>CM047817.1:28856513-29214466 GCA_026214975.1 Gentiana macrophylla | reverse complement strand
GAGATGAACCGGAGGTAGTGTAGCACGAATAAAATGTTCTAATCGATAATTCATATCAATAAACCTCGCTTAATCATAATTGAGCTAGCTTGATCACCTAGTTCACCATCACCCACACCTAGCTTATAAAATGTATGTCGCGCGCGAAGTGTGGCAACCGGGTTTCGGGACCAGACGCTTTGGCTTGTAAAAGGTAGTTTGACACCTACCGTACTAGATTGACACCCTAGTCGTTAGGTCCATGTCCAATACGGGTTTTTTATCGCTCACTCGGCGTAGTCTAGTACTTAATCACGTTAGTGAGTTGGCCTTCTAAAGGGAAGGTTGATGAGCTTTGGCGTAGGGTGAGTTAGCACGTAATTAGGACTCGACACCCATGAGATTTTCATTAGACAGATAAGGAAGGTAGAGCACACTCCCGGGTAGTTTGTCGAGGGCAGAGTAATCCGCCGGATCGTAGTTCGGGCCGCACTTTTTAATCGATAAGAAACCGATTAGTATAATCTTTCTTTATGCAATAGTATAACGCCATATTTTTCTCGTTGACTCAATCGAGTGCTAAGTCACCGCGGTACTCAAAGCCAATCTTGCGGGTTCGACTCGACTCTCAAGCACTACCTACAATCGATCCGGTCCACCGCCGTTAGAAAGTAGATTTTGCTAAGGTTTCGAAGTTTTTACTTGATTAATCGATTGCAAAATTCACTTATCGTTGGCGCTTTGCCGGGATTGGAAATACTTTGATATCACAAAAGTTGACCAAATCTCGGGCTTAGGTCGTGGTTTTATTGTTTTCTTGTTGTTTTGTTTTGACTTGCAAAGCAGGTGACCCGAGCCTGGGGCACCTCTCAGAGCCTTATTATCCGTAAATCGACAAAGCGCAAGGAAGTTGAGGAGAAGATTGTTTGCTTTGTTCCAGTAAACCATGGACGGACACTTAACATCGACTTCTCTTCAGAGGAAGAAGCGGATGACCACCAATGGTAGAGATCGGTTGAATGATGATGGGACGCCTTAAATTGGGGTTTGGGTACTTTAAATAACCCTCCTCCACGCGAGAGGAATCCTCCTGACCCTCCTATGGCCGCAAGGGACAGATGGGAGAAATTTATTTGACCCCGCCTGTATGGGGTGATGCAGAAACAGACAGACCAACAAAATAATGTGTTAAATGGTCGAGGCAGCCGAATGGACAAAATGGTCAAGGGGGTGGTCAATTCCAAAATAACAACCCACCACCTCTTCGCAAACAAAGAACACCAACAAAGGGTGGTCGCCAAGAACATCCGCCTCGCCAGACAATTTGCAAATGCAGATGTATCGCTTATCTCAACAATAGATGGCATAGATTCACTTTTCAAGTTTAATCGTAACAACTCGAATAATAACTCGAACAAACCCACAGCAAATCAGGGTTTGTATCGCTAGCGGATTACGTGGTTACCTCAGACGGGCGGACCGGACATAATCCGATCAGATCCCAAACTATCCATGCTAACAACATGGAACCAAAGCGTAATGTCATCAACCCGATCAACGAATGCGCTTTCTATGGCAAATAAACGAGGACCCGAATGAATTCATAGACAACTATCTCGCAGATCATCTCGGCATTGAAGTACAAAGAGTGAGCGAGAGAGGCGCCAAGTTGATGATGTTTCAATTGGCATTAAGGGAGCTGCAAGAACATGGTTCAACACCCTTCCTAACGCCTCATTATCTACATGGGCCTAAGTGGCCGATGTTTTTCTCAAGAAATATTTTCTCCAAAGAAAGATTAAGGATTTAAAGCTTAGAAATACACAATTTCACAGTGGGTAAAGGGGAGACCATGAAGGAGACAGCTTGAATGGTTTAGGCATTGCTAAAGAAGTGCCCTCCACACAATTTGAGTACAGCTTGATGTTGGTCCCAGAGAAGGGTAAAACTATAGTCAAAGTGGGGGTGAATGACTATATGGGAGTTTCAAAACTTTTCTTTATTTAAAAGCTTTTGGGCAATGGATAAGTCCCTTCTTACTATGTTGTTTTCAAATCACAGAATTTATACAATCATAGAATAAGTTATTGGTGTAGGCAAATTAAATAAGCTTATCACAGATTCAACTCCTTCTCCATTGCTTCGATTCGCTTGTTTCACAGAGCAATAGTTTGATTGTGAATGTGATTCACACACACTTGGTTGATCAATCTCAAGAGCCGAGTATGACTTTGTAGCTCGATGTCCGAGTTGATAACTAGATGTGTCTTTTAAGTTCGTAGAGAAGGCTTTTCAAATTGACAGTAGTTTTCACTTGATTTTTACGCTCAGGCCTCCACATTTTTCAAATTGACAGTCACAATGCCTTCTATTTATAGCTTTGAATAACCTTGATTTTGAAATTCGTCTGCTGGCTATATTAATGAGGGAATAATCCTTGATTTTATTCTTGATTCCCTTAATTTCATTCTCCTTGATTTCAAAGTTGATCGGATTCTTTCTTCAATCGCATGTTATAAAATCCGGCCCTGATTGATCCTTTAATGATTGTGCATTTAATGCATGATCTTCTCAATCTTCAACGATATTAAACTGATCCGTAAGTGTTCCTTCATTGCTTTTAGAACGGTCCGAGTGATCCTTCCGTCTTAGCCGCTTTAGCTTTTCCTTTACCGCTTGCCTTTACTCAAATTTAAAGTAAGTTTACTTTGCCGGTTCACGCTTTCTTCTTTGCTTCAGCTTGAAGGAGAATCTTTGTACTTCACCGATCTTAGATTGGGGTGAGACTGTACACCATATTCGAATATTAATGTACATCACTTGTAGTATAACTTAGACTTGTCCAAGGTCATCACTGCACTTCCTTGGTTACAAGTCGACTTTAATATCTCAGATTGCTTCTCCGCTGGTGCTTATCGGGCTTCATTCTCGCCGAATATATGTTTTTGCTTTGCCGCCCTACCAACTAGTACAATACTTGTCTGACTCAACTTATACAACATGTCGACTCTAAGTAAGGACTTATACAGAGAATTATAACTTATTTCAAAGCTTGCTATAACAAATGGTATGGCCATCATCAAAACATAATAGAATGTTCCTAACAATTTCCTTTTGATGATGCCAAAACCCTCATAAGCCTCGAATATAAGTAATCAAAATTTTCATAATAAACAAATAACACAAATTCAACAGCTTTTATTCATCCATCATAGGCAAAAAGTTCTAAAACTTTATTCAAATGTTACAGATTACATTTTGCTTAATTCAGCCTTGTACCTCTTGAACTTTGTAGTCCGAACCTCTTCAATGTCTTTCCAATCAATTTCTCGAAACTTCCACTTCCAAAGATGCCAAAGTCGTATTCAGATACACCTAAAAACTCTTTGGCAAAAAGTCTCATGAAATCGTGCATGGTCTCATTTGCCTCAGTTCTCCAAAATATTTTTCAAGTCTTTTCTAGCCTCAAGAATATGTGAATCTACAAACTTGAGGCTTTTGTAGAGACTCCACTCGCCTCCTGCTTCTCCACTCTTCCCATAGGATTGAAGAATTTTGCCATATATTTGAATTCTTCTTGTTGTTCAAATTGCAAGTCTTCCGGTCCTTTTGTAGATAATGGTATGGCCGAGCTTGGTTTGTTGTTGGTTTGTTTGAGAAGTGCAAACTCCCTTTGACTTCATTGTAGTTTGGCCATATCGCTTCATCCTTTCATCCTCGATAGCTTAGCCAATCAGCCCAAGCTTCATCTTGTGAGGAGGAGGATAGAGTCCTTCCTATACTCAAAATTCTCTTACATGGTCCAAAGACATCTCCGCATCATATTCTCGCCTTTGCTTTGGTGACCAAGTAAGTTCTGTGTTCCCCAAGATATCCGAGTCGCCACGCCGCCTCGCCGGTGTTTCCTCCGTGCCGAGTTTGTGTTGACTAGCCGATCCTCTTTGCCGACTAGATCCATGCCTTTGCTATCTGGCCGGATCTCGCCTCTATCATCATCTCTTCTTTGTATAGGGATGAGGAAATCCAATGCAGGTTCCTTTAGGCCTTTTCTTTTCTTTCTCCGACTTTCTTTGTCAGTTCTTCCGCTTCATTTCTAATTTTATTTCTCCTGCCTCTTGCTCTCGCTTGTTCTTCAAGAAAAATTTGGGGTCTCGATTGTTGATTCTTCAGTGTTCAAAGCTTATCCCGATTTCTTTTGGCAAAAGATCATCTCTTTTGCCGGAGTAAGATGTTATTTGTGGCCTTCCGCCATGCCGATCGAGAGTCAAGCTTTGATTCAATAGATGTGAATCTGTGGTGATGATCATTCGCTTTCATTCACACTACTTAAATTTATTGCCAAAGGCCACCGCTTATTGATTCATTTTTTCGGGAAATATGTCGTCTGAGCCTCGCAAGATTGTTGGTGATATTGATATTGTCGCTTCATCGATTTCCCGCTGTTGAACCACAATGTTTTGTGCATCAATGTACTCGTGAATGGCCTCAAACTTGTGTTCAATGGAGGAGCTTTTGTCATTAAATGTCAAGTCACGGATCCGAGATACATGGCTTGTCGCTCTAATTCTTCACCAAAGAAGTCCGCCGCTTTTCAAAAGTTTCATTGCTAATTCCAAAGTACACCGAGAGAGTGTGTGCCTTGTATCACCGGTCTCGATCTGCTTTTGTCGTCCCTTGTCTTGATGTTGAGTGACATCCGCCTCCAGCTTCCAAATCATCAAGAATTTGGGTAGATGTGTATGCCGGAGTTGTTTGAGCCGCAGCCTCTTATCTCTCGTGCCGAAGGTTGCTTTGACTAGTGTGGCAAAGAAATGAACCAAAGGTCCACAATGTGTGTGTTGTCACCGAACATTCACGCCGCTGGTTGAGTGGTCAGTTTTGCCGGAGTCGAGGACTTGTTGGATGCTTGTGGTTTCAAGAATGTAATGAGAAGAGTTGTATCATCAATTGCATCCGTGCAGTGAGCATCCTCTTCTCTGCCTTTACCAAAATCACCATCATTATCATCATCATCATCATCATGATCATCATTGTGATCATCATCGTGATCATCATCATCATTATGATCATCATCCGAGTCATCACTCCGCCTCCCGCAGACCTCTAGGGCGCTTTGTCTTGGTCGCATCAACCAACACCCATAGAGGCGATTCATCAAGTACACCTACCAGAGTTGTGATTCCTGCAGTTAAATAGCCATGCTTCTTCAAAGAAGCACGCGGTCCGAGTCTCAAGTTGTTTTCTCGAATCCTCCTTCCACTTCAAGATAACTGCACCGATCATCTATATCGCTTGCGCATAAGTGTAGCTTCTTCTTCCGAGATGCCTCATCATCTCCAATATCTTCCCTATTAGGATGTTGCTCATCCTCACCGCCATTCTCTTCTTCCCGCTGCTCCACCTCGCCGTAATCCTCTTGCTCTTCATCTTCATCAATTAATTTTCCAAAGTCTGCCTTGTCCAGATTTCACAATCTTTTGCTTCTTTCTTTGACTGTAGCGATTTGTGTGGATTTCTTCCTTTTCCATCTCCTGCCTTTCTTTGTTGTTTAAGATAGGTAAACATGACTTTGGATTCATGCAATTTTGTGGAGTTGAACAAGAGGGACTTTAAGACATTGCATTAGATAGTGTAATCAATCCCATATGACTTTTTCACCTGCACTGGCCTTTCTTTTGTCTTTCCTCTTTTATCCCCTTCTTTTCCACTTTTACTTCCCTTGATTTGCTCTTTGATGCGTAGGAAGAAGTATTTTGCCCAATTGAATTGTAGATTGTTGTAAATGATTCCCATTAGCCGCATTCTAATTTCACATGGCATTATTTGTTTCAACTTTCCTTCAATGGTTTTGCCAATTAGGCACTAAATTCATTGAATGGTTTCTTCAATGCATCTCAGCAGCTTGACTTTTGTAGATCCCTGGTTTTCTGCTTTGGCGATAGTTGTCCGTAAATCATCCAAGTTTTGTGGTACCAATGTTACGCTTGCTTGACCTTTATTTGAGAGTTTGAGATGTTTTGAATTACCTTTTTTGTAATCACCACTTCTTTGCCGCTGACAGATGCAACGATCTTGTCCGCTCCCACTCGCCACCTTCTTCAAAGCAGGAGCCCAGATACGTACAGGCATATTTCGTAAGGATTTGAGATTTTCATAGCACACCTCGGTTATTGGAGGATTGAGAAAGGTTGATAATTTTAGATTTTCACACCGCTACCAATCGTTTGGCATGCTCGCCATTTCCGCACGCCTCGTGTAGTGTTCTCGCTGGAAGAATGAACCAGTTGGCAATCAATTTTTCATACCCAGCTTTGGGTGATTGAGGGAAGATGATGTCATTGTTGAAGAGGAGAGGGGGTTTTGAAAATGAACTTGAAACAAGAGTAGGGTTTGTAATTTGTAAGAGAGCGAAAGATTTCAAAATCTTAAGTCCGGTTTATATAGTGTGATTTGGGTAGTGTGAACGTGGTTTGAATATGGAAGGATTTTGTGACATCATGGCGTGATTTTGTGTATGTGAATTGCGATATTCGAGCTTTAATGGGGAGTGGTTTGAGGTAAGTAATGATAGAGCCCGGGAATCGAGGAGTTTTTAATTCAAAAAATACAATTACCTCCATGATCATAAATTGATCTCCACGTGTAATCTTTCACGTAATAATTCTCCATAATTGCCTTATTCTCCACGTGTAATCGTAATTGATTTTGTTCACACTTTTGATTTATCCAAGTCTTTACTTCGTGAAGTGCCTTGGCGGGTCACTTAGCCGATCAAATGGGTTCTTCATTGAGTCGCTTCCATTTAATCTGCTCCTAACAATCGCTTAGTTACCTTCATCGATACCAAAGCTTTGCCTCGCTACACCTGTAACGGCAAAGGTTGTACCAGCTGATGAAGTCACTTAGCCGATTACTCCAGCTTGGTCGCTTCCTTGATACTTAGTCATTTCAAACATTCCTAACTCGCTTCTCAACATACTAAATCTTTCATAATCGAGTGGTTTAGTGAAGATGTCACCGCTTGATCTTCGTAGAGGAATGTATTTTAGGATGACATCTCCTTTTCAACATGGTCTCTCGATAAAATGGTGTCTCACATCAATGTGCTTTGTTCTTGAATGCACATCGATTTTCAAGAATAGATATTGCACTTGTGTTTTCACACATGATTGGAATTGTTTTCTTCCATTCCATAGTCCCTTAGTCGCTGCCTTATCCAAAGTATTTGAGCACAACAGCCTACCGATGCTATATACTCGCCTTCACTGCTGATGTAGATATGGAGTTTTGCTTTTTGTCGAACCAAGAAACTAGTCCGGTTCCTAGCATTTGACATGTTCCAGAGGTGCTTTTTCTATCTATTTTGCATCCAACATAGTCGAGTCCGAATATGATATCAATTTAAATCCTCCATCTTTGGATACCAAATTCCAACATTTATAGTGTTTTTCAAGTATTTGATTATCCTTTGGTCGCTGTAAGATGTGATTCTTTTGGTTGAGCTTGAAATCTTGCACACACTCCTACTACAAATGCTATATCAGTCTACTTGCAAAGCTATATAATAAGGATCCAATGATTCCTCTATACATTTTCTCGATCAACATCCTTTCCTCGCTTCATCTTTTCCAAGTATGACTCGCACACATTGGTGTGTCTCATTGTGCCACTTGTATCCATCCTATACTTGTGTATCAAATCTCTTGTGTACTTGGCTTGACTAATGAAAATGCCATTCTTCATTTGCTTTACTTGAAGGCCGTGAAATAGTTTAATTCTCCCATCATGCTCATCTCAAATTTGCTCTTCATCAGTTTGCAAATTTCTCACAAAGCTTTTCATCCTCTCGATCCAAAGATTATGTCATCAACATAGATTTGTACAAGCAATGTGCTTGCTCCTTCCTCTAGTTTGAATAGATTCTGTCAATAGTTCCCTTGTTGAATCCATTTTTGATCAAAAATTGTGATAGTGTTTCATACTGTGCTCTTGGTTCCTGCTTGAGGCCACAGAGGGCCTTCTTGAGTTTGTATACTTTGTCTTCTCTTTTCTTTGATTTGAAATCCCTGAGGTTGTTCTACATAAAATTCTTCTTCCAAAAGTCCATTTAGGAATGCACTCTTGACATCCATTTGATAGACTTTGAAGTCTTTGTACGCAAAGAAAAGCTAGAAAGAGTCCGATTGCTTCCAATCTTGCTACTGTGCAAATGTTTCATCATAATCTATTCCTTCGCTTGAGAATAGCCTTTGCAACTAGCCTTGCTTTGTTTCTATACAACAGCCTTGCTCATCCATCTTGTTCCTCGAATACCCATTTTGCACCAATGATGTTGGTTATATCCGGTCTCACAACAAGTTCCTGCATTTCATTTCTTTCAAATTCATTTAGTTCTTCTTGCATTGTCGTGATCCAATCTGCATTTTGGATTGCATCATCTATGGTCTTAGGTTCCACTTGTGATAGAAAGAAAGTTAGCATGTGCTCCAGCTTGTCTTCCTGGTTCTAACTCCTCGTGTGAATATCTCCAATCACTTGTTCTTCGTGATGGTCTCTTAGCCAATTTAGATCTGGTTGAAGTTGTTCTTCACTTGGTGCTTCCATACCTTCATGCTGAGCATGAACTTCAACTTCAGGTGCTTCTTCTGTTGTATTGATATGTGGCTCCTCTTGATTTTCAAAGTGATGATTCAGGATAGTAGATGGTATGGTTGCATTTGTATAGATTTCCTTCTGTGTTGCTTTCTCTCTTGGTCTTGAAGATTTTCACCATTTGTATTTGGTTCATCAAAACCACATGTATTGATTCTTCAATCACCAATGTTCTTTATTGAGTACTCAATGCTTTGGTCGGTGTCCGAGTATCCCATTTAAGATTGCTTCATCACCTTCTCATCAAAGGTATGCAAATGGTTCCTCTGCTTAAGACAAAACATTTTGATCCAAACATATGAAAATATGAGATATTGGGTTTTCTACCATTCCATATTTCATATGGAGTCTTTCCATGATATTTGTTGATGATTGATTTGTTTTGTGTATGACATGTCGTGTTTGTCGCTTCAAATTCAAAATCTCTTTCGCAAGCATGCTTCAAAGAATCATTGTTCTAATCGCTTTGAGAGTTCTGCTTTTCTTCTCTCTGCTACACCATTTTGTTGTGGAGTGCCTCGCCGCAGATAGTTGATGTAGAACTCCGCTTTTTCACAAAGAGGTTTCGATGATTTCATTTAGAAATTCAAGGCCTCTCGTCTGATCCGATCTTTATGATCTTTAGTTCTTTCTCATTTTGGAGTCTTCAAAGAAATCCGCGCTTTTTGAGTGTCTCTTTCTTCTTGTTCATGAAAATGGTCCAGTGTACTTTGAGAAGTCATCCACCACTACAAGGGTGTATTTCTTACCACTCACACTTACTGGTGTGACTGGTCCAAATAGATCCATGTGTAACAGATGTAGAACTCTTGTTGTAGATTGATAAGGCTTCGACTTGAATGAACTTTTGATCTGCTTTTCCTTCTCGACATGTATCACATAGACTTTCTTTCTTGTATGTGATCTCTGCAACCCTTCAACTAACTTTTCTTTGATAGTTTGTTGATGGTCTTGAAATTCGATGATTTAATCTTCTCGTACAAATCCAATTTTGTAGATTGTTTGTTTTTGACCAAGAGACATGTTTTCGCTTTGGTCGTTTCTCCACCCACAACATACATGTTGTCTTGTCTTCTACCCGCAAGAACCGCTGTGTTGGTTTGGTCGTGAATCACTTTGCATCCTTCTTTGTTGAAGTGCACATTGTAGCCTTTGTCACAAAATTGACTCGATGCTCATCGATTGAAATTTAGTCCTTGACATATGCCACATTTTGAATCTTCAAATTGTTCTTGAGTATTATGCCTTCCCCTTAATCTTGCCAGGTTTTTTGCCTCCAAATGTGAGTTTGGGTCCATCAAAAGCCTTAAAGTCATGAGCCATTTCTTGTTTCTCGTCATGTGTCTGGAACATCCACCGCCTATGTACCGTGTACATCCTACAAAAAAGACATTAAGTTTAGGTACCCAACACCGCTTGGGTCCATACTGCTAGCACTCATGCCTCCCATACCAAGTGTGTATCCAAAAGGTCTTCTTTTGGATAATTGAAGTCATCAACTTCATATGTATAAGGCATGGCGTAATAGCTTCTAATATTTTTGTCAAGGTATTTCGATACTTTTCTCCACCTTTGGTGCATTTACATCCTTCTTCACTTTCCAATATGCAGAGAAACCTTTCTTGCTTCATGTGTCTAGAACAGATTGGTTTTTCTTGAACACATGATGCATTTTGTGGAATGGTTTCTTGTATTTTGAGGTGCAACATTCCAATCATCCTCTGGCGGTAAAGTCCGCTTTTACCTTTCTGTGTGGTCGTTGTTCTTTATTGATCGGAATGAGGATTTAGTCTCATTGTTTCACTACATTGGGTTTTGACTTCACCGAACAGATGATCTGTTGGAACTATGGTCCGCCCTTTCTAAATTTTGGTCCATTGATGGTCCGAATTTAGAATTGTGTTGACCATTATTCCTACTTTCATCCTCGATCATGTAGCTAAGACAGATCTCGATTCAAACCTTTTGAGGGTTTGTAAGTCTGGTGCCTTTAGTGGTGCAAAGTGGTTACCTTTATCGGTGAGGAGATTTTTTAATCGATCTCATCAATAATGTATGTATGATCATCTACTTTTGTTGATCATTTAAGTAGTCTCCTTACTAGTTAGTTCAAACTTTTGTTTTATTCAGATCTTTCTTTAATCTCTTATTTTCTTTTCTTAGATCCTTGCATTCCTTTCCGTAATTTCATGATTCTTTTCAATTTCATCAAATTTAGTCATGAGATTTTGACTAGGTCTCGTCAGATCTATCGGGAGAGTAAGATTGTGCAAAGGTCGATGTGGATGTATTAAATGAAGAGTAAGAGATAGATGATACCTCGATTCATCCGATTCTTTAGCCATTAGACATAGGCTTGTTTCTTCAAAGTTGTCCGAACTATCACTTTCATCTTCATCCAATTCTTTGATCAGCGAGGCATATGCATGCTTCTCCTTTCTCGAGCTATATTCTTCATCATTGTCATCCTAATCATTATCGATGATTCTTCATTCTTCTCACCTGGATTCTCGCCTTGAGTGCCTTCTTGCTTTTTTTCTTTTCAAATGCTTTGTATTTCTTCTTTTCATCATCTTTGTCATTTTCTTCGTGACAATCGCTTTGAAGTGAACTTTCTTGTTGCAGCTTGAAGCATCCAGATTCATCATCTTTCTTCTTCATGTCTCTCGCTTGAGCTTGACCTCTTGTTTGATGATGAATTTCCTTTGAAGCGGCTTCTTTTGCTAAACTCACAAAGCGTTTAACCAATAAAGCTACCCGCTCTTTAAGTTCATGTGTTTCTTTGATGATGTAATCGGCAAAGTTACTTTTGTCGGGTGCAACCAAAGGCAATGAGTTTTTGTGTCTCGCCAGAGCACCATCTTCACCGCTCAATTTGAATTCATGAGCTTTTAATTGGGACATCGTTGTCGAGTGGCGTTGCTTGCAAGATTTGTTGTTCCTCCGACACAGATGTTATGATCTTCCATCTTTCGTAGTCCTCTCAAGATCTTCAAGCATACTTCTTTTTGGGGATATGTGTGTCCAAGTCGCTGGTAGCTTCATCGATGATGCTTGAGAATCATGTCCATTTGATCTATGGATTCACCGCCTTCATTTTGAAGTTTTCAAACTTCTGCTTTTGCAAATGTATAATTTGTTTTCTTTAATCGCTTCTGATCCTTCATTTATCAATGATAGCTTGTCCCACATCTCCTTTGTCGCTTTTGCAATCTTTGATTCTCATGAACATGTTGCTATCTAGTGGTCTTCAAGATCATGTCTTTGCAACAAAGTCCAGGTTTGCTCTTCTCCCGTCATCCTTGGTCCAATCCTTTTAGGTTTGTCAATTTCCTTTCCTTGATCTCGCTTCTTGTGCCTACCACAAGAGTGATTGTGATTGGTCCATCATTAATTACATCCAAAGATTTCTTCATGAGTTGTCGCAAGATGAGATAGCATTCTTATTTTATATTCATCAAAATTATTAACATTATAAATGTACTTTTGACAAGAAGTTTGAGGAATCCATCAAAGGCAAATGAAGATATAAATGTAAATGTATGTAAGACTCGATTTGAAAACTACTTTGAAAATATGTGATCTTCTTGTTACTGTAAATTAGATCCGAACAAAGTTCGATACTAGGAACACCGCTTCGATACCAATTGTTGGTCCCAGAGAAGGGTAAAACTATAGTCGAGAGGGGGTGAATGACTATAGTGGAGTTTCAAAACTTTTCTTTATTTAAAAGCTTTTGGGCAAATGGATAAGTCCTTCTTACTATGTTGCTTTCAAATCGCTTTAGACAATCACAGAATAAGTTATGGTGTAGGCAAATTAAATAAATGCAAGAAAGTAAATTGCGTAAATTAAATTGACACAAGGCTTATAGTGGTTCAGTGGTGGTATAATCCCTTAATCCACTCTTCTCCGTGATGATTGGATGGATGAATTCACTATTGTTTTCACAGATACAATAGTATGATTGTCCTTGGCTTCCCAAGCTTCACAATCTACAAGACTATCACTCCTTGACTCGCAATAATGCTTCAAGTGATTCGGCCTTCCTTTGTCGCTTCTCTCGAGATCAAAATCTTTCAACAAGCTATCACAGATTCAACTCCTTCTCGATTGCTTCGATTCGCTTGTTTCACTTGATGTGAATGTGATTCACACACACTTGGTTGATCAATCTCAAGGCTTGAGTATGACTTTGTAGCTCGATGTCCGAGTTGATAACTAGATGTGTCTTTTAAGTTCAGAGAGAAGGATTTTCAAATTGACAGAGTTTTCACTTGATTTTTACGCTCAGCCTCCACATTTTGTGTCATCCTTCTATTTATAGCCTTGAATAACCTTGATTTTGAAATTCCGTCCGCTGGCTATATTAATGAGGGAATAATCCTTGATTTTATTCTTGATTCCCTTAATTTCATTCTCCTTGATTTCAAAGTGATCGGATTCTTTCTTCAATCGCATGTGCCAGTAAAAATCCGCCCTGATTGATCCTCTATTGATTGTGCATTTAATGCATGATCTTTCGAATCTTCAACGATATTAAATCTCGATCCGTAAGTGTTCCTTCGCCGCTTTTAGAACGGTCGAGTGATCCTTCCGCCTTAGCCGCTTTAGCTTTTCCTTTACCGCTTTCGTTTTTACTCACCGAAAGTAAGTTTACTTTGCCGGTTCACGCTTTCTTCTTTGCTTCGGCTTGAAGGAGAATCTTTGTACTTCACCGATCTTAGATTGGGGTGAGATCGTGTACACCATATTCGAATATTAATGTACATCACTTGTAGTATAACTTAGACTTGTCCAAGGTCATCACTGCACTTCCTTGGTTACAAGTCGACCTTTAATATCTCCAGATTGCTTCTCTCGCTGGTGCTTGGTCGGCTTCATTCTCGCCGAATAGCTGCTTTTGCTTTGCCGCCCTACCAACTAGTACAATACTTGTCTGACTCAACTTATACAACATGTCGACTCTAAGTAAGGACTTATACAGAGAATTCTAACTTATTTCAAAGCTTGCTATAACAAATTGGTATGGCCATCATCAAAACATAATAATGTTCCTAATAGCTTGAGCAGAGATAAAGATTTATAGATCCTGATAAGTCGATGTAAATCTTTTAGATGCAACTAGTGGAAACGGTTTGACAAGAATTGACCCCGAGCTAGCAATGCAACATATTAACGATGCGATCGAGAGGATGATGAATGGGTTTCCGCTTTGGGACAGAAAACCCGAAAGAGCCACAACAAACTCGCTAAGGCCCTTGAAGAGCAGCTTGGATAAAGAGACGGCCGCACATAATGAGTTGTTGGCACTTCGCATGTGAGATGAAGAAACCGAAAGAGGCAAGGAAATAACAACCAGTGAAGCTAGAACAACAACAATTCCGGGAAAATTGGAGGAACCAGACTGGGAATATTTGGAACAATAACCAAAGAAGGCCGTAATTGGAACCAAGGAAATCAAGGAAATCAGAGTGGCCAGGGAAATTGGGACCGAGGCAACAACTAGAACAATCAGTGGTCCCGGCAAAATTCCAACAATCAGGGCCAAGGCAACCGCGTTGAGTCGAATCGCGACCAAGAGAATTCTCAAAATTCCCAAGGAAATTGAGAGAAAATAACCAAGGTAGTTGGAATCGACAAAATCAAAATTCCAACAACCAAGGGTATGAAAATCATAATCAAGGTTCGGGAACCAAAGTTAGCCGTAATCGACAAGGCCGTGGGGTAACAATCGAACCGAGATCACGAGAATAGAGAGCAAGGCAAGAATCCGCAACCAAATGTAATAATCAACAAGCCGGAAATCGTAATTCTAAAACTTATCAACACCCGAATGCACATAGGCGTAATAACTCCTACAATCAACAAGGGAGTGGTTTGGGGAGCCGTAAGAAGCCATCTAATGAAAGCTCGATCGCTTGAACAAGTTCATGATTGAACAAAAAGCGGTCATGCGAATTTGGAGATTCGAGATAGGCGGATGATCGAGAATAGAGCTCAACCACCGTTGAATACGGGGCTTCTAGTAACATGGAGAGGAACCCCAAAGATTCAAAAGATGTTTGTGCGGTAGTTACCCGAAGTGGTAAAGAGGTGGGACAAGCGAGCCAGAAACTTGAGAAAGTGGTGCCAAATTCTGAGAAGGAAAAATTTTCTGACTATAAAGGGCTATTGGAAGAGCAAGAAGGGTTTGATGAAGATGTTGAGAAGAGGGCAGAAAAGAAGAAGATCTCGAGATTGGAAAGGGAAGTGGAGGAATACAAGAGAAAGTGGGAAGAAGCGGCAAGGCCAAAGCCGGACACGGTGATCATTGACGTAAAGGAAGAAGAGCCATCGCCACCACTCAGCCCGAAAGGTAATAAAGGTAAAATTCCCCCTCCTCCCCCGGGTTTTGATGTGGCCACTTTACCATTTCCTCCTAAAACAGCCAAAAAGGAGGTCTTGACCCAAAGTCAAGCCAAATTTTTGGAAATGTTGAGGAAATTTGAAGTGACCATGCCAATGTTGGATATCATTGCCAACATCCCGTCGTATTTCAAATTTTTAAAGAGTATGCTCGAGTAAGGAGAAAATGCAGCAAATTGTGCAATTGAGTTATGAGTGTTCTGCTATTTTTGAGAACAAGATACCTCTCAAAATCCAAGATAGGGGCAATTTTCCATCCCTATAACCATAGGAGATACTGTTTTCAAGAATGTGCTTTGTGATTTAGGTGCGCCTGTTAGTTTGATGCCAAAGTTTGTGTATGATAAACTGGTTTAGTGGAGATTAGAACCAACTAGCATGACATTGCAAATGGCGGATAGGTCGGTTAGGACACCGCTAGAGTAGCCGAGGATGTGTTGGTTCAGGTTGATAGATTTGTGTTCCCGGTTGATTTTGTGGTTCTGGACATGGACACTGACTCTAGGACACCTCTTTTATTAGGTCGGCCTTTCCTAAACATTGGGGAGACCTTGATAGATGTTAAGAGGGGGGACATAATTTTACGTGTCGGTCAAGAGAGCGTGACTATAAATGTGTATAAAACCATGAAACACCCGGAAGAAGAGAGAAACGATTGTTTTTCGGTGGATGTTATCCACACTTGTATTGTCTCCAATGTGAATTTGCAGGGTTATAAAGAGCCGTTGGAGAGGTGTCTGATGCAGTTGTGTAAGATTGATGATGAAAGCAAATTGATGCAAGTTCATGCTATGCACCTCGAGGCAGGTGAATCGGTTGATGCAAAGTGGAGCGAGAAGCTAGACCTCGGATCTCCCAATGATATGCCGAAGCCGTTTATTTTACAGCCACCAATAGACTTGGAGTTGAAGCCGCTGCCTTCTCATTTAAAGTATGTATACCTTGAGGATAATGATTTACTTTCTGTAATTATTTCTGCCACGCTAACCGCTTTGCAGGAAGTGAAACTGGTTCAAGTACTTAAAAAGAGGAAGAGGGCATTTGGGTGGAAAATGGTGAACATCAAAGGCATTAGTGCTGAAATCTGCAAGCACAAGATTATCTTGGAAGATGGGGCAAGGCCGAGAAGGCAACCACAGAGGAGGCTGAACCCTCACATGCAGGAAGTGGTCCGAAAAGAGGTCGTGAAGATGCTTATCCTGGGAATGATCTATCCGATCTCGGATAGTGAGTGGGTGAGTCCTACTCTGGTGGTGCCTAAGAAAGGGGGAATCACAGTGCTTACAACCGAGTAAGGGATTCGGGATGCTTTACCTCACGACTGTTACAAGACTTGATCACGCCGTTTTGCCGGGCTACTAAGCTAAGTCTCTTTTTCCTTTTCGTTCACACACCGAGGACGGTGTTTCACTAAAGTGGGGGGTGGGACGACTTAGCTTATTCGCATGTTTTCATAGTTTACTATGCCGTTATGTGATGAACTTAGTTTTACTCGGTTCCGAGTTGATTTCTAGGCATTTTCAAAATTTTCCAGGGTTTTAACACCACGATATATGCATGCTTTTCACGGTTGAGTTAGTAAACGGTTTTTAGCCTTGTGAATGTCTTGCAGTGAGTCCATTCTATCACGATACGGAACACTTTTAGTACACGTTTGATGACGGTTATACTTAGTACGATTTCTTTACACACCTGTACTCCTAGTTTTGAGGCGAAATAGAAAGGATTCACCCTGGGTAGGTTCGGGATGACGGGAAAGGCATTTCTTTGAAGTGACCAGAGCCAAAATCCAAGATCCCAACATTATCCCTCTAAACCCTCCTAAGCCTTGATAGGAACGGTCTGACCACCGTCCGAAATTTGAGCCGTTTTTTGTTACTTAGCTTAGAATTCCTAGCCTTGAGCCGATAATTTGGTCACGTTTCTTTTTGACTACCCTACGAGTGGACTTAGTTGTTCCTTTAAACACACTTGCCAAGGCAAGTGTGGGGTGGGAGAGAGTATGTGAAATGATATAAGGAGGGAGTTTTGAGCTAACATCTAGAAGGGGAGGAGCTCGAGGAAATCTTCGATGTGGCTTTTGGTTCGAAAGAAAAGTTTGTTCAAAAAAAAAAGAAAGAAAAAAAAGAAAGTGAATAAAGTCGAACCAAAGAAAGCCGGAAAAGGGGTATGCTTATTAGCTAATATGATGTTGAGTTTGGATGTTGTTCTAATGGAAATTAGAAAGAATTTTGGTGGTTTTCTATGTTCAAGTTGAGGGAGTACACGCAATGATTAGATTCACTCGTGTTTTTTTTTCTCCAGTCCCAAATTATCTTTCGATAACCCCCGTCCGAGCCTAACGTTATAACCCTTAAAGTCCTACCTGACCGGATCTCTGGCCCTGGTGAACCTCGATTAGTGGAGACTCTAGGAAAGTGCAGGATTGTGTGTAGTCGTTTGTCCGGTATTCCAAGCCGGTAAACCGATTGAGTATAAGTCATCGTCATTCACACACACTCACCCGGTTCGTGAGTTTGTGGAGTCAAGGTATTACATTCACTTGTCTAAGTTCCTTTTACTTTGATATTTTGAAATGCATGCATGTACGGTAAAGTTGATTCCTTGGCATTGTTTGATCGCCTGATTTACTCGACGGCGAGTAAAGGCTAAGTGTGGGGTGGTGATAGGAACCAAATTTATTGTACATTTCTGTACTGTTTAACCCATGGTTATCATGTTTCTAGCATGCTTCGGGTGAGTTTAGACCCTATAATGAGTGTTAATGAGGTTTTCTTTGCACGGCGAGTAACTATCGGTTTTTCCATAAACTCGGCCTACTTTTAGCACTTTATACTCATTCCCCGAGCACTCATAGTTTGCAGGGTTATGCGTTTGCTTGTTGTTTCCATGTTTATGCAGGATTTGGGTGAGTCGATAGCCCGGAAAGCGATGATTTAAAAGTTTAGACGTGTCCGAGGCGAGAAACGAAGGCTAAGTATGGAAAAAGTGAAGTTTTTGAAGTTAAGAAATCTATCCGTACGGACAAACGTCGGTCCGTACAGACAACTCTTAGTCAGAATAAAAAATATTGGACAGAGATCTATCTGGACGGATAGAAAGCCAGCCGTACGGACAGACACTTGGGAGCACAAAACAGAAGATGTAATCAGAGACTTATCCGTACGGATAGATTCCTATCTATACGGATAACCTGGAGAATCAAGAACTATCCATACGGATAGCCTGTTATCCGTACGGATAAGCTGAATTTTGCCATTGGCTCTAAAAGGGCACCTCAAACATTTTCTTCAGGAGACTTTTACGAATTTAGATAGTTTTAGACTCTTTTGGGCGATTTCCTTCGTCCGAAAGCGTAGAATTAAGTGCTATATACCATTGTTCTCGCTTTTCGATCCTCTATTACATTAGGTTCATTACAACATCAATCTGTTACGTTTCGATTGCCAAGATTTGATCCTTGTGAGCACAACTTTGGTACTTCATCAATTTTCAATAAATTGGGTATGGTTTCTTGTTCTTTTATCGTTTATATCATGAATTCCTTTACCGTTTATTGCTTCAATTCGATAATGAGTAGCTAAATCTTTCGTACGGCCGAATTATGTGAAAGCGGATGAAACGCCATTAGGGAGATGAACCGGGAGGTAGTGTAGCACGTAATAAAATGTTCTAATCGATAATTCATATCACGAAACCTGCTTTAATCGTAATTGAGCTAGCTTGATCACCTAGTTCACCATCACACACACCTAGCTTATAAATGTATGTTGCGGCGAAGTGTGGGAACCGGGGTTTCGGGACCGTAGACGTTTTGGCTTGAAAGGTAGTTTGACACCTACCTGTGTACTAGATTGACACCCTAGTCGTTAGGTCCATGTCCAATACGTGGTTATTTATCATTCACTCGGGCGAGTCCAGAACTTAATCACGTTAGGTGAGTTGGCCTTCTAAAGGGAAGGTTGATCAGCTTTGCGTAGGGTGTGAGTTAGCACCAGAATTAGGACTCGACACCTGTGAGATTTTCATTAGACAGACAAGGAAGGTAGAGCACACTCCCGGGGTAGTTTGTCTGAGGGTAGAGTAATCCGCTGGATCGTAGTTCGGCTGTACCTCTTTTAATCGATAAGAAATCCGATTAGTATAATCTTTCTTTTATGCAATAGTATAACGCCATATTTTTCTCGTTGACTCGAATCGAAGTGCTAAGTCACGTGTGGTACTCAAAGCCAATCTCTGTGGGTTCGACTCGGACTCCTCAAGCACTACCTACAATCGATCCGGTCCACTGCCGGTTAGAAAGTAGATTTTGCTAAGGTTTCGAGTTTTTACTTGATTAACTGGATTGCAAAATTCTCTTATCAATTATTCAAGGGTAACGGTTTCTAAACTGGTGATGCTATATGAACAACTCTCGTTCATCAACCTATGCTAGGCTAACCAATTCCCCCTTAAGGAAACCGGAAACCCCAACATGATAAGCTCTAAACCGATTAAACGTTAAAACGAGTAACCTCACTTTAGGCCCGGGCTTAACAACTAAGCCGGGTCTACTCCGCGATCTTAGAACCCCTTTTCCCACATCTGTCTATCTGAGCAACTCTTTAGATTGATGTGTGTGACTTTGATCTAGATGATCAATCTAGCCCAAATATGTTAAAACAAGTTCTAAGACAAGAATAAATCATTAAAGCATGAAAATAAGCACTACCCACTCTCAATTTTGTCACCCTAGGGACATTTCACTAGTGTTCACATGATTCGACTATGTTAAGGATTTAGCTACTCATCATAGATGTTAAAGCATACAAAGAACAGTAAATTAAAGACATAATAAGAGAAAGAGAAGAGAAATTTACCATAGAACTGAATAATTTGAGATTGAAATCCAAAAAGTACAACTTATAGAAGTAATTAAAAGGTGGTCTCTTAGTGTTTGGAATAGAAATCTAAGCTAAGAAATGGAAATATTGAGCAGAGATTATACTACTTTAAGCTAAAAGAGAGTATTCTAAGCTATTACAAAAATCGGAGTCAAAAGGGGTAGGGTTTTGCTAGGAAAAAGACTTGGTCTTTGAAATGGTCTAAGAGTTGGTATTTATAGGTGGGGAAAAAACTGCAGATTTCGTCTTCAAACGCGTGTTTAGATCATCAGAAACTAGCATTTTGTTGGTCAAACGCGCTGCTTTAGATAGGCAAAACGCTGCTTTCGCTTCATTTCTCGGGTAGGTTCTTGCTTGTTCTTCAACCAAAAACGCTTTTAGGGCGCTTTGAAACACCGATTTGGGGTTCAAACGCGCGCTAGAGGGCTTGAAACACGTGTTTAGAGCGGGTGCATCCCGCCCAAAATCATGCTTTTGAAACGCCAGTTTGTGGGGTTCAAACGTGCGTTTGAACCCTATATGTTCCAAAACTTCATCTTTTCTCCCTTTTGATCACTCATAACGCCTCGATCATGCTTCTCACCATGAATCATCACCTTCCGGGTCCTCAAAACACTAATACCCTACAACATCATGAACGACCAAACCAACCAAACAATTCTGGAGGGTAAGAGTGCTCGGGAATAGGGTTAATATCAACATAAAGGGGGTAATAAACCATCAAAGTAATGGATTTACTCCCCGTGCTATAAACTCATGATATTACCCCGAAAACGGTCTAAACCACCCAAAAACATGCTAAACGTGTGGTAAACGGGGGTAGAAAGTGCACCGGAATCATGTAAAGTTGACTCCTATCAATTACCAAATCATCAACAACCACATCAACATTAATATTTGGTGCGTCTACGATATGACGGTGTTGAAAATGCTCAACAACTTTCTAGTCACATCCGTTATACAAATCATCTATGTAGAACACTTGTTCTGCTTGTGAAGCAAGAATGAATGGCTCCTCTTCGTACCAGGTGTTTGTAGTGCGTATACTTGTTCTATTCTTATATACACGGACACCCTTCTTAGTTGCACTAGTATCGAACCATGTACATTTGAAAAGAACAATAGTGTTATGATTTGGATAGCTTACAACATATATGTCTTCTAAGACTCCATACCATGTAGTGCCTTCGGTCCCTTTGACAAAGAACCCCACTAGTTTGAGTTGTGCGTGTGCGATCCTGTTTTTGTGCATTGAATCTGACACCTTTCATCACACAACTCTGATAGGATTAGACCGTTGAAAAAGATCCGGTGGAAAGTGCTAACAATTGGTTATTCAAGTCTGATGGGTTCTGTTTACTCATTACAATCATCTGCATAATGTACCAAGTATTTATATAACGCTCATAAAAATGCACAATAAGTGTATCAAGTATTATTTTGTACCTTCGAATTAAACCATTCAGAAATTCTTGATAATTGCATTTTGTCCAGTTACGCTTTCGTGCAATAACTTGACGCTTTTGTACGATGTTCCTCGCTCCATGTGTAAGACTAGTTAGCTTTAATGGAATTATAAAAACAAAAGAAATAAGTTTGGATTGCTCACTTACATGAGGTATTCATCGATCTCATGGCGCTTTTGCAAGACATACCACTAAACATTCTCTCTAAAAGTAGTATTGAATGTCAGCATTTCATCGATCCCATTGATCGAAAAGAGTCTTGAATATCGATATACGGTTCTTGATTGTATCTTCGTTCTCAACCCAGTTCCTTTAGGGCCTATTGAACTTTGTCTCATTTCTCAAAAATACAACGAGCAAAACATCAAGGTCTCTTTAGCCACGTATGCCTCTGCGATGGATCCTTCCGCCTGGCCCGATTTCTAATATACCTCTTTAACTTACCTAGAAAACTTTCAATCGGATACATCCATCTCAAATGAACAGTCCACCCCTAATCGCTTCTTCGTGCAAGTGCATTATCAAATGTATCAAAATATCAAAGAATTCGTGGGAATATCGTTTCTAGTTTACACAAGATTTCCAAAACCTTCTCTTTTGCATTCTCTAAATCACTAACCCTCAATGTGCGCGTGCAAATCAATCTGAAAAAATCGCTTAAATCAATGATAGTATCAGAAATTTCTTTTTCCAAGAATTTTTGTATCCCAACTCGTAAAAGTCTCTGGAGTATGATATAAAAATCATGAGATTTTAGCCCGCTAAATTTGTCTTTACCGGTCAAATTCTTTCTTAGGTTTCGCCAAAGCATCGAAACCGAACATTTGTTAAGAAATCATAGAATTTTGTCCGATATTCTGGTGCCAACGTGGACAAAACATGCGGTTTTAAGGTCTTATTGCCTGGTTTAATCACATGTAGTTCCTTTCTCACTTTCATGTTTGCTAGATCTTTGTCACGGATTTTTGTAATGAAAATAAACAAGTAATAAATTTATAAATCCGGTATACCCCAAGTGTAGGGATCGTAGTATAGAGGTTGATACCGGGTCGATCTTACGGGAATTGGGGTTGTTTAATCTAGTTTTTATTATCTAACCTAACTATGTCACGATTACTACTAAAAAGATACCAAAAATAAAACAGTGAAGAACTAAAACGGAAAACGAAACTAGCAATAAGAATAATCGAATGTAAGATCGAGGTCTAAAGCCAGAAAATATGGTTGCGAACTAAACTAAATCTATTCTAAATCTATTATGAAATAAAGATTGTAAATTTACTAAGCAATTCAAGTTCAAGTGGTTTAATCAATAATTTATTTAACGAACAAGCTATTGATCCACCTATCCTACAACTATCAATTTCTTTCTCGATTATCTCGTGATTTCTAACAAAGTTGTGATTCACCTAGCCAAGGTATGAACTCCTAATTTCTTAGACAAGTTTGCCTATTAATCTTCTATCTTTCGATCTAGAGATTAACGCTTTCTAACCAAGGTGTGAAATTTATAAGTTTCTAACCTAGAAATCTAACCTAATAACTCTCGTTATTTAGATCAAAGATCTATTCTTTATTATGGCGATCTAGGGTTTAACATGATTCTCATCAATATAAACAATCAACATGCAAAGATCTTTCGATATAAATTGCATAAAAACATGATAATCATAATAAAGAAACAACTTGAATTAAAAACTCACAAGACAATCGAGAAACGAAACTGAATTGTTGATCGGATGGCTTCACAACGCTTGTTCAATAGAGGTCTAGCCTCTTAGCATCCTCTTGAAGTTCGAATTACTTGAATAAAAATACATAAAAGTGTTTGATCTACACTAGAAATTAAAAAGCATAAACTTTGAGTAAAAACTGATAAAAATCGCAGCTAGGCCGCCCCTAGGGTTTAGGGTTCGAATAATATGATGTCTAGGGTTGAAAATAACGCAGCTATATATAGAATTTTAAGGCGGTGCTGCTATGTCGGCCTACTGGATGCTCGTTCGAGTAGCTGAACGCCCGTCCACTTAGCTTGAAATCTTCGAATCGGGCCGAGTCATGATCAGACGCCCGTCCTTCTTTAAATCAGACGCTCGTCCATCAATTTTGGGAGAACTCTGAATCCAATATTCCAGCCTGGACGCCCGTCCAAGAAGGTGGTCGCCCGTCCACTGGACGGAGAATTGAACGCACGTTCACTTGATAAAAAAAAACGATTTTCCTTCCTTTATCTCTTTTCTTCTATTCAAATCTTCCTTATCTCTTTTTCATCAATTAAATCCGACATATATCTTCTTTCAATCATCTCTTGGGCCGCAATTATGCATCTACAAGTCATTAAAAACATCGCAAAATGTAATAATATCCAAATAAACATAAAATCATCAATAAAACACATAAATTAACCAATTTTGCGATTAAACCGTTTAAAAACTCATTTGCTCAATAAATCAATTAAACACCTAATTTATATGCGAATTATACGAATATGGAGAGAATTGTTACAAAATATAACGATATAAATCATATAAAATCACCCTTAGCAACTCCCCCACACTTAGCTTTTGCTCGTCCCGAGCAAAACAAGACGAAAATCAAGGCTCGGCAAAAGATAGACATCTCAGCAAATATAACACATATTCAATAACTTAGAGGTTCACCCCGGTGTGTGTACAAAGCCATAACATACTTCCACTAAGTCCAAACTTGAAAATTTCAAAGCAAACTAGCTAATACCCCCTTTAAACTAGTGATAACTGATACTTATAAGATGTACCCTCAAAACGTAACATATCCTGAAAAGGATGATAGAATACATTTAGGACCTTTCTGATATACTCAGAGGATAATCCCTACAACATATCTGTCAATTTATACTAGGGATAAGGTATACGATAACTAAGTCTTACATCAATTCATACCACTTCTTTTTGCAAGTTGATTTAACTATTTTCACATTTAAACGCACATCAGAATGAGCTCTTGCCCTGTCATAGTAGAATAGGACATTCGAGATATACCATACCTTACTCAAATCATAAGGCAGCTTTTTCTGACTGTCGTGAGCTTTTGGTCATCATAGTGGTATAGGACATTCGTGATACGCCCTACCTCACTCCAATCATCGACCAACTTCCGACACACCCAATTAATTCATTTTATTTTCTTAAAACAACTTTTCCAAAGCACAGTAGTTACGTTTCACTTATCACATTCAAACCTAAGATATTCACAGTATGTCATACTCTGGTTATAAACACAAACTATTATAATTCTCACGATACGTACGTTAGCACTAAGCACATGACTTATAAGATAATCAAAAATCACTAATCAAAAGGGGTATAGCTTTATATTATAGCTCATCATTCACTATGGCTCGTGAAAAATATATATCGGGTGAAACAACTAACTTACTGGACATACAGTATATAGCATCAATGACTATAAAAACCGAACAAAGATTATGCATTGTGTTCGGTAAAAACTCGTTTTAAATTTATAAACCGAAACACCCCAAGTATAAGGTTCGTAGTATAGGATGTTAACGGGTCGTCCTAAGGGAGTCGAATGTTTATCGGATTAAAGTGCAGTTATTCTATTGATTATGTCACGACTATTAACTAAAACTAGGGTTTAAACTAATTAAACTATAAAAAACAATGAACCGTAATTAAGATGATGAACAGTACGATGAACAGAACATTTGCAGAAAAATAACAATTAATAACTGGGGTTCCTAAAACAACTAAACGTAGCAATCAAATTGATACGAACTATTCGATTTATCAAGTAATTAAAAAGAAACGGCAAGGCAACGGGAATCCACCAATCAACCAACCCAACCCCAACAGATGGCAAGTTAAAGATACGATTTTTAGTAATGATCTATCACGAATTCGATTAAATTCCTTTAAACAAATTCTAGGGTTTCATCAATTCGATTAAAACATAAACAATATAACAATATCCAATTGATGAAAAATCATAAATTTAACTCACTAAGATATAGCTAAAAATCCTCTAGTTGGTGTGGTTGTTGATTGGTTTCCTCCGTTGTCCCACCGCAAGATGCTTAGCCTTCAATCATCTTCGAACTCCCAAGCAAGATTGAAAGAAAGAAACTCATGTTTTTGTGTGATGTGGTGCTTTTTCTGTGTGTAAAATTCTGTGTATTTTTCTGTTCGAGTGGTGCTGCTTATATAGGAGTTTCACCGACTTAAGGAAGGATCTAGAAAAACGCATCGATTTTTAGCCTCGGTAGACCGAATAAAGACACTCGGTCGACCGAATAGCATGGCTCGGTCGACCGAGCCTACCTATTCACGCGTTTTCACACTGTTGCTTCGTATGCCGTGTTCCCTACTTCACTCTTTCGATCTGATCTGATTTATCCTCTCTTCAATGCTCCGATTTTCTTCTTTATTTTGAAATCACTTAATTGAATGAGATTAATCTTCTCCATTAATGATATCCCCATGCATATCTTTTAATTTTCTGCAAAATTGTTGTTACACCAAGTCATCGAATAATAATAATAATAAAAATGTGTAACAAAAATAACATTTAAACTCAATATTTCCTCATAATTAAATTATAACCCCTCAATAACCATTATAGGAATTTAACGGTTAAAACACGCTTTTCTCATTTATTTCCCTTAAAAATAAGGTAAATTGTTTAGGGATTAAGCCCGAAAATATAGTAAAATATACCCTAAACAACTCCCCCACACTTAGCTTTTTGTTCGTCCCGAACAAAATAATCAAAACCGGCTCACTGTACATGTAATCCACATAGATTCCTGACTCACGTAACAAAAGATACAACAACTATAGCAAGTGATACCAACATAGAGATAGATTCTGTGTGTGTGTGACAAGCCCTTTTCAATCTTCACAATCCTCTCAAACAAATATCCTCTCAAATAATTTTAATGACTATCCTAGGTATAGGCAGCAGTCGTTCCACACAAAGTCTTCTAGCGCACTCAGTAGGATAATCCCTACAGCACATCATTTGGTTTATACTGGGTATAAGTTAAATGATAACAAAGTCTTTAATTAATTTCTTCACTTTCTTTTGTAACACATCAGAATGAGCTCTCACCCGTCATAGTAGAATAGGATGTTTCGGGATAACACCCTACCTTACTCAAATCATAGGGTAGCTTTTCCTGACTGTCGTGAGCTTTTGGTCATCATAGTGGAATAGGACATACGTGGTACACCCTACCGCACTCCAATCATTAACCAGCTTTCGACAAACGTATTTATTAATAATTCACTACTTATTCACTCATTTTTCATTCATTTTTTCAAGAAATAAGTTACATCTCACTTATCACATTCAAACTTTATGATATTCACAGCACACGGGCTAACTAAGGTGTTACTATACTGACCTTCCTAAGATAAATCACTAAAACAATGAAAGGATATAGTTCAAAAATCCTGCTTCAATATCAAAAGCTTACGTGAATATGAAATGAATACTATCTCAAATCAGTAAAAGCATGCTATAATTGTCTATCAAAGTCACATAAAATCATTGTCAGGAACTACAACTAGCAAGCCTTTGTTTCAATTACATGCTCAAGATTTACAAATATCCAAGTGTACTTAGAAAAATTTTAAAATTTCCTAAAATTTTCGAGAAAATCACATATTTACTCACTTTTCAAAATATAGCATGATAACATACCCAATCTCTTGAAACACCCCAAGAACTATCACGAATTCGATTAAATTCCTTTAAACAAATTCTAGGGTTTCGCTTTTTTTTTTTCAAGCAAAACTAAACGGCATGCAAAACAAGATTATGATATTGTCTCCAATATCCTACTCAACTAATCATAAACAATCTCTTGAATTATAACTAATTGCATCAATTGAAAAGATCAAAGCTTGAACAATATTCTCATATAAATTCAATCAAAAAGATAGTTTCATCAATCTCTCGATTCAAATAAAACATAAACAATATAACAATATCCAATTGATGAAAAATCATAAATTTAACTCACTAAGATATAGCTAAATAAGTTTTTGGTTTATAAATAATTATAAATATATTTAATTATATCTTAGTGAGTTATATATTTATCTTAGTGACAAGGATAAGGACTCGTGTCCGGGACGGGCGCATAGTTGGTATCGAGCCTAAGTTAGGGAAACTTGGGCGTCAAAAGCTATTCAGGATGCTAATCTTAAGTTGTGAATTTTGAATCTTAGACTAAGAGTGGTTCTATCCTTTCCTTTTTGATTCAGTCTTAGTTTTGTTGTGTTACCATCTCTCCCTTTGTTTTCCTCTTATCTG
Source organism: Gentiana macrophylla (assembly GCA_026214975.1). NCBI lineage: Eukaryota > Viridiplantae > Streptophyta > Magnoliopsida > Gentianales > Gentianaceae > Gentiana > Gentiana macrophylla. The sequence continues at coordinate 29,186,760 of CM047817.1, read as the reverse complement.
AATCTAGCTTATGTGTAGGCTCCCTCTTTGTAAATTCTGCCTCTACAATTGCTTTGTTCGATACGGGAGCATCAAACTCCTTTATCTTCCGCCACCTAGTTCATAAGATTAACTGCTCTTTAGAAAGTTTTCTCCTTCTTTGGTTATCTCTAACCCTTTGGGTGTCAGCAAGTTAGTAGATAAAGTGATTCGTGGTTGTAAGATCAAAGTTGGCAAGAAGAGAGCTGATGCAGATTTGATAGTTTTGGATACCATGGTTCTGGATGTCATACTTGGCATGGATTGGTTAACACGCCATTATGTGCATCTCGATTGTAGGGCAAAGCAAGTGATCTTTCACTCACCCTTGCATTCAGAAGTTGTATTTCATGGGAATCTTTCAGAGTTCAAGCCTAAAATTTTCCTATCATTCAGCATTAGAAGTTGCAGATACGTGCAAGGAAGATTGCGAGATGTTTTGGGTTTTTGCAATGAATGCTAAAGAAGGACCCAAGCCAAAAGAAGGGTTAAAGGTAGAAGATGTGCCAGTGGTTGGGGACTTTCCCGAAGTGTTCCTAGATGATTTACCAGGGAATACTTCTGACCGAGAAATAGAGTTTCAGATTGACGTAGTTCTAGATGCAAGACCAGTGTTTAAGCAGCCATATAGGATGGCTCCGGCGGAACTTAAAGAATTGAAAGAACGGGTAGAGGATATGCTTGATAAGAAGATAATTCAACCAAGTACTTCACCATGGGGTGCACCAGTGCTGTTTGTAAAGAAGAAAGATGGCACTATGAGGATGTGCGTGGATTATAGGGAGTTAAACAAGTTGACTATTAAGAACAAGTATCCTCTCCCTCGGATAGACGATTTGTTTGATCAATTGCAAGGGTCAAAGTTGTTTTGAAAATTGACCTCCATTCGGGCTATCATCAATTGAAGATCCGGTAACAGATGTACCCAAGACAACATTCGAGGACTAGATATGGGTTGTATGAGTTCTTGGTCATGCCTTTCGGTTTGACTAATGCTCCAGCAGCCTTTATGGATTTGATGAATAGGGAGTTAACCCCTTACTTGGATCAGTTGGTTGTTGTTTTCATTGTTGACATTTTGATTTATTCTAAGGATGAACAAGATCATGAGAAGCATCTACGAATAGTGTTGCATACCTTAAAAGATAAAGAGTTGTTGGCAAAGTTTGGCAAGTGTGGGTTTTGGTTGGATCATGTTGCTTTCTTTGGTCACATCATTTCAGGAGATGGAATTTCAGTGGATCCAGCTAAGATTGAATCAGTGGTTTCATGGCCTAGACCTACTTCAGTTACCGAGATTTGTAGTTTTCTTGGTTTAGCAAGCTATTACAGGAAGTTTGTTAAGGACTTATCGGTGATTTTTTGCCTCTTACTCATTTGACTCAGAAAGGAGTTAAGTTCGAGTGGTCAGGTGACTGTGAAAAGTATTTTCAGACATATAAAGAGAGGTTAGTTACATCACCAGTGTTAACATTGCCAGTTTGTTTAGAAGAGTTTGATATCTATACAGATGCCTCAGGTCATGGTTCGGGTTGTGTCTTGATGAAAAATGGTAAAGTGACTGCATATGCTTCGAGGAAGTTGAAGATTCATGAGAGAAATGATCCCGCACATGATTTGGAGTTAGTTGTAGTTGTCTTTGCTTTGAAGATTTGGAGACATTATTTGTATGGTGTACAGACTCGGATTTTCAGTGATCATCAGAGTCTTAAGTACTTCTTTATGCAGAAAGAATTGAACATGAGGCAAAGAAGATGGCTAGAGTTTGTCAAGGATTATGATATCGATATTCAATACCATCCTGGAAAGGCAAATATGGTTGCAGATGCTTTAAGTAGGAGGGCATTTTCGACCTTAACTAGCCAAGAAGAGATTATCAAGCATTTAGATCGACTTCAGATAGAGGTTTGTGATCCAGTTCCACAAGGAAGCGTCATTTCTGCAATTTCTGTTCGACCAACATTATTGGATAGGATTAAAGAAATGCAATTGAATGATGCTTGTATTCAAGAGATGAAGCAGAAGTCGGATGACAAGCCGCATATGGGTTTTGATGTTGTAGATGATGGTTCGGTTTGGTTTATAGGACGTATGTGTGTTCCTAGGGTGTTGAATGTCAAGGAATAAACCTTGGAAGAATACCATCAATCGGGTTTTGTTATGCATCCAAGTGCTACCAAGATGTACAGAGACTTATGTCAGCATATTTGGTGGAAAGCAATGAAGAATGATATTGTAAGTTATGTTTCCCGATGTGATTTTTGTCAGAGGGTTAAGGCAGAGCATTAGAGACCTGCTGGTTTGTGAAACCTCTTTGTATCTCAGAGTGGAAATGAGAGAAGATTACTATGGAATTCATATTCAGCTGGCGGTGTTGATATGATATAGGTTATAGTGGATCGTTTGACAAAGAGTGCTCATTTCCTAGCCTTGAAAAAGGATACACCATTAGAGAAGATGGCTTTGATGCATATTAATCAGGTGGTTCGTTTGCATGGAGTCACATTTTCAATAGTATCTGATCGAGATAGTCATTTTGTGTCTCAGTTTTGAAAGAGTTTGCAGAAAGCTTTGGGTACAGAATTGAATATTAGTACAACATTTCATCCACAGACGGATGGACAGTCCGAAAGGGCGATTCATACACTCGATGATATGTTACGTGCTTGCATTCTTGAGTTTTGAGGTAAGTGGACTAAGTACTTGTTGCTTGAAGAGTTTGGTTACAACAATAGTTACCATTTGAGTATTGGGATGGCTCCTTTTGAGGCAATGTATGGTATGAAGTGCCGATCCCCTGTATGTTGGGATGAAGCAGGTGAGAAGCAAGTCACGAGTCTAGAGTTAGTTCATGAAGCTAAAGAGAAGGTCTTGATGATCAGAGAATGTATGAAAGATGCTCAAGATCGTCAGAAAAAAATACGGCAGATAAACACTGTAGGCCACTTGAGGTTGAAGTTGGTGAGAAAGTATACATTAAAGCTTCACCTACGAGAGGTGTTAGATGTTTTCACAAGAAAGACAATCCAAATCCGAGATATGTAGGACCTTTGGAAGTTGTGGGAAGAGTTGGTCCTTTAGCTTATCGGCCGCAGATGCCTCCATCATTGGCTAGAGTGCATGATGTGTTTCTTGTGTCGATGCTACAAATATGCTTTGTTAACCCAGGGTTAGTAGCGGACGTTGATCATGAACTTTTTCAATACAACTTGGCTTATGAAGATAGACCAATAAGGATTTTGGGTAGGAAAGGACAATGGTCTAAGCAAAAGTTTTCGGTTCTAGTTCATGTTCAATAGAGTAATCATATGGCGTAAGAAGCTATCTGGGAGCTAGAAGAGAAAATGATCGATCGATATCCGTAAATCCTCTCTTACTAAAAGCGCCAAGTTTCGAGGACGAAACTTTTTATAAGGGAGGAGAATGTAAACCCCGAACTTTAATTTAAGGGCATTATTGTCTTTTCGATAATAAGTAAATTCTTTTGGGATTAGTAATTCATCGATAACGACGTGTTTGACCGGAATTTAGATAGATATTTTTACGAGATTTTCGTGATCCGTTAATAAAGGATATTAATTAAAGATATATATTTATTAGGATATTATATATAACCGACACAAATTACTTTGGAAAAAGACTACATCTATTATAAAAGATGTGTTGTGTGTGCCGTGTGTTTCAAAACGAAAAAAATGGGAAAAAAGTACGGGAAGGGTGCATATTTCGGCGAGGACAAGAGAACACAATATGCAATTTTATGAAGAAAAGAACAAGTAGCATCAATTATTGGGTGTATGTTTGGATGGATTTTAAGGAGAGCAACTTGTTTATTATATTGGAACAGAAAGCAAAAGCTGCGACTTGATCAACCCTTTTTCCGTCGGCAACAGTGTGAAAGAAATGCCTTTTAACGGTGTTCCGGTGATCCGTTTTTCAGATATAAGCGGTCAAAACGATCACACCAACGAGGAGGACAATTTTATCCAGGCCATTTAATATTTTCAGGAAGGTATATTTCCCTATTTATTCTTTTAGTTCAGCCATACCTTTAAAAATTAGGGTTCATCATCGTATCATTGTAAAATCGTAGTTCTTAACATGGAATTGATATAAACATTCATCGTTATGTAGGAGTTGTTCGTAGAATTTCTTAAATTCAGCAAATTGCTAGAGGTGCTTTGAAGTCTAAAAGGTAATGAGTTCTTCTTATCAAAAGTATCCGTTTTTAATTTAAAGATCAAGCCTTTAAGTTGTTATAATATTGTTTATGTTAAACTGCACGAAACTGGACATAATTATTTGTTGCCGGGTACTTGCCAATAGTGTTTTCAGAATGTTATTTGGGTTTCGGGATAATTTTCTGAGTTATGTTTTACACGTGTAGAGGAGATAGGTTGGTAGTATGGTGTGGTTATGGCCTTGCATGTTTCCTATAGGTTAGACATGGATTTCTAGTGTAGAATTTGTGCTTTATGTGCTATTATTTGCTTTACATGTTATCGAATCTACTTAGCAGGGTATTCGTTAATAAGCACGAATAGACGGGGTACCTTGGGCATAGTAAGACCCATGTCGGAAGTGTGACTAACTATATTAGCCAAGCCGTTCTTAAGGCGGTGTGCTTATAAGTGTACCTTGGGCATCAGCAAGTCCCATGTTGGAGGTGTAGTTAGTTGTGCTAGCCGAGCTGTATCCTGCGCCTTAAAGCTAGTGGACAAGAGTCACGGATAGGAAAAGACAAGGACATGAATATGTTAAGAAAGTGAGTAAATAGTTAATATAACCGAACATGTATGTGCAAGATAAACGGGTATAGTAAAATAGGCATGTTTTCTTATGCATTGATTATGCACTACAAGTGGTTTTATCCTTATATTAAAAGCATGGTTCTAAATTGTTTGTGAAAATAAGCGGATAAAGTAGATTCATGTCGTGTCTTCCGGCTTATGACAACCATGAATCTCACTTTTGATCTTCTTTCTCCTTACTAAGATTATGCATGAGCTTACTCCTCTTTTGGAATAAGAAGATATGCAGGTTGGTGATGTTTCTGAGGAAGAGTTCGAAGATCAGGCTTAGGATTGGAGCTTATGGAGTTTATGTTCTAGTTTATTGTTTTAGTACTTTAGAATAAGGCGTTGCTGCCAGATGTTACAGTCGTTCCTTTCTTTTTAGACATGGATGTTCATTTGTGATTCTAGCATTTATTTCAGTTATTTATGATATAGTTTGACAGCAGTTACTTTCTGGTTGGGTTGTTATAGGTAAGACCCTGAGGGTCTTTTTCCCGAGTCTTTGGTTTGTTTTTACTTCTGCATTTTTTTTGTTAATTACTCTGATATGACGTAAGGCTTACGTGAGGTTTAGGGTTTTCTCTAAATGTCACGTGCCGAACGTTCCATTTTCCGGATAAGGACTCGGTGTCCGGGACGGGGCGTTACAGTTGGGTATGTTATAAATTTATAAACCAAAAACTTAGTGAGTTATATCTTAGTGAGTTAAATATAGTCTCCCCGTCACTACAAAAAAACATCAGTTTTGCGACGGAATTTTTGCGACGGACTTTATTTCCGTCGCAAATTTACGTTTGCGACGGATGTTTTATTGTTTGCGACGGACATTTGGCGGGACCAATTTTTCCACTTGGCGGACAAGGTTTGCGACGGAATTTTTATTAATTTGCGACGGAATATTTAATAAAATTTTATAAAATTATTTTATTATTCTGAATTTATATGTTTGCGACGGAATTAGGGTTATTTTGCGACGGACATTAAATTCCGTCGCAAAACGGCGGATATCAATCGCAGAATCCCTTTTCTTCCTCATTTCTCTTCTTCATTCCCCCCTCTTCTCACCCGCCGCCCCCCCCCTGCTGAAGCTCTTCCGGCGCCACCTCCTCACCACCACCGCATGACCACCCATAGGTATGCTCTTCCTCCCTCCCACCCCTATCCCTGGACCCGATTCCCTCCTCCTCGCCAGCTTATATATATATATATATATATATATATATTTTTTTTTCGTTTTTATATATATATATATATATATATATATATATATGTATGTATATGTATATATATATTGTATATGTATATATATGTATAGTTTATTTTTTTTTATATATATATTTTTTTCAATTTATATTGTATATATATATTGTAGTATGTAATTTTTGTATATTGTAGTATGTAATATATTTTTTCGTTTTTTTTATGTTTTTTTTATATATTTTTTATATAGTGTATCATATGTAGTATAGATTTATAGATATATATGTGTAGTAATTATAAGTTAGAAAATGCTTACTTATGTGTATTAGTTAGATAAGTTAGGAAAATGCTTAAGTATGTGCAAAGCCGGATGTTGGTTGAATTGGTTGAATTGGTTTGTTGAATTGGTTTGTTGAATGCTTAAGTATATGCAAAGCCGGATGTTGGTTGAAAATGCTTAGTTTAGAAACCGGATGTTGGTTGAATTGGTTTGTTGAATTTGGATTGAAATGATGATAAGTATGTGCTTACATGATAAGCATAACATACATAAGGTCCTCAAAGGTGTTGTTCTACCCGTTTGGAAAATGGTACTTGGGGGTACTTTGTTATCCGGCAAAGCCTCGAATTATTTTGACGTCGAACCTTTGACCATGAATCGAAAATTTAGGTTATAGTGTTGTTAGTTTCATAGTAAGTTGAGTAAAACCTGAGTTTGCAAAAGTGTTGAGACAACCTTCAAAGACTATTGTTAGTCTCATATTTTGTATGATATGATGTGTAGGATTGAAAATGAAGAGAATAGAACGTAGTTGGATGTACGAGAGGTTGGATGCTAACAAGAAATTTAACCCGGTATTTGTGAATGGTGTGGAGGAATTCATAAAACATGCAAAGCAGTTAGATTCGTTTCGGGCAAATAATGGAATGATGAAGTGTCCATGTAGTAAGTGTAAGAACACTAAATTTTCGATCGAACATGACGTGAGGTCAGAGTTGGTGGTCCCGTGCAATATCGATGGATGTATCCATTCGAAAGGTTTTTGAATCACTTAAAACAAAAGATTGGTAACAAAGCTTTCGTGAGAGGATCAATATGCAATGCGTATTTGTTGGAAGAGATTTCAAACTTCATTCTATGTATTACGATGATCATATTGAAACAAAAGCAAAGAATCTTCTTTGTTGGTGAGACTTCGGCATCGCAATCGCTTTGATTTACGAGTTATTTCGTGATCATAATGGTACAACAACCGGGAAGTGCAAGACGAGGTTCTTGGATAATAAAGAATATGACTTTGTGCACAAGTACGTATTGTCTAACTGCGCAAAATCATGAAACCGTATGAATCTGTAAGTACCTCATTACTACATATATACAATGCTTTAATGCTTTTTACGAACAAATATACATTAGTCGACAAAATGATTCATTCTTAGATTGTTCGAGCAATTTATTCGTGTTCAACAAAACCTCAATTGACCTCGGCGAGATATTTGGAATAAACATGAAAATGAATTTACCAAATGGTTTGCACAACAAGCATCATTGTTGAATGATGATTTGCTAAAAGCTTTGGCAAGTGGTCCTTCTCGTCAAGTCAAAACTTGGAAACGTTATTCAATTAACGGCTACAACTTTCGGACATTCAACCGGCAATCGATATTGGTAAATCTTGACCAACAACGGAGTTTGTGTCGATTCCACGGAAGGTGCCGACTATTATGGCACTTTAAATGAAATCATTGAGTTGGTGTATTATGGAGCTTATCGTCTACAAAGCCGTATTGTTCAAATGTGATTGGTTTGATAATTCGAACGGGCATGAATGTGCATAAAGATTATAAGATAGTTGAAGTTCATCGTGGTAGGAAATATGGCGCTTATGATCCATTTGTTCGCTTATCAAGTCGAGCAAGTCTACTATGCTCCATATCCAAGTTTGAAAAAGACAAAGATCAATGGTCGGTTGTTTTCAAAACAAAGGCAAGATCGACTATCGATGCTCCCGCCGAGGAAACCGTTTTCCAAGAACAAGTGATCAATGATGTTTCCGATTATCTAATCCTCTTAACATTGTCCACCAAGATCTTGATGTCGATGTTGACTCGATGTTGGGGATAATGACTTGGATGATGATGAGATGGCGGATTTCATTCAACAAGAAGATGGAGAGGAAGAAGAATCGGTTGATGATCTAGATATCGATGAAGAGGAGGAAGAACTCTTCCATTCTAGTAGTGATAGTGAATAATAATGTATTAAATATTTTATTTTGTCATCATTTTTGAATAATAATGTATTAAACATTGTAATTTATTATTAATTAGTATAATTGCATTTAGATTAGTATAAACGTCATTTTCTCGTGTCAAATAGATGTCGTAGGTAGAGGTAGAGGTAGCGCGGTAGGGTAGTCCCCTCCCCCCCGGAGCGTCTTCCTCCACATGCACTCACGGTTTGGATGATGAGATACACCAGATGACCGAGGAGGATTTGGGTGTCATTGTCAATGGTGACCTTGGATTGCCGCTTTTGGATCCCGAGGGAGATGGTAAGTTAATACATATCTTGCTTTAATTTGTTTGTATTTTTGTTTATATTTTGATTAACCAAATATATTAACAACTTATTGTTTTCAATATGACAGTTTACCGACAACTATGTCAAGAAAATGGCCAAGACCGCCATAATCGGCGGCTTAACACTTTTGCCACCACGTGGCATAATGCCAACCAGAGCAAAGCAGGAAAGGTGGTGGCATGCATTTAGGTACGCTGCTCATATAAATATAACTATATATAAATATAACTATAATTATAACTATACATATAACATATATATAACTATGTTGCGTGCTCATTTAATTTTTCGAGTTACGCCACGAGCGCTGGTTACTGGGAAGCTTTTGAGCGGTATGCTATCAACAGTGGTCCGTGATTATATGTATCGGGCTCAAACAAACCCCGTGCTCGGCTTTGGATGACCCCGGATATTCTCCGTCGATTCGAGGAGTGGATTGGGAGTCCCGTAAGCAATTATTCAATATTTAATTAATAATACTTGTGTTTTATATATATATATGTATGTACTAACTTGTTTATCTTATGTCGGAATAGGCATTCAAGGAAACATCTGAAAAGAAGATAAACCGAGCTTCGGATCCGGTGAGGAAGGAAGATCCCCAGGACACATGCTACGGGGCGCGCGGCGTTATCGATTTCGCTCGGGCCATGGAGGACAATAGAGAAGTGCCCCTATCGATCGGAGATCCGTGACTAGTTCGGAAGAAGAAGAAGTCGGGCAACTTCGCCTCGAGGAAGTTTGAGAAAATCTTGGTACGTTATGTATTCTAAATATTATATATACATTATATATATATCATGTAACTATTGTTACTAACAAATTTATATCATACTTTACAGACGTCTTCACCTCAAGAAGGCGAAAGCCCAGAGACGCAACTGACACCCTCGCCGACGGCAGTCGCGTCTTTATTACTGGTTACCTGGTGGTTACGACAAGAAGGGAGAGTTTTTGGCATGGGGTCATTTGCCTCCATGTACTACGACAGCTCGCTCTTCGACACTCATCCGCCGAGACATACTCTCCGGGCATACTCACCCGTCTCACCCAGGAGATGGCGAGAAAAACAGATTAATCGCAGTAAACACAAAGCGAGGTTGGAGGAGCTAGAGAGAGACAAAAAGCGTCGGGGAAGACAGACTAACGCAGATGGAGGAGTGGATTACCCGGTTAGGCAAAGATCCTCCGGAGGATGCAACCCGGCACGAGGCAAAGACAGAGATGACCGATCTAATCACGGACCTGGAGGAAGTGACATGGGTTTAGGTAGTACACCGGGTCTGACTGGGTGACATATTGCTTTATACATTTTTATTTATTTTGGCTTATCGTATCCCCTTTGACATATCGTTTTATCCCCTTTGACATATCCCCTTTGACATATCCCCATTGACATATCGTTTTATTTATTTTGGTATCGTATCCCCTTTTATATTGTTGTTGTTGATAGCCGGTAGCAATTGTAATGCTACCGGGGAAAATTATGGCTGTTTTGCGGCGGTGGTTTGGCAGTGGTCACGCAAAACAAACCATAATTTTCTCGATTAATTTTAACTTTGCGACGGAAATATTCCGTCGCAACTTTGCATTTGCGACGGAAAAATGTATTTGCGACGGATATGTAAGGATCTAAAAATAAAAAAAATTATTTAATAAAAATATATTTGCGACGGATTATACAATTTTTGCGACGGATTATACAATTTTTGCGACGGTTTATAAAATATAATTATAAAGTCATATCTTAGTGAGTTATATTTCGGTTTAAATATATCATAAATTTAACTCACCAAAATATAGTCTCCCCGGCAACGGCGCCAAAAACTTGTTCGGTAAAAACTCGTTTTAAATTTATAAACCGAAACACCCCAAGTATAAGGTTCGTAGTATAGTCTCCCAAGCCTTTCCCACACTCTCCCCTTCTAGTTGCTCGAAAGTGGCTATATCTCTTTTACGTTCCATTATCGTTCCAGGTGAAACGAATTTCAGAGCAAAGGCTCTTTTAACATCAGCCCAGTTATGAAGAGAGTGATGGGGTAAAGACTTAAACCATCGATTTGCTTCACCCCTTAAAGCAAACGGGAAGAGTTTCAATTTAACAACTTCTGTAGGAACGCCAGGGTAGTGACCCGCTTCACATATTTGCACAAAAGTCGACAAGAAATCATGTGGGTCTTCTGCAGCAGTGCCATGGAATGAACTATTTTGGACCATCCCCACAACTCCATTCTTAAGATCAAAATGCAGTCCTCCCATCTCCGGAGGCCGGATTGGTCTATGCCCTTCCAAGAAATCTTGATCAAGATATGGCGATAAGTGGTCTTGTCGCACAACAAACTACAATTTGCCTGGGCCATTGTTGTTGAACATTCTCGATTCATCGTGGATGTGCAATCGGTGCCTGGGGTTGTTGTTGCATTTTTGGTTTATCCATGCTTGCCGCTTTATTGTTTGGTTTTGCAACATTTGCATCAGAATTGCGTTTAATTGAGCGGGATCCATGCCAGGAGGATTTTGGTTATTATTCCCTTGGTTCTCCGGTTCGTCATCACTAGAACCGTGTTCGCACATCTTGTCAGAACTTTGAAATAATCTTCTTCTGACAATGTCTCGCTCAAGTTCGGGGTTGAAGATAAGATTTCCCTTCCTACTCCTGGTTTGCATAAACCAGAAAAGCAGAACAGGAAGAAATCAACCTTAGGGTTGATGAGAGGGGAGTGTAGAGAAGATTAGAGGCTTAGAGGTTTAGAAAGAGAGAAGAGAGAGAAGAGACTGAAAAGTGAAATTTCCAGAGACTGAACTGGCGTTCAGTGTAAGTGGACGCTAGTTCAGAGAGGATTCAGGAAGTGAACGCTCGTTCAGAGCGCCGAATCAAGCGCTCGTAAGAAAGAAGAGGGGCAGACGGGCGTTCAGTATGGGTGAACGCTCGTTCAGAAGGTTTTTATTATTATTTTTTTTTATTTTTTTATTTTTTTATTTATTTATTATTTTCTTATTTTCGAATTTAGAAAAAGATCTAGAAACAGAAACAAGAAAAGAAACCTACCTACAAAAAATTTAAAACAGAAAAGGCACTAAGACGGTAAGAAAAGCGTGTTGAAATCTTCTAGGGCCAAAATGGAGGGGAAAACAGTGGATTTTGACCTCGAAAACGGCACTGAACGGCCTATGGCGTTCACCACGTCGTCGGCGTCGGAACGAACTTTCCGAATTGGGGTCCTGCGTCCCAAACGGACACTTGAGCCGAAAGTTACGGCCAAAATACTACCACATGCAATAGCGATCCCTTTTGACACAGAAAACTGCACTACGAAGAATCCGACAACCGTTACCGACTCCCCGGAAACGGCGCCAAAAACTTGTTTGGTAAAAACTCGTTTTAAATTTATAAACCGAAACACCCCAAGTATAAGGTTCGTAGTATAGGATGTTAATGGGTCGTCCTAAGGGAGTCGAATGTTTATCGGATTAAAGTGCAGTTATTCTATTGATTATGTCACGACTATTAACTAAAACTAGGGTTTAAACTAATTAAACTATAAAAAAACAATGAACCGTAATTAAGATGATGAAGAGTACGATGAACAGAACATTTGCAGAAAAATAACAATTAATAACTGGGGTTCCTAAAACAACTAAACGTAGCAATCAAATTGATACGAACTATTCGATTTATCAAGTAATTAAAAAGAAACGGCAAGGCAACGGGAATCCACCAATCAACCAACCCAACCCCAACAGATGGCAAGTTAAAGATACGATTTTTAGTAATGATCTATCACGAATTCGATTAAATTCCTTTAAACAAATTCTAGGGTTTCGTTTTCTTTTTTTTCAAGCAAAACTAAACGGCATGCAAAACAAGATCATGATATTGTCTCCAATATCCTACTCAACTAATCATAAACAATCTCTTGAATTATAACTAATTGCATCAATTGAAAAGATCAAAGCTTGAACAATATTCTCATATAAATTCAATCAAAAAGATAGTTTCATCAATCTCTCGATTCAAATAAAACATAAACAATATAACAATATCCAATTGATGAAAAATCATAAATTTAACTCACTAAGATATAGCTAAAATTCCTCTAGTTGGTGTGGTTGTTGATTGGTTTCCTCCGTTGTCCCACCGCAAGATGCTTAGCCTTCAATCATCTTCGAACTCCCAAGCAAGATTGAAAGAAAGAAACTCATGTTTTTGTGTGATGTGGTGCTTTTTCTGTGTGTAAAATTCTGTGTATTTTTCTGTTCGAGTGGTGCTGCTTATATAGGAGTTTCACCGACTTAAGGAAGGATCTAGAAAAACGCGTCGATTTTTAGCCTCGGTAGACCGAATAAAGACACTCGGTCGACCGAATAGCATGGCTCGGTCGACCGAGCCTACCTATTCACGCGTTTTCACACTGTTGCTTCGTATGCCGTGTTCCCTACTTCACTCTTTCGATCTGATCTGATTTATCCTCTCTTCAATGCTCCGATTTTCTTCTTTATTTTGAAATCACTTAATTGAATGAGATTAATCTTCTCCATTAATGATATCCCCATGCATATCTTTTAATTTTCTGCAAAATTGTTGTTACACCAAGTCATCGAATAATAATAATAATAAGAATGTGTAACAAAAATAACATTTAAACTCAATATTTCCTCATAATTAAATTATAACCCCTCAATAACCATTATAGGAATTTAACGGTTAAAACACGCTTTTCTCATTTATTTCCCTTAAAAATAAGGTAAATTGTTTAGGGATTAAGCCCGAAAATATAGTAAAATATACCCTAAACACATTGCTTACTCGGGATAGAACAAAAATTTTGAAAAATTTAGCTCATTTTGCATAGAAACATAACGAAGTAAGCAAATGATCGATACACATAACCGTTCCCCTCCCCCACACTTAAACCACAACATGTCCTCAGGTTGTGCAGAATTTAAAAAGAGACAAAATACTTAGTTGCTCGTAATGTATACTGAATCGTTGGTCGGGCCGGAGCCTTCAGAAGTGACAAATAGAACTCAGACAAGACGATGTAAAAGCTAGCTCGACAATACAGCTAGAAATATACCTGCACTACTCGACAAACACGGAAAAATCTCGGGGAAAACGGGGAAATTATACCAAAATGAAAGGATATAGTAAAATCGAATTATATCAAAAGATGAAGCATTCAATACAATGAAAATTGAAAGCATAGTAAAGTCAAATGAAAGTACGGAATGCCTTAAGGCTTACATGATTCATCAGAAAAAATACAGCAATGAGAACTGACAGTAGCTAATCATGAAAAGTACACTGAATCAAGTAATGAAAAGTAGCAGGACAATACAAGCATCTCATCAAAAATACATAAGCTAGAATCAGAAACATAACATCAGGTCTGCCCCGGGGCCATAAAATCATCAGCAGGAGGTGCTCCACCCATAGGAGAGTCAGTCTGCTCCTCATCCGAAGACGACTCAGATTCATGAAGAACATCCGCAATGGCTTGCTCAACCTCATCCGAATAAACGTAATCTATAATCCTCGGGTTGAAAACTTTGTCGTCCCTTGGAGGCCGGCCCTCTCTTATACACCATAAAATAGATAAGATATTGTTCTGAGAAGTCCTCATATCCTCCATCCAGTTCCGTATACTATTAGCCATACTCAACCTCATCCGGACTGAGGGAGATAAAGATGGAAGGGAAAATGCTCGAGGTGGTGCTGAAGATGAACCGGGCTCACGTGTCGCCCACGCCTCGCCTCGCCTCGACTGTAAGATTTCACTTTCTCCCACTGCAAGTACCTTGGATTCTTCGGTTTGTGATCGATCTTGTACTCGGGAACCCTAGCATCTTGACAGAGACTGTGGATCAAATGCGGACATATCAAACACCTAGCATAGACCTTCTGATTCATGGCTATCTCATCGAAAATGGCTTGTCCTATATCAACATTCAGCTTGAAGTTCAATGCATATAACATCCCGAGGTCACCAATGTGAAAATGAGTCAGGTTTTTCTTAGGTAACAACCTGTTCTGAATAAACCGACATTGGACCTTCCAATCCTCCGTCCAACTTGTCGTTACCAACTCCTTCCTATCTCCCCCCGGTCTAAGTGTCCACGGCACCTCCGGGCACACTAACAATCTCAACTCCTCCAACGGATCTTAACCGGCATCCTGCTTGGCCTTTATTGCCTCCTTATAGTCCAACCCCTCAAAAGGTTCCAAGTTATACTTCTCGTTTATAGCCTTAGGCGTAAACGGCACCTTTACTCCCCTAACCATCACAACTCCGGCTTCCAAATCCGTTTCCGAGCAATTGGCATAAAACTCTCGGACCAATGTAGCATTAACCGGAGTCATCGGGGTTACCATCAATGCCCCCGACTTCCTATCCTTCAATAACTTCACA
Source organism: Gentiana macrophylla (assembly GCA_026214975.1). NCBI lineage: Eukaryota > Viridiplantae > Streptophyta > Magnoliopsida > Gentianales > Gentianaceae > Gentiana > Gentiana macrophylla. Next base: position 29,171,752 of record CM047817.1, on the reverse strand, counting down.
AACAAAGGATCAACGTGAGTCTCTAAAACAGCCCTCTCAATTAACATTATTCGGGTAATATAATGCTTGTTGTACACATCAAGAGCCTTAGGGTTTATGAACCGACGAGCTAATGGAATAGGAACTGGGGGTCTAACGTTCTGTCTAGGTGGCTCAACCCCTTCACTTGCTTCCTCCTGTCTAGGCCTAGATGCCTCACCACTCCGGTCACCCCTAGGAAATCTCACCAAAGGCACATCATCATCAGTATCCGAACTAGATTCCGACTCATCACACAGTGGTGCTCTAGATGGAGCTTGTGTAGCCCTAGGAAGGCGTTCTCTTATAAGCACACCCCGGTTCGGATCAACTAAGGCAGGGTCTACGACCTTTGGCCTCTTACTCGGTTCACTTGCAACTCCCTTACCAAGCCTCTTTTGTGCCCCTTTACGCACCATTGTAACTAAGGCTAAACCAACAACCATCCCAAACCACAATTCAAACAAACCACTCGTTTATCGTCCAAACGGGATTTCAAAACCAATTCACACCAAACTAACACCAAAACCACAATGCATCCCATCCATAATCCATCAACATCACCCCAATCATCAACAAGACAAGAACAAAAACAAAACAAGAGAAAAAAAACAAATAAGGGAAGATTCATAAAAGAGTCGACTCGAAGATCGAACTCAAAACAAAACGTGAAATAATCCAAGAAAAGTTGATAAGAACTTACCAAATAGGATGATGGGATGATGATAAAGAGGATTAGAAGCCCAAATAATGCCAATTAGAACACAAAAATCAATTTTTTTCTACAAAAGGTCGGACTATAAAAGTCACTGAATCCGACTAAATGTTGTTTGTTGGAGGATTTGGAGTGAAAAATCGAAAAGAAGGGATTGAGAGCTGTTGATAGAGCCTTGAATCGCTCAATTTGGTTTAGAAATACGGATTTTAGGGCAAAAGTCGGGTTTGCCAATTTGAAAATTCTGATTCGACATCAATTTGGGAAGCAGGGGTATTTATAGACGCAGGTCCGAACGGGTGTCCAGGAAACTGGACGGGCGTTCAGCTGGGAATCCTATGAACTGGACGGGCGTCCAGATAGTCAGACGCTCGTCCAGGTTTTCAAATTTAGAACAGAGTTGGAGGGAATCTCGCAGACGGGCGTCCAAGAAATTTGGACGCTCGTCCAATATTTTCAAAGGACGGACGGGCGTCCACTGGGAATGGACGAGCGTTCGCAAAGAAAAACAACCCAGACGGGCGTCCATCACTATGGACAGACGTCCAATGCAGAAAATAAGCAACACTAATTTCCATTAAATTCAAATTCCAACTTGCATTTTCTCATTAAAAACTAAATAAAACTTCAATAATACAAAAGAAAACTAGAACAAAACATAAAACACTAGAAAATAGTGGGTTGCCTCCCACCGAGCGCCTTTGTTTAACGTCGCTTGCTCGATTTAAACGGCCTAACGACGCTTAGTCATCGTAAATCTCCGCCCAATCCACAATCCGGATCAGACGGCGGAGCATGTCAATAGCAGGAGGAAAATCATACTCGCGTCTGTAGAGCCTGGTCCTCGCCAAAGAACATCCATTCCTTGAAATGCTCACTTGCAAAGACTAGCGCCAAGTCATCAAAGATCGGATCATTGAGGATTGTATACGGTCGTCCTAAAGCCTCCTGCAGTCCTCTCGAACTAAAATCTCCACCTCCCAAGATCGGGGTACAATGAGAACATATGTAACGGTCCCGATGCGGGTACTAATATCAAAGTCTACGCCCAAATGATAGTCCCTCCGGTCCGTCACCTAGAGTGATAAGTGGGATCCTACTAATGAAAGGAAACTCCTGTGGTAGAACTCCGTAATCCATATCTAAAAACACAGCTAAACTGAACAGATTCAAACAAAATCTTAATTAGACTTAAGATAAAAACTAAATCAAAGAAAAAACATAAAAGAGAGTACTAATATAATAAAGGATATCTAGGATGCCCCCTAGTGGCGCTTTTGGTTAATGTCGTTAGCTCGACACTCTTTTAGCTCAGCCTGGATCAGGCCATTTAACTTTTCTGCCAGCCACTACCTCGTGTAGGCTTTGATCAGTAGTGTGGCAGCAGAAACAGCATCTAACATATGGGGTTAATTCTTTAATTGCCTTCCACAATTGTTTAATTTCCTCATGGTTGATTTCTTCTTCTTCTGACGACGTTTGAACTGTTGCTCCTTCTAAAACTCTTCCATGTCCCAACTACCTGCTAGAACTTCTTCAGAAGGACCAGTACCATCATCCTCAGAAAACAGATCGGGCGAAAACTCGTCAAATTTATTGACTTCTGAAGTACCACACCCAAGGATATCGAGGAATCGAACAATCAAAGGTTGTTCCTTGGCTTGACCAATGTAATGCTTGCACCTTTGACCATTCACTCGGAACGGCTGGTCACCATAACCTCGTAGTTCTAAAACACCTCCAGGAATGATTTGGAGAATTTCAAAGGGACCGGAGCATCGTGTCCTCGGCTTACCAGGGAACAGATGTAACCTGGAATTGTACAATAAAACTTGTTCCCCAACATGGAATTCTCGCTTCTTGATTTTGGCATCGTGAAGGAGTTTCATCTTTTCCTTACTTATCCTGGCGCGCCAGAGGCTCAAGTCTAAATTGCCTAACTCATGCAATCGTTGTAATCGATGTTTTCCATAAGATTGGGTATCGAAGTTTAAAACTTCGTGGCCCAATACGCCTATGCTCTAACTCAATCGGCAAGTGGCATGGTTTACCATAAACCATTTGATAGGGTGATGTACCCATGGGGGTCTTATAGGCAGTTCGATATGCCCACAGCACATCATCCAACTTTAGACTCCAGTCTTTTCTATGATTGTTAACTGTTTTCTCTAGGATCCTCTTTAAACTTTGGTTGCTTCTTTCAACCTGACCACTAGTCATAGGATGATATGGTGTGCCAATTTTGTGCCGGACACCATATTTCTCAAGCACTTTCTCTAGAGGTCGGTTGCAAAAGTGTGTCCCTTCATCACTAATCAAGGCGCGCGGACACCCGAATCTCACGAAGATGTTTTTCTTTAGAAACTTCATGACCGTTTTATGATCATTGTGAGACGTGGCTTGAGCCTCCACCCATTTCGATACATAATCCACGCAGACTAAGATGTATTTATTTCCACAAGATGATGGGAATGGTCCCATAAAATCGATACCCCATACATCAAAGACTTCGCATTCTAGGATGGGTTTCAATGGCATGTCGAAACGCCTTGTTAAAGTTCCGGTTCTTTGACACCTATCACAAGCTTTACAGAAAGCTTCTGTATCTTTAAAGATCGTGGGCCAATAGAAGCCGGATTGAAAGATTTAGCAACGGTTTTCCAATGACCAAAGTGACCGCCAGTGGGTCCACTGTGGCATTGCTCAATAATATCACGTTGCTCGGATTCTGGAACACATCTTCTCAGCAAACCATCTTTACAAATCTTGAAGAGGCAAGGTTTATCCTAAACGAATGTTTTCAAATCAGAGAAGAATTTCTTCTTCTCCTGATAAGACAATTCTGGATCAATATATTGGGAATGAAGGTAGTTTACGATGGAAGAATACCATGGAACATCTGGAGCACAACCGTCGATAAGCATGACATTCTCCAGAGGAAAGTAAAGATATATATTGTCAGGGTCATCCTTTTCCTCACTCAACATTCTTGAAACATGATCACCACTACGTTTTCACCGCCTTTTGTCTTTAACTGGACATCAAACTCTTGTAGGTCAGATATCAACGTAGTAAGCACGGTTTAGCCTCTTTCTTTGTCATCAAGTATCGCAAAGCAGCGTGATCAGTCCACACGATCACTTGAGCACCCAACAAGTAACTACGAAACTTGTCCATAGCAAAGACTACGGCCAATAATTCCTTTTCAGTCGTCGTGTAGTTTACTTGAGACGGATTCAGTGTGTGATTGGCGTAATAGATTGGCTGGAATTTCCTTTTATTCTCTCGTTCTAAGATCGCGCCAACAAGATAGTTTGACGACGCACATAAGCTCAAAGGGAGATTCGGTCAAAGTAAATAAGGATAAGCGCGGAGATTAATCGACTTTTAAGCTCCTCAAACGCTTGCTTGCAACTTTCATCAAAATCGAATACAACGTCTTCTTTTGGTAGTGTAGACAAGGGCTTGGCTGTCTTGGAAAAGTCTTGAATGAATCTCCTATAGAAACCGACATGTCCAAGAAAACCTCTGACTTCGCGTACATTCTTAGGATAACTCATCTTCTCGATAGCTTCTACTTTGGCCTGTCTACCTCAATACATTTGGCGGAGATCTTGTGGCCAAGAACTATTCCCTCATCTACCATGAAATGGCACTTTTCCCAGTTTAGGACTAAGTTCTTTTCCACACATCTGGATAAGGCCTGGTCAAGATTGTCAAGACAATCATCGAAGGATTGACCAAAGACTGAAAAGTCATCCATGAAAATTTCCATACACTTTTCAACCAGCCCGTCAAAGATAGCCAGCATACGTCTCTGAAATGTAGCTGGGGCATTGCAAAGACCAAATGGCATCCGCCTGTAAGCGAATGTACCATAAGGGCAGGTGAAAGTGGTCTTTTCTTGGTCAACCGGATCGATGGGTATCTGGAAATAACCTGAGTATCCATCCAGGAAACAGTAGAATGCATGTCCCGCCAGACGCTCAAGCATCTGATCAATGAAAGGAAGAGGGAAATGATCTTTCATGGTTACCTCATTGAGTTTCCTGTAATCAATGCAGACTCTGTAACCAGTAACAAGCCTCAATGCTATTTCTTCTCCCTTCTCATTCTTCTTAATAGTAATTCCTCCTTTCTTGGGAACTACCTGAGTAGGGGATACCCATTCACTGTCAGCGATTGCGTATATGATACCCATATCTAAAAGCTTGATAATTGTTCGGAGGATTTTGCATCACTAAACAAAAAGAAAATTTATAAACCCTAACCTATATGCAAAACTACCTCCTAACCGGCCGAATACCGGGTTGTTGATAGTAAAGCGGGATAAGTAAGGGGTCGATCCACAGGGAATTGGGATGTTGAATCTAGTTTTATTAGCTCCTTTCAATTGTTACTCAAGAAAATAAATAAACGAAAGAACAAACATATAAACACATAGAACAGATAAAATAAATCTAAGCTATAAAAACTTAAGAAAAACATAAAATAAAGATACATGGAATCAAACAATATACAAACCAAGTGATTTCAATCCAAGTTTATCTCATGATTTTAATTCGATATTGTGGTTTCACCTTTACACGAGATACGAACTCCTAATTCCTTAGTGAATCCGTTTCTCAAGCTATGAATTCCTAATCCCTTAGTGAATTCAATTATCGATCTCTCCTCTCTCGAATGTTGAGACCAATTTCATACAAAACGAAGGTGTAGATTCAAGTTAACTCTCGTATTTTAGAATCTAGCAACCTAGATAATTAACCAATTAATTTGTCATGAATTAACGATTAAAGATCCTATCTTTCTATGGTGATCTAGCGTTTACGCAACTCTCGTATTGTAAAACATCAATAGCAAACTGATCGCTCGATCTAATTCACATGGCATCATAAATTGCATAGAAAAATACAAAATAAATCAAGATCATGAAAATAAACGAAGATTGAATAAATCAAAAAGATGAACTCACATAGTTTATACAACGGTTGATCCCCATGAATCAACAAACGAAAATAAAAGCATTCTAATCTAACCCGGATCACCCGAGCACAAGGCTCGGGTGATCGGCCTTGAAAGCCTCAGAAGTGCGGCTACTATGATATATTTGGTGTATGTAAAATCTGATGCCTTTTTCTGCTCGAATGCTGCTGCTTATATAGGAGTTTTGCCGACATAAGGAAGGATCCAGAAGATAAATACGTGAAAATCCGCCGACCGACCGAATGACGCCACGGTCGATCGAATGTCATGGCTCGGTCGACCGAGCCCTTTAATGCACATTTTAAATGTTTTTTAAATCTCGAATTGTTCCCCCCACCGCATTCTCGCGCATTGATCTCGATTCCTTTTGATTTATCTCTCAATTAATACTCCGATTTTCTTCCTTATTTTCTTTATTCTTCCATAAATCTGATTGATTCGGATTTATCTCTTTAAAAATCATCTTTTCCATCAACACTGTGTATCTACAATGTAGGAAAAACATACCAAAGCGTAACGATATTCCAAAATAATATAAAATCATAATTTAAGCACATAATTCGTTACGTTTTGCAATTTAACTATTAAAAACATCATTTACTCAATATTTCAATATAAAGCTCGATTTCTATGAAAAACATAAGAATATGGGGGAAATTGATATAAAATATATCTCTAAAAATCATACAATTTAACCCTGAACAATAATTTCCTTCTTGACCACCTCTTGCATATGAGGGTTGAGCCTCCTCTTGGCTGTCTAACACATTTCGCACCCTCTTCAGTCTTGATTTTATGCATACAGATGTCAGGAGATATCCCTCTGATGTCTCCTACTTGCCAACCAAAGGCTTTCTCATTTTTCCTCAAGACTTTTACCAGCTTCATTTATTCTAATCGAGACAGCTTGGCAGATATATTTAAAGGAAGCTTGTCACCTTCTCTTAAAAACACATACTTTAGATGTTTAGGCAACGGTTTCAGTACCAGATTTGCAGGGGGGTCTTCCAAACTTGATTTAAGATCACCACTTTTCAACTCAACATCGCTGAGTTTACTTAGTGGTCCCACTGCCAATGCTTCTCCTTTCAACAACTCATCCTCCAATTCAGCTTCTAACTGTTCTAGATTCACCACACCATGATTATTCAGCTTCTCAACTAGTCGCTCGTATTCAGTTGCAACAGCCATGACTTGCTTTTCCAGGAAATCATTGAAGTCATCAGACATATCGTCAATGGAGAAGCCGGTCGGTCTTTCAGAGGGTCTCTGATTAGCTTTGGAAACATTGTAACTCACCTCTTGATCACCAACTCGTATCGTCACTTGCCCACCATCACAGTCAATGAGGGCTCTGGCTGTACACAGAAAAGGTCTCCCAAGAATTAGAGGAACATTCTCATCCTTCTCTTTGTCTAGAACGTACCAGTCAACCGGGAAGGTAAATCTATCAATTTGAACTAACACGTCCTTTAGTATTCCCGCAGCTTTCTTAGAAGATCTATCCGCGAATTGAAGATTCATGGTGATGGGTTCTAGAAGATTGTCTAACCTAAGTTGCTTTTGAGACAGACAATGGCATCAAGCTTATGGATGCACCAGTCACATAAAGAGTTTGGGAAGACTAGGCCTCCCATCAAACAATGTGAGCACAAATTTCCTGTGGTCACCCCTCTTGATTGGTAGATCTTCATAATTGATCATAGAGCAATCCTCACCAATCAACCGATCCATGTCTCGCTAATTTCTTCTTAGAAGAAACAACATCCTTGATGAATTTGGTATACTTAGGCATCTCAACCAAAACCTCGGATAATGGAAGATTAACTCGAGTATTTTTCGAAGGTTTAGCACTTTTTCATACTTTTTATCCACATTCAAGGAGATGTTGCTTTTTCAGGTGGAAATGGAAGCTTGTTCAAGTCACTCTTAAAAGACTTTCTTCGAGGATGAACCCGGCGACTTTGTCTTCCAAGTCCTTCCACCTCACCACTTTTTCATTCTTCTTACTAGTCAGGGGATCAGCGTCCTGACTCTCACTTGATTCTTCATTCCTCAGGGCTTCAGCCACCTGAGGACTTCCAACTTTTTCACCTTTCAGGGGATCAGCCACCTGAGTATTCTCTTGCAGCCATGGGGAACGTAGGTGCTCGACTTCCCCTCCTGCCTTATCGCTGGCAGGAGGGGTTAGTGGTTTCCCTGGTGAGGGGGACCACTTAATTGAGTACCTGACCTTAAGTTCATCACCGCGCCTCTTCTCTACCGTACGGAATTGAAGGTACCAGGTCAGTGCATTGGCTATTATTCAAATCGGCCTGAGCAACTTGACCACCCTTTGGATTCTTTTCTGTGAAGCTGGGTAACTGCCCTGAGGGTATGGAAGCTAACTGTTCAGCCAATTGCCCTATTTGCCTCTCAAGATTCTTGTTTATGCTCATCATGAGTTGGATGTTTTTATTTTGTTCCTCCCGAAAGGAGCTCCATTCAGCTTGGATATCATTCGAGTGCGAGGGGCCTTGAGAGTTCTGGAAGTTCTACGGATAAGGCTGGCTGGACCGATTCTGAAATGTAGAATTAGAATTGTTAGGCCAATTCTGACTGAACCTTTGATTCTGATTGGAGAAATTGGAGTTCTGGTTTTGGTTGTAAGTAGGGTTTCGATTGAAGTTTTTATTTTGACTAAAATTTGAATTTGGATTGAAATTTTGATTCTGACTAAAACCCTGGTTTTGAGGATTACTCTGGCCAGAGAATTGATTATTAAACCTCGATTGGTCCGCCAGAAAGCGTTTTTCAAAGATTCTCGTCCGTTCACAGATGTAAACGGGATGTATGCCCCACATTGTCACAGCTTCGACATGTGATCGGATTATACCGTCCATATTCATGAACGGCATTATCTTGATAAAGCGTGGGGAGACAAATTGACACCGCCAACCATATGGCCAATCGACAACAAGCGCGAAGATGTAACTTGAGAGTTACGTTGAAAGGAAGAATTTCGATTGATCGGATTAGGAGAAACTTGAGAAGTCGCCGGTGCTTTTGCGGCATGGCGATCGACTTTGCATATTCACCTCCTCGATCTTGGGAGGAGGAGGAGGTGCTTGGATAGCTGAGAGAGGAGGCGCGAATTGTACTTGGCAATATCCTCAAATAGTGCCCATCCTCTTCAGTGTCTTTCTCAAGAATGCCCCACTGGAAGAACTATTGACCATGCCCTTAGTGAGCTCGGTCAATCCATCGAAAAAACGTATTGACTTGCCTCTGCAAGTCAATACCATGATGGGGACATTTACGAAGAAGAGATTTGAATCTCTTCCAAGCATTAAAGAATGACTCGTTTTCCTTCTGATAAAATGTAAAAATTTCACTGAGGCATTGGGCTGTCTTGGAAAGTGGGAAATATTGACTTAGGAACTCTTTTTCGAGTCCAGTCCAAGTGGTAATGGATTCATCAGGGAGAGAGTTATACCAAACTTTTGCCTCCCCCTTCAAGGAAAACGGAAACAATTTCAGCTTAATGGCATCCTCGCTTACACCTTGAATGCGAGTCGTACCACATATCTCCAGAAATGTGTGTACGTGAGTGTGCGGATTTTCAGACTGAAAACCGTGGAAGATAGATGCATGCTGCATCATTTGAATGAGACCAGGCTTGAGTTCGAAGGTCTGAGCATATATGGTTGGTAGGACGATAGCCGGGTTGACCTTGACTATACCAGGCATGGCGTAGTCAGCCAACGTACGTCTATCTTCAGCAGCCATAATGACTATATTTTCGATCTCTTGAGCTAGATCTTGCTCGATATCTCGATCGACTGTGTTCTCTTCGTCAGGGAGGTCCGCAAAACGGAGCCTTCTCCTGTTTGGTCGGACTATGGTCCGCTCGAGGTCAGGGGTATAGAGTAGTGGCCCCTTTTGACTCCGAGTTTGCATAAACCGAAACCAAAATCTAGTTGTCTAACGAGAACGAACAGAGAGGGAAAGTGGTGGCAAACAGGCCAGATGGGCGTCCAAGTTACTGGACGGGCGTCTGCCTGGAGAATGAACCGGACGGGCGTTTGGATAACCGGACGCTCGTCTGACTGGGTAAAAATATGAACAGAGTTATAAAAACTTGACCGGACGGGCGTCCACTACACCAGACGCCCGTTTATTGGAACAGAAGCGAAACAGAAACTAAAAACAAAATATCTAAATCAAATTACTAAGGAAAATAAAACTAGACAACCGTCCGGTTCCCCGGCAACAGCGCCAAAAACTTGTCACGGATTTTTGTAATGAAAATAAACAAGTAAAAAATTTATAAATCCGGTATACCCCAAGTGTAGGGATCGTAGTATAGAGGTTGATACCGGGTCGATCTTACAGGGAATCAGGGTTGTTTAATCTAGTTTTTATTATCTAACCTAACTATGTCACGATTACTACTAAAAAGATACGAAAATAAAACAGTGAAGAACTAAAACGGAAAACGAAACTAGCAATAAGAATAACTGGACAGAAGATCGAGGTCTAAAGCCAGGAAAATATGGTTGCGAACTAAACTAAATCTATTCTAAAACTATTATGAAATAAAGATTGTAAATTTACTAAGCAATTCAAGTCGAAGTGGTTTAATCAATAATTTACGAACGAACAAGCTATTGATCCACCTATCCTACAACTATCAATTTCTTTCTCGATTATCTCGTGATTTCTAACAAAGTTGTGATTCACCTAGCCAAGGTATGAACTCCTAATTTCTTAGACAAGTTCGCCTATTAATCTTATATCTTTCGATCTAGAGATTAACGCTTTCTAACCAAGGTGTGAAATTTATAAGTTTCTAACCTAGAAATCTAACCTAATAACTCTCGTTATTTAGATCAAAGATCTATTCTTTATTATGGAGATCTAGGGTTTAACATGATTCTCATCAATATAAACAATCAACATGCAAAGATCTTTCAATATAAATTGCATAAAAACATGATAATCATAATAAAGAAACAACTTGAATTAAAAACTCACAAGACAATCGAGAAACGAAACTGAATTGTTGATCGGATGGCTTCACAACGCTTGTTCAATAGAGGTCTAGCCTCTTAGCATCCTCTTGAACTTCGAATTACTTGAATAAAAATACATAAAAGTGTTTGATCTACACTAGAAATTAAAAAGCATAAACTTTGAGTAAAAACTGATAAAAATCGCAGCTAGGCCGCCCCTAGGGTTTAGGGTTCGAATACTATGATGTCTAGGGTTGAAAATAACGCAGCTATATATAGAATTTTAAGGCGGTGCTGCTATGTCGGTCGACTGGACGCTCGTTCGAGTAGCTGAACGCCCGTCCACTTAGCTTGAAATCTTCGAATCGGGCCGAGTCATGATCAGACGCCCGTCCTTCTTTAAATCAGACGCTCGTCCATCAATTTTGAGAGAACTCTGAATCCAATATTCCAGCCTGGACGCCCGTCCAAGAAGGTGGACGCCCGTCCACTGGACGGAGAATTGAACGCACGTTCACTTGATAAAAATAAAAACGATTTTCCTTCCTTTATCTCTTTTATTCTATTCAAATCTTCCTTATCTCTTTTTCATCAATTAAATCCGACATCTATCTTCTTTCAATCATCTCTTGGGCCGCAATTATGCATCTACAAGTCATTAAAAACATCGCAAAATGTAATAATATCCAAATAAACATAAAATCATCAATAAAACACATAAATTAACCAATTTTGCGATTAAACCGTTTAAAAACTCATTTGCTCAATAAATCAATTAAACACCTAATTTCTATGCGAATTATACGAATATGGAGAGAATTGTTATAAAATATAACGATATAAATCATATAAAATCACCCTTAACAATCTCACGTGCCTTGATAGTGTCTTTGGTCTTACCATCAATATTCAATACCGTAGACAATAAGCTATCACACACCTTCTCAATGTGCATAACATCTAGATTGTACTTGAGTTTTTTCGGAATCCAATAAGGCAATCTATTTAGTATGGTGTATTTCGTCCAACTCAAACAAGATTCTAGACGCTTAATACTTTTACCACCGTACTCTTTGTGTTTCCCCGGAAAACATTCGGGTAGGTTACTAACTTGTTGAAGAATTTCCTCCGTGGTTTTCTTAACTGGAGGGCTTAATGTTTCGATTTTACCGTTAAACCCCTTATTCTTTCGCATCGGGTGGTCCGCCCGCAGCCATCTATGGTGTCCGACATATCCAGTCTTACTCTCTAACCGTACCGAAGGTGTTTCGTCGTTGCAAGTTAGACATGCTTTATATCCTTGACCAGTCCAACCTGAGAGATAACTATGAATGGGAAAATCGTTCACCGTAAACATAACTGCAACTCGCATTCTGAAGGTAGTATTTGTAGCAGCATCAAGCACAACTACCATTTGTGACCACAATTCTTCCAACTCATCAATCAATGGCCTCAAATAAACATCCAAGTCCTTGCCTGGGGAGTTTGGTTGCAAACCCATGGTGCTGGATTCAACACTTGTTTTAGAACAGACCACATGCTGTATGTTTGACTCGAATTACCAAACGGGCAAAACCCATCTGTAGCCAGACTGAGACGTACATTACTAGGTTTGATAGCGAAGTGATGGGAGTCAACTCGACTCTGTTTTCTACTTATTTTGTGCCCTGTTACGACTTGTTTTGTGCTATTCCGGGAATTTTTGGCTAAGTTTTGGTGCATTTTACACCATTTTGCTCATTCCGGGGCTCGGGTACATAATCCGTGAATCTCGGCCTTTTTTGTGTTTTTCATTCATTCTCGGTCATCCTAGTGTCCCGTAGGGGTTACATTTGGCATGTACTTTGATGTTTTTCAGGAACTAGGTACTCGAGAATGCCCGGAAAACATAACACGTAGCTTCAGGATGCAAAAAGGCTCACTTTGGGGAAATTACATGCTAGGCGTGCGCCTAGCATTCCTTAGGCGCACGCCTAAGACCCTGAAAACAGGCCAATGTTTCAGTACGTGAATTCCAGAATCGTCAAAACCTAGGCGCACGCCTAAGAAAGGCTAGGCGCACGCCTAGCAAGGGATCTGCATCTGGGATATTTTGTAAATGTAGTCAGGCGTGCGCCTGACTTTCCCTAGGCGCACGCCTAGCAGGCTTTTTTGACAAACACTATAAAAGCTCAATTTTGAGCTTTGGATAAAGGGAGACTAATTTTTACAGCATTTTTAGGCGATTTTCTTCTCCAAGAACACCATAGATTAGTTTTTTAAGCTTTCTTAACATAATCTTTTGTAACAAACACTTGGATCATCTTGGATTGCAAATTTATAAATTCAGTTTGCTCGTTTTCAGATTTCGATCGGTTTTCAATTCGTGTAGGTATTTCTAATCTTTATCTTTTGTTTGATTGTTCGTCCTTTATGATAAAATCTTGTGTTTCGATAGTTAATATGAGTAGCTAATTGCCTTATAGCCGAGTTATGCGATAATCATCGAAACTAGATCCTAGCTTGTTCATGAGTTATTCTTGATGGTTGATTTTGTCATTCTTGATGTGTTTGTAGTCCTAGAACTTATTCGTAAATGACTTTTATTGAACTCACGACTCGATAATCGTGTATCACGCGTCTTCTTTACATATGTATTTTGCGAGAGGATATGGGAAAAGGGGTTCTAGGATCACCGTGTAAAACCGACTGAGTTGTTCAGACTCGGTTTCGTTGTGAGGTTTTATATCGACTTGTCGAGCGTTTCATTGACCATAGACAGTGTTAGGTCAGTTAAATCCGATCAGCGGACTGTTGAACCTAACATAGGAGGGTAGATTATTGAAATAATGTTTATTCTCGGAGGTAGGAAGCGACACCCTACGTTTGACGTCAAGACGTTTAGGTAAATCAAAAATATCTTCGGACTTAGCTAGGGCTTGGTACGTAGTTGATTGGATCATAGCTCGGCTATCGCCTTTAATTGTTTGCAACTCCTGTTTTAATTTGTCATTACGAACGTAGCAAATTAGAATTAAGTAACCTTATCAAAAATCTTATTGACCTAAACTAGAGATGACACTAGCTTTGGTACTTAACTAAATTGCCTGTGGGATTACGACCTTGCTCGTTAGTTTTATACTACAACCGATTCGGTACTCTGCCGGTCAAAGTTGGTATACTATAAAACGGCCATCAAGTTTTCTGGCGCCGTTGCCGGGGAATAGAGTTAATATCTTGTAAGTTGGAAAAATCTTCAGGATTAGGTCGTTGTTTCTTTTTAATTGTTTGTTGTTGTTTCATTGTTTGTGCAATGTATGACCCGTAGTAGCAACGAGGAATTGGTTGAATATAATCCGGAGATCGAGATTTACTTCCGGCGATAATTGGCTTTGAGAAATAGGACGTTTGATCGTCGAGCAGCTCAACAAGCCGAGTCATCTAACCCGGAAGTTGAATCCTCAATGGCTATGACTACACCTACAGGCAGCAGTCAAGGCTCTCCGACCGGGAGAGTAATACCCGAGTATCATGTTGAGGAAGTTGAGTCTACAGAACAGCGTGGTGAATCGAGTCCTTCGGTTGAAGGGGGAGTCGAACTTCACCTTCGTGAACCTATTCAAAACCCGAGGCAAGAACAGAATCAAAGAGAGCCCCCACCTCAGATTCTTCAACAGCAGCCCCAGTTTCAAGGGGTGAATTTGAATCAAAATGCTTTTGTCCAACAGCCCGAACCTCAGGTTGATCCGAACCAAGTCATGCAACAGTATCAACAATTGATGTTGCAAATGGCTCAGATGAACCCAATAGTGAATCAATACAATCCGATGGATGCTCAGTATAAACCTATTTCTATGAATCCAATGATGGGGCAGTATCAGAATCCGTATCAACAACCTAATGTGCCAATCCCGCAACCAATGCCAGTTCCGGTACAACAAGCCGCTCAGAATGCGCATCCTTATCAGGCACCGATATTCCGACCCCGGTTATTCAAGGTATGGTGAGGGCCCATGGCAGAACCTTGAGGGATTATGCTACACCGCTGTCGGTGAAGGGCATGCCCCTATCCGGATCCCACCGATCCAGGCCAACAACATGGAAATCAAAGGTCATGTTTGGAATTTGTTACAAGAAATCGCTCAGTTTAGAGGAAAACCCAAGGAGGATCCGAACAAGTTCTTAAATCACTTTATGCAAGTATGTAAGACGGTGAATATTAACGGTGTTTCAGAAGAGGCGATTCGGTTGATACTGTTTCCACATGTCTTAAAGGAACATGCTATTGAGTGGTACGAATCTTTACCTCATGATTCCTTACACACTTGGGATGAGGTAACAAGAACTTTTCTGTCAAAATACTTCCCTCCGGGACGAACTTTGGATATGAGGGCAGACATCTCAACTTTTGAACAGTGGGCTTCTAAGGAATTACACGAGGCATGGGACCGGTACAAGGCAATGTTAAGGAAGTGTCCGCAACACGGTTTCGAAATTTGGAATCAAATGCACATATTTTACCGAGGGGCGGATAAAGAGTCCAGAAGAACATTGAATTCTGCGAGTGGAGGAGATCTTATGAGTTTAGAGCCGGATGTTGCGTTAGCTACGATTGAAAGGATAGCCGAGAATAACCGACAATGGAATTCTATCAAACCTAAAGAGCATCAAAAGGGGAGCAATTCTGAGAAAGAGGTAAAAGTCGGTGGCTACGATCAATCAATGCAAGACGAGAACAACAAGTTATCCAACAAAGTGACGATGTTGGAGAAACAATTGCTTGAGGTGATTCTCGATCAACGAGCGGCAAATAAATGTTCATCTTGTGGTGGTATGCATAAGACTTCGGAGTGCACTAACACCGATGCGACTCCAAAGCAGTTATTACCTAGAGCTCAAATTAATCAAGTGAGTGTGGAGAAGCACCTATTCAACCGATGTTGAGTCTGGAACAGTTAAGTCAGATGTTTGCGGATCAAATGAATCAAGCATATGTGAACCAAATGGCTATGAATCCATGGGCGATGCCACCGGTGCATCCAAATACGTTGCCGGTTAACCCCACTTATGATGTTAACTATGTTCAGAATCAGAATTGGAGGGGCCAACCAAATCAATTGCAACCAAACCAATGGCAATCGATTCAGAATTGGAACCGGAATCCAAATCAAGCCGGACCTTCAAATCAGAATTACCAACAAAATCAACAACAAGTTGGCCCTTCAAATGAAAGGCCGAATGCTTATCAACACCCGAATGCTCCGGGAGAATAGATAATCAGAATCAACAACCACCGAAAACTCTTGAACAGATCGTAGAACAATTGAGCAAGATAGTTTCTGACAACTATAAAGAGTTTCGAGAGGTTAAAAATAGTCAAACTATGATGCAAGCGTCTATACGAAACATAGAGCATCAAATTGGCCAAATGGCGGAAAAGTCAAACACTGTTCCGGTTGGAGGCCTACCGAGCAATACGGTTAGGAATCCGAGAGGGGTCAATGCCGTATCAATTGAAGAAACTATGATTGAGGACGACGATCTTGGTATCGGGAGAAGTCTTGGGCCAGCTAACCCAATTAATGCGATCTATACTCGGAGTGGTAAGAAAGTTGGAGTTGATGATGAGATAGCTCGAGATGAGAAGAAGAAAGCACAGGTTAATGATGATGAGAATGAGAACGGCGGGGTCAATTCTGAATTGGTAAAGGTAAAGATTGAACCGGTGGATAGTGATGACGATTGTGATAAGGTCGTGGAAATTCCAAACCCCATGAAGAAGTATGCCGAGTCAAGCAAGCAAGCACAAATAAGCAAAGCACGCGACAAAGGTAAACAGGGTATGGATTTTACACCTACTTCTATTGATGTTAATTCGTTACCCTATCCCCCGAGAGGTCCTAGGAAGACCATCTTATCAAAGAGTCAAAATAGATTCCTCGACATTTTACGTAGAGTTGAGATCAATATCCCATTTGTTGACGCGATTGCAAACATGCCTTCGTATGTGAAATTTCTGAAAGGGATATTATCCAACAAAGCAAAAATGGAGGAAGTTGTGTGTTTAAATGAGAACTGTTCCGCCGTATTCCAGAATAAGTTACCCCAGAAACTTAAAGACCAGGGTAGTATTTCAATACATTGTACCATAGGCTCTAAAACGTAGCCGAATGTCATGTGTGACTTAGGTGCGAGTGTGAGTTAAATACCCCGCCACATTTATGAGGAATTAGGTTTAGGTAAGCTTACCAGAACCGCTATGCCCTTGCAAATGGCGGATAGGTCTTTAAGGAAACCGTTAGGACCGAGGATGTGCTAGTGCGATTGGACAAGATAGTTTTTCCTGCGGACTTTGTGGTGTTAGAAATGGAAGCCGACAGTCGGACACCCTATTGTTAGGAAGACCCTTCCTAGCAACCGGCAGGGCGATGATAGACATCCAGAAAGGAGAGATTGTGTTACGGGTAGATGAGGAAAGTGTTACCATTAATGTTTTCAAGTCCATGAAGCACCCGTATGATGAAAACGAATGCAATTTTCTGGATACTATTATGCCTCTTGTTGTTGAAAATGCTAACACATAGGGCTACAAGGAGGATGACTCTATGGAGCAATGTTTAGTGAAATCAAGCGCAATTGATGATGAAAACGAAGAGTTGGCAGAAGCCGCCGGTGAGCTCAAAATCACCGAATTTGTCGATCCAAGATGGCACAAGTTCTTGGAACTTGAACCCCTTCCATAGAAGATCCGCCCCGAAACCTTGAGTTGAAGGAACTCCCGGCTCACCTTAAGTATGCTTTTCTCAAAACTAATTTACTCCCGTTAATTATTTCTTCTATTTTTACTAATCTGCAGGAAGAAAAGTTATTGCGTGTTTTGAGAAGTCATAAGTGTGCTTTTGGGTGGAAAATGGCGGATATACGAAGAATAAGCCCGGAGCTTTGCAAACATAAAATTATTCTCAATGAGGACATGAAACCGGTGAGGCAACCCCAAAGAAGGTTAAATCCTCATATGCAAGAGGTTGTAAAAAAGGATGTGATCAAGATGCTTGAGATGGGTATCATTTATGCTATAAGTGAAAGTGAGTAGGTTAGCCCGACGCAGGTCGTACCGAAGAAAGGAGGAATGACGGTGCAAGCCAATAAACTTAATGAGCTCATACCCACCCGACTGGTCACCGGATACCGCGTGTGCATAGACTACCGAAAGCTAAATGATGCTACACGTAAGGATCACTTTCCTTTACCTTTCATTGATCAAATGTTGGAGCGTTTGAGTAGGCATGCTTTTTACTGTTTTCTAGATGGCTTTAGTGGATATTATCAGATTATAATTGACCCTAAAGACAAAGAAAATACCACTTTTACGTGTCCATATGGCACTTTTTCATACACTCGAATGCCGTTTGGGCTGTGTAACGCCCCAGCGACATTCCAATGTTGCATGACTGCCATATTCTCTGATATGATTGAGAAGTTTTTAGAACTATTCATGGATGATTTTAGTGTCTTTGGTGATTCTTTTGATGATTGTTTAGATAATCTTGATAAAGTATTGCAGCGTTGTGAGGACACTAATCTCGTGTTAAATTGGGAGAAATGTCACTTTATGGTAGAAGAAGGTATCGCGTTGGGGCATAAAATATCAAAGAGAGGTATTGAGGTAGACCGAGCTAAAGTTGAGGCTATAGAGCGATTGCCGCCCCCCACGAATTTGAAAACGCTTAGAGGTTTCTTAGGACACGTAGGTTTTTATAGACGGTTTATACCGGATTTCTCAAAACGTGTTAAATCTCTTACGCATTTGCTTTCAAAAGATGTGCCCTTTGTGTTTGATGATGCTTGTTTAGATGCCTTCTTAGACATTAAACGTTTGTTAGTGACGCTAGTGGTATGGCAGTTGGGGCGGTATTGGGCCAGAAACATGATAAACTGTTTAAGCCTATCTACTATGCGAGCCATACTTTGAATTCGCTCAAACAAATTACGCGACCACTGAGAAAGAATTGCTAGCGGTAGTTTATGCCTTTGATAAATTTCGTTCATACTTGATTGGTTCGAAGGTTGTAGTTCACACTGACCACGCTGCACTGAAATATCTTATGAATAAGAAAGATGCGAAACCTCGACTCTTGAGATGGGTACTTTTACTCCAAGAGTTCGACGTTGTTATTAAAGACCGTAAGGGCTATGAGAATGTGGTTGCAGACCACCTAAGCCTCTTGCAACTGACCCCTGATGTTGTTGCACGAGAAAGAGCGATAGATGACGAGTTTCCCGATGAACACATGTTTGCTGTCGATGCAGCTATTCCGGAAATGAGGTTGAGCCCTCTAATTCCCGGAAAGTACGGTAATCCTTGGTATGCTTCTTTTGTGAATTATCTTGCGTGTGAGTATTTAGAGCCCGACTTGACCTACCAACAACGTAAGAAATTCTTTAGCGACCTTAAGTATTACTACTGGGATGACCCGTATTTGTTTCGTAGATGTTCTGACGGTATAATTCATAGATGTGCTCATGATGGAGAGATACCTAGCATTATGTCGTTTTGTCACGACAGGGAAGCTGGTGGCCATTTCTCCGGGAACCGAACAGCTTTGAAGGTTCTCCAGAGTGGTTTTTATTGGCCCTCGATCTTTCGTGATTCACACACATACGTGAGTGTGTGTGATGCGTGTCAAAGATCGGGGAGAAACTCAAAACGGTTTGAAATGCCTATGCAACCGATTCTCGAGTGCAAAATCTTCGATGTTTGGGGAATCGACTTTATGGGACCCTTCCCATCTACCTACAATAATAAGTACATTCTAGTAGCGGTTGATTATGTCTCGAAGTGGGTCGAAGCAATGGCCTCTCCTACTAATGACCGTAACGTAGTCATTCGGTTCTTGAAAAAGTACATTTTTACGAGATTCGGAGTTCCTCGAGCTATGATTAGGGACAATGGCAGTCACTTTCAGAATCGACCGTTTAATAAGCTTCTGACCAAATACGGGGTTCGACACAAGTTGGGAACCGCGTATCACCCCCAAACGAGTGGGCAGGTCAAGGTTTCGAATAGAGGTACTAAACGCTTTCTCGAGAAAACAGTGGACTTGAATAGGAAAAACTGGGCTGAAAAGCTCGATGATGCAGTTTGGGCGCATCGGACCGCTTTTAAGACCCCGATAGGAATGTCCCCGTATCAGTTGGTGTTTGGTAAGGCATGTCACTTACCTGTCGAGTTGGAACATCGGGCCTATTGGGCAACTCGGTTCTTAAATTTCGATGAGACAGCCGTAGGTGAGAAACGGTTGTCGCAATTGGCCGAGCTCGATGAGTTTCGATTGCATTTTAATGAGTGTGCACGTACTTATAAAGAGAAGACGAAGCTTCTCCACGACTCTAAGATCAAAAAGTGTGAATTCAAAGAAGGAGACGATGTCTTGCTTTACAACACTCGTTTGCATTTCTTTCAGGGTAAGTTGAAGTCTCGGTGGACCGGGCCTTATAAAGTCTCCAAAGTTTTTCCTTCTGGAGCTGTCGAAGTAACTCACGACACCAAGGGGACGTTTTTGACAAACATCCTTCGGTTAAAAAGATATGAGAAATCTTACTTCGAGGCCAATATCGTGATTGTCAACTTGGAAGATCCTTCTCTCTGTCCCGAGGGTTGTGAGTTGTGTAAATGACTCTTCCCGTCGTTTTTCTCTCGTGTTGGTGCTGGTTCCCGCTTAGTCCAATTTTCCTCGCCTAACGTTAACAAATAAACTTCTGTTGACATTCATTTAATCCATCTTTCCATCTTTCTTTCTTTCGAATCATCACGTCGAGCTAACGACGTTAAAAAACAGCGCTTCGTGGGAGGCAACCCATGTTTATTTTCAGTTTTAAGAGTTTCGGGGAGGTCTCATAAGTCGAAATACCCCGAAAAGCCTGTTTTCAAACTCCCTGGCTATTTTTGATGCTAGGCGTGTGCCTAGCAAACCTTAGGCGCACGCCTAAGGGGGTGTTTTGGTGCCAATGTTTCAGTACGTGAATTGGAAGTTGGCATCCGTTTTTTTTGTTGACAGGCGTGCGCCTGGCATTTCATAGGCGCACGCCTACGGGCCTTTAAAAAAAACAGTTTCTTCGTCCCCATTCTTCCTTCCTCCCTCTTCAACCTAACTGCCGCCCCTCCCCGTTTTCACCCCTATCCCGATCGAAATTCACTAATTTCACCACCAAATCCCTTCTTTCTCCACTAAAATCACTCCCACGCCTCTCCTCTGTTCAATTCCTCCCACAAATCGTCGAACCCACTCGCTAATAAACAGTAGGGGTGAATTTTTTTTTTTTGAGATTTTTGTCAAGTTTTCTCCGGTGACCTCCTCAAATTCCGGCAAGCATTACTTTTGGGTAAGAATTGTTTCCTTTTCGTTTGTTTTTTTGTTTGGCAAGCCAAATTTCGACCCTTCCATTCATCTTTTTTTTTTTTTGTTGATTTTAATTTTTCAAGTGACTTGTACATAATTGTGTGTATGTTGTTGTCGGATTTTGGGTATTGTTTTTGGTGTAGATAATGACTGGTGCTAATACGAAAAGGAAGACTCCGTATGTGCCGGGTGGTAGGAGGGGTAGTGGTAGTGGTGGTGGTAGGAAGAGAGGTGGTGGCAGCCGTAGTGGGGCTGCACCGGCCAGTGAGGCTGAACCCATTGTAATTGTTGTTTTGCCTGAGAACGACCCTACAGGAGAGCAGAGGGCCAACCAAACTAGGCAACCTCGTAACCGAGACGAGATAAACCGTTTCATAGATGACAAAGCCCTAGAGTTTTTTAATGGAAAATTTAAGTCCAAAACTGCGCTGATTGAGCGAGAGATCAATAGGGGTGAGGTGAGTGAAACTTTCTGGCTTGGCATGCAAAACCGAGGGTGGGGGAATCTTCTAACCATTAAGGATGAACCAATAAATCTGTCAATGGTTAGGGAATTCTTTTCCAATGCTAAGGCCGTAGGGGCGACTGCGAATTACATCCTTTTGAGGTGTCAGAGGTTAAATATCACTCATGAGGGAATAGCTTGTCACTTCCGCCTTCAGAGTGTTCCCTTTGTTGACGAGTGCACTCAGGTCTTTGCTAGGCTTTCCTCCGGACAACCCCCGGTAGATGTTCTCGAGATGGTGAGAAAGGCCGTTTGTCCTAACTGTCCGTGGATTCCGAGTCAGTCCGACCCGAGGCATTCCATTAACACCAAAGACTGGAATCCACCGGAGAAGCTAGTGGTGAAATTTGTTTCAAACCGTCTCTATCCCACCTCTCAATCCACCACAATTAGTGTTGAGACTCTCAAGATTGTTTATGCTATCCTTAACGGTATTCCGGTTGACGCGGCACGGGTCATTAGGGATAAGCTTTCCTCTTACATTAGGAAGCAAACTCTCAACATGATTTTCCCTCGTTTAATCACGGATATGGCTGTTTCTTTGGGGTTGGAGCATTTGCCCGGTGACGTGTTGATCCGTAGGAAGTTTCCACCCATAGTTGAAAAGTCCAACTTAGCAAGGCATGGAGTCCAACATCAACCTCAACCACCCCCCCCAACCAACTAGGGCCGCCCGTTCTACTCTTGAACAAGTCACCTATGCCGCCCTAGGAGCACAACGTGGTTGGTTCAATGACAACCGCCTAGCCATGTTGTCCTTGCGCACCATCAGTGATGAACTTGCCAAACAGAATAACTTTGCAACCTCACATCTCCCTAATGTTTCCCAGACTCCGTATCAATATCCCTCTTTTGTTCAAGAGTTTGTTCCCGCCTTTTCCCATCAGAGTTTTGAGGATTTTGACCAACCTTCTGAGGGTGGGGAGCCTAACCAAGCTGGTGAGTCTAGTGGGGCTGCCTTTGAGGGTGTTGGAGGTTCGAGTGGTGGTGTTTTTGGAGGTGCTAGCTCGAGTGGCGGTGGTTTCGACGATTTTGGTTTGGCGGCTACTTTAGGGTCGGATTTGGCAATGGACACGGATGACTTTTTTGGTGACGACGTCGGCGCTCAACATGGGTTTGGACCGGAGAGGCGTGATTCCGAGACCGATGAAGAGTAGGTTGAAGATGGGAACACCGACTTTGTTTTTTTTTTGCATTTTTTTTACTTTTTATTTTGTTCTTTTTAAGACTGTTTTGTAAGCCCGAGGGGCAACGGCTTGTTACTTTTTGGCACACTTGTCTACTTTTGGGTAGGCCATTTTTGGCCTCTTTAAATCTATGTACATACTTTTGTTTCTTCCAAGGTGTGTACTCTTTTTGTTTGTATGCACGGTGTATGATTTTTTTTGAGTGATGCTCTTGGCACAATTTTGCGTTTTTTGTGTAGCATCCCCGGTAAATTGAAAATGTGTGTACATATACCCCCCCTCTCCATGTCTACCTGTGTTGGTAGGATGTTTTGTTCATTGAACAGGTACCCCGGATATACGCATTGCGGACACTTCATGCCAAAAATTCCGCCTTTTGCCGGGTTTAAGCTAAGCCTTTTATCCCTCGTTTTTATTTATTCCAACACCGAGGACGGTGTTCAATTTTAAGTAGGGGGTGGAGGCTAGTAGCCGGTTTTATTGGTTTTGTTTCCATCGAGTCGTGACTTAGTAGTTATCGCCCTTTTGTGAATTTTTGGGTGAACTTTTTCAAATTTTATAGTTTTGACGTTGTTTATTGTGTCACGAGCTTTCATATCCCGTAGTGAGGCATGTGTAGTTACTCGAATACATTTTACTTTGTAGTGTCTATCATGTGTTGAAAATTGAAATGATTTCACGTAATAGTTTCAACGTCATGATCACTCGACTAGTGAACGATTATAGTTGTGTTTCGACCCGGTTACCTAGAACTTATATTAGTAACTTCGAGGCGAAATAGAAAGGTCGTCGTTGTTAGGTACGGGTTGACGGTTTTGGCATTTATTTTGATTCAAGTAGAGCCAAAAGCCATCCTTGTACATTTTTCCACGCCATCGTTGGTCCTTGAAAAGGCTTTAGTTAAGTTTAGAGGGGGTGAATAAACTTAACACTTAAAACTTTGGAGTTAACAAATTTCTGCAACTTCAAAGACTGCGATACTTGAGGTCTCTTTGAGACCTCGTGATTGAGCTCCGATAAAATGTTCTCTTGTGATTTCGATTTGCTGAATTTGTGCAAATGGAATAATATCAAAATTAAGCCTTGTTACTTGTTGTTAAATATGTTACTAAGTATTAGATACTCTCAGAGTGTATGTGTGTGATTTGATTTGCTAGATTCAGCGAGTTGATATGAATAATGACTAAGTGCGTAAAGTAAATGCGGTAAGTAAGTAAGAGAGATTTTTATAGTGGTTCCAGGTGATGTAATCAGACGCCCACTCTTCTCCTGTGATGTTGGAGGAAATTCACTAGAGATCTTTGAGTTATCTGTTACAAAGATTCCTAAGTTGTTTGTCCTTCACCAATAACTATGGCTTCACAAACTGAAAACTGGGAACAGGTAGGATTGCTGCTCCTGAGTCTTCCACTGGTCCTTGAAGGGTAGAATTGCCTCTTCACCAGCTCCACCACAAACAACAGTCTTTCACACCAAACTGATGCTTCACTGTCTTCAGCAGGTTCTTTATAAAATAAAGATTGAATCAAGTAAATGATTCAGTTGCAGCAGCTTGATTAGGATGATATAATCAGCAGCTTGCAGTCTTCAAGTGTGTATGCTTGATGCAGCTTGAACACAGAATGCACTTGAAGAAAATAACTAGATCAGCAGCTTTAAGCTCAGTAAGTTCAGCAGGGTGTTTTTCAGCTCAGTGTTATCACTTGAAGTTTATTCCAAAATTCATCATCTTCTTCTTAAGTTGAAAGTCCTCTATTTATAGGTAGGAATGCATGTGACTTGAATTTGAAATTCAAATGTGACCGTTCCTTGTATTTGTCCCATCCTCACTGCATTCTGTTACTATTCATAGGATCGACCTTAATCGAGATTACTTTTTGACAAATGCGATCTGTCCACCCCTTTGACTTGTATCCAATGGATAAAAATATGGATCATCCCAACGTCTTTTTAATCTCAGCCTTTGATTTGCTTGATAAGTCGAGGTTGTTGGTCGTTCTTATCCATGTAACTTCCCAATAATCTTGAATTAATCGAGGTATATATCGCAGAGTTCATCGATCATTTGTAAAACCAATCGATCTTTGAACATCATATTTTTGTCTCAGAAATATAATGCATTGATTCCTTTATCCAACCTTTATTTGTGAAGTTATATTACATTATTTTAAATATAACTAAGTTCCAAACATCATCCAACTTGTGGAACTTAGACCTTTCTACACAAGGTATATGTAATCGGTTTAGGTCATCACGGACTTGCCTAAATACTCGATTCCATATCCTTGACATTAAATACTAAGTTTGATCCCTTAGCCTTCATTTCTGAGTTTGAACCCCTCGGCCTTTGGTCTTGAGTCTTTCAAGAGTTGCAGCACCAGTCCACTCGACCTATCTACCCATCGACTAGACCCGATCTGGCGATAAGCGATTTTACTGATGCTTGTTTGATCAAACCTATTTATGAATCAAACTCTAATAAACCTATACATTTTATCTAGACATCTTTTTGCCTTTGCACTATAACAGCTAGTATGGCACTCATCATCAAAACTAAGAAATAAGTCCAACAGTTACCCCTCTCAGCCTTTGTAGGGTGGTCAGACCGCCACCCGAACTGACCTTTTATGTTACAAGCACGTAATTACCGATACCCTGAGCTTTATTTCGGTCTACATATCTTTGATCACCTTGCAATTGAGATTTTAAGTTCTGACATTTCTTATGATGTTGTGAAATATCATGAAGACTTGAATTTTGTTTTGGCGTAGTAAGTTACGAGTTGGTTGGAAGGAGGAGTGTAACTATGTGCCGGTTGTGACTCTCGAAGAATTGGTGTACAGCTTTTCAGATTTTTAAATAAAAAAAAAGTATAGTTTGTTATAAGTCCAAAAAGTGGACTAAAGTGTTGTGTAGTATTGTTTATTATGAAGTTGGAGTTAGGGTTTGGTTTCCGAGTTTGTAAATAGTCAAAAAGAATGAACATGAAGTGATAACCGAGTTTTGTATTCATGTGTCGGTTAAAGCTCTTTTGCACCTTCTTTCTTCTATTTTATCGTAAATATCATTTCGTTAACCCCGACCCTAGCCTAACGATTTAACCTTTCAAGTCCTGTTCGACCGTACTAGACGACGTTAGACCTCGATTAGTGGAGATGTTTACGACTTATAAGCCTATGGTGTAACCCTAGTACATATGCGTCTATAAACCGAACCGGTCAGTAATTAATGTCGAAGAAGCTATTTCCACACACACACCCTCATTAGTCAACACAAGGTAGAACCATGTTTGATGTATTTGTGTCTTTACGTTTGCATTATCTTTTTGGTATGGAATTTTCGTCAATACATGTGACAATGTTGACTCTATTTCTGTTTGGAACGCTCGGTTTTGCTCGGGGGCGAGCAAACGCTAAGTAGGGGGTAGTTGATGGGAGTCAACTTGACTCTATTTTCTACTTATTTTGTGCCCAGTTACGACTCGTTTTGTGCTATTCCGGGAATTTTTGGTGAAGTTTTGGTGCATTTTACACCATTTTGCTCATTCTGGGGCTCGGGTACATAATCCATGAATCTCGGCCTTTTTTGTGTTTTTCATTCATTCTCGGTCACCCTAGTGTCCCGTAGGGGTTACATTTGGCATGTACTTTGATGTTTTTCAGGAACTAGGTACTCGAGAATGCCCGGAAAACATAACACGTAGCTTCGGGATTCAAAAAGGCTCACTTTGGGGAAATTACATGCTAGGCGTGCGCCTAGCATTCCTTAAGCGACGCTAAGACCCCAAAACAGGCCAATGTTTCAAGACGTGAATTCGAGATCGTCAAAACTTAGGCGCACGCCTAAGAAAGGCTAGGTGCACGCCTAGCAAGGGATCTGCATCTGGGATATTTTGTAAATGTAGTCAGGCGTGCGCCTGACTTTCCCTAGGCGCACGCCTAGCAGGCTTTATTGACAAACACTATAAAAGCTCAATTTTGAGCTTTGGATAAAGGGAGACTACTTTTTACAGCATTTTTAGGCGATTTTCTTATCCAAGAACACCATAGATTAGTCTTTTAAGCTTTCTTAACATAATCTTTTGTAACAAACACTTGGATCATCTTGGATTGCAAAGTTATAAATTCAGTTTGCTTGTTTTTAGATTTTGATCGGTTTTCAATTCGTGTAGGTATTTCTAATCTTTTGTTTGATTGTTCGTCCTTTATGATAAAATCTTGTGTTTCGATAGTTAATATGAGTAGCTAATTGCATTATAGCCGAGTTATGCGATAATCATCGAAACTAGATCCTAGCTTGTTCATGAGTTATTCTTGATGGTTGATTTTGTCATTCTTGATGTGTTTGTAGTCCTAGAACTTATTCGTAAATGACTTTTATTGAACTCGCGACTCGATAATCGTGTATCACGTGTCTTATTTACATATGTATTTTGCGAGAGGATACGGGAAAAGGGGTTCTAGGATCACCGTGTAAAACCGACTGAGTTTTTCAGACTCGGTTTCGTTGTGAGGTTTTATATCGACTTGTCGAGCGTTTCATTGACCATAGACCGTGTTAGGTCAGTTAAATCCGGTCAGCGGACTGTTGAACCTAACATAGGAGGGTAGATTATTGAAATAATGTCTATTCTCGGAGATAGGAAGCGACACCCTACGTTTGACGTCAAGACGTTTAGGTAAATCAAGAATATCTTCGGACTTAGCTAGGGTTTGGTACGTAGTTGATTGGATCATAGCTCGGCTATCGCCTTTAATTGTTTGCAACTCCTGTTTTAATTAGTCATTACGAATGCAGCAAATTAGAATTCAGTAACCTTATCAAAAATCTTATTGACCTAAACTAGAGATGACACTAGCTTTGGTACTTAACTAAATTCCCTATGGGATTACGACCTTGCTCGCTAGTTTTATACTACAACCGATTCGGTACTCTGCCGGTCAAAGTTGGTATACTATAAAACGGTCATCACGAAGTCAGGGTGTTGCTCGTCGAATTCTTTCCATTCTTTACCATCGGTTGGATGCCTTATCACATCCTCATCCGTAGAACACCCCGTTGTATGCCAGGTCATTGCCTCGGCTGTGTGACGGGAAGCATACAAACGTCTCAAAGGATGCTTTAACGAAAAATAACGTAGCACTTTTTGAGCTACCTTTTTTCCTTTAGACTCCTTATAACGGCTCTTTTTGTACACTGGACATGATTGTAAGTCAGCATTCTCCTTATAGTAAATGCAACAGTCGTACATGCAGGCATCGATCTTTTCATACCCCAAACCTAATTTGTTCAGAAGATTTTTTGCCTTGTAGAATGAATCGGGTAAATTTGACCCTTCCGGCAAAACTTCTTTCAATTTCGCTAAAAGAACGTCGAAGCTTTCATTTTGCCACTTATACAACACTTTTATATGCATTAAATCTGCTAAGAACTTCAAGGCGGATGAGCTTTTGCATCCCGGATAAACATGTTCGTGCAATTTGGAGAGGAGTTCATCAATGTTGTCATCCACCTCTGTCTGTAAAACTTCTTCTTCTGAGGCTCTACCAAGGAAATCATTTATAACTGGAGCCATTTCGTCTCCGGATTCAACTACCAATTGAGTTGTTCATGCACGTTTACGGGATACTCCGTCTTCACCGTGGTGAAACCATGTTGTATACCCAGCTGCCCATCCCTAAATGAAACAGTGATCATACACGTCCTCCAAAGTTTCAAAACAAATGTTGAAACACTTTTTGTATGGGCAACGAATCTCGATCACGACATGACGATCTATAGTAGATAGTATTATACGAATGATCTGTAGGAAAGATATCGGTTTGAAATCACTTAATCGATAACGGATCTCGGGATTGAGATCAATCGCTTGGTGACAAACCCCGAGATTCAAGTCAATCGCTCGATAACGACATGATGATTGTCACGGATTTTATCTAACAAAACAAACAAGTAATAAAATTTATAAATCCGGTATTCCCCAAGTGTAGGGATCGTAGTATAGCGATTAATACCGGAGTCGATCACAGGGAATCGGGGTATCTAGTTCATTAATTTTCCTAAGATTGTTACTACTAATTATTACTAAACCTAAAACTAAACGGAAAGATAAACTGGACAGAGGATTGTCAGTCCAAAGCCAGGAAGGATAAAAGCGATAACAAATAAATAGAACTATAAACGAGGAAAAACAATAAAACTAACTATCATGATAATGACTGAAGCAAATCAACATAGAACAAACATGATCCACCATCCCGCAACCCTTAATTCTTCCCTAGATTATCTTATGATGATTCAATCAAAGTTATGGTTCACCTAATCAAAGGTATGAATTCCTACCTCCGTAAGTAATCCGTCTATCAATCTCATCATCTTCCGATCTATAGAGATTAACGCTCTCAAAACAAGGTGCAAGATTTATTAAATCTAACAACCTAGAAATCTAACCTATCAACTTCCGTTATGTCAAGGTTAAAAGTCTAATCTTTCCTATGGTGATCTAAGGTTTACACCGATTTTCATCATACGGTAAACCTCAAATAGCAATACATCTTCCGATATCAATTGCATAAACAAATAAACAAAGGAAAGAAACAAACTTTAAATTAAACTCACAAAATATCCAAAGGAAAGAAAATAAAAGCTGCTGGAAAAAGTTGCTCATGCCTGCTCCAAGTTCACAGCTTCAGGCCATCTTCATGCGAACAAGAAAAGAAGAAAAAGAAAACAAAAACCTAACTAATCCGCAACCCCAGCCTCCCCTAAGGGGGCTGGGGCGCCTAGGGTTTCCTTCTTATGAGTATGTATCAATAAGAGTCGATAATGTGTCTTCTAGGGTTGAAATCGCGTTGGTATTTATAGAAAAGTAAGGCGGCTGCTGCTTAAGTCGGCCGTGGACGCCCGTCCGACTTTCTGGACGCCAGTCCAGGGAAGTTTGGAACTCTCTGATCTGTTTTTCACCTCTTGGACGCCAGTCTGCTTTGATGGACGCCAGTTCAGCCCTTTGGACGCTAGTTCAGGATTCTGGACGCTAGTTCAGTCCTTTTTTCTTCCAAATTCATCTTGATCTTCATTCCAACTTCATCTCTATCTCTTTCCTTCCATGCAAATCATCACTTGAACATCTTTTAAGATCCTTCACCTCATGCAAGCGTACCTACATCACGATAAAAACATGCAAAATGTAACATCTTACATCTAAAGACATTTATCCAATAAAATCACATAATTAGCTCGATTTTGCACTTTAATACTTCTAAAACTCATTTGCTCAATATTTCAATATAAAGCTCGATTTCTATGAGAAACATACGAATATGGGGGAAATTGACATAAAATATATCCTTATAAAACGTACAAAATCACCCTTAACAATGATGTATAGTAGATAGTACTATACGAATGATCTGCAAGGAAAGATATCGGTTTGAAATCACTTAATCGATAACGGATGTCGGGATTGAGATCAATCGCTTATTAACGAACCCCGAGATTCAAATCAATCCTTCGATAACGAACTGACAATTTATAGTAGAGAGTATTATCAGAATCACCTGTATTATCGTTCGATAAAGGAATTTTTATAAAAAATAATGAATTTTATATTTTAACGCAATGTTTATTAGAATATGTATATTAAAATTTTATAAGAAACTGAATCTTATTTATTAACACAATGTTTTATATTAAAAAAATTTAATTTCTTTTAAAGGGACGACAATTGTCGTCCCTACAAACCCAAATTTTATAATTTCTTCTATATAACTTATTATTTTCTGAAAAAGGTTTAATGGGACGACATTGTTGTCCCTTTAAAAGCGAATTTTATACAAAACAGAATCTTATATATTAATACAACGTTTTATATTTAAAAAAAATTAATTTACTTTAAGGGGACGACAAATGTCGTCCCTATAAACCCAAATTTTATAATTTCTTTTATGTCACATATTATTTTCTGGAAGTAACTTTAATGGGACGACAATGTCGTCCCTTCAAATAGTCCTGTCCACATAGAAATCCTTGCTGGCACGGTGGGGTTAATATTTTATTTATTGGGACGACATTGTCGGCCCTTTAAAGTTTCCCTTCAAAAATTTCGCCCAAAACTTTGACTATTTTTGAATTCATTTAAAGGGACGATTTGTCGTCGCAATAAATATATTTAAAGGGACGACAATGTCGTCCTTTTAAAGTTTGTCCCTTTTGCTGGTAATTCTTGTAGTGTTGCATGGAGTCATCGTCCTTTTTTTCTTCTGACATGATTTCCCTGGCCTAGATGGAAAGAGTTGGCCCTAATGATTATGAACCTCTTTCTCCTGAGAAGAAAAGCCAATGTAGGATATTCTACTCACAGATTTATGCATATGCCTTTTGCCTTTATTTGTATTGTTTTTGCCGAACTGACATGTTTTCTTTTCTTCTTATGTAGTTAGTTATTTATAAGGATGCCCAAGATGCAGGCACTTCTATGCAAGTTGGTGCCCATGTTGGTTCGTCTGGCCAAAATACGACAGTATCCGCTGTCCAATCGGTGAGACTTGAGAGCATCCCGACCACTATAGCTACTGCTGGGTCTTCTGCCGAGAATACCAGAAAGAGTGCAGTTGGACGCTTTGACGGTAATAAATATTCCTTAAATAAAAGGATGAAGTGCTAGGAGGTTCCCATCATCGATATATCCGATGGAGTTTCTCTTCAACCAACTTCCAGTCAAATATGTTAGAAAATCTACGCGTGAACACAGCGGAATTTAAAATTTATTTCCTTTTAACCCAAGATCGACTTCGTTTAAGCAATAAACACAATAAGTAGTAGACGGTGATTACCTTGCTTGATCTAAAAGATCGACGCTTTGACCGTCTAGAGAGAATAGTAGTGCACGCAAGCCGTCCACGTGGCCGGCCTCTATGAATATCCGCACGAGCACCTCGCCGGAATCCTCTTTGGATAGCTACTAGAAAAATCCGGTTGCTAGACCGGCCTTTTCTCTCTCTCTAAAATCTCTTTCTAAGAAGCTCTCAGTTTTTTTTTTTTTTTTTGTAAATTAGAACTCTTCTAATTGTGATGATACAAAAGAGCTAGACAAGCCTCCCTTAAATAGGGTGACATGCGCCCAATGTTGATCCCAATCTGATTGGAAGAAGATTCCTAGTAGATTTGGGAGAAATAAAACATTTTTCTAACAAAATAAGGAAATTATTTCTGATTGATTTATCTCATTTAATATTTAATTTTCTTATATTAAATGAATTTTCAAGATATACATTGACAATATCTTACATTGAATATATCTTTATTTATCTTACTACCATAAGTCAATTTATACAAGTCTATTAATATCTAATATTAATATATGGTAATACTATTAATTAATTTGTATAATCCAAGTGTATCTTAATACACTAAAATGGCGCCACATATATGTATATATTGGCTCTCGGAATATTCTTAATGAATATAATACTATGATTAATTAAATTGCAAAATACATGTGTATCATATACACATATATAAATTTTGACTTATACATCAACTATGTATATTTAATTAATCAACACAATTAATATCTTATATTTAATTTATTCATAATAAATAAATACCACCATATTAATTTATCACTAAAACACTTTATAGTCGAGATAAACTTTCCTTATTTGGTTATCGCTATAACCGTATTTTAATCCGGCTAGATGTTCTTATGTGTGTGACCCGATAGGCTTCCGAATATGCTGGCCGTAGGCACAAAGTGCAATTACGAAAATGGCATACCTAACGATCACGGAATAGCGCCTAGCAACACACCGTGACCCCAATCATCGAAAGAGTCATATGCAATGACTACTACATTTCATGTGAAACGGTTATCGTGTAAATAGAATCCTATCGCTATAATAATATCCATACGGTCGTACGTCGAGTATCAAACATCAACGACCGTATCTTATAATCTGGCATGCTCTCTCTCGAAGTAACTCATTTACTTCCACTTTGCAAAGATTCACGAGATTAAGACAATGCTTATAAGAAGGCCTTTTCTGATATTTACTCATATTCGCAGGATACACGATTTCCGGACGAGCAACATGGATCCTACACATGATTCAGTATCATACCCAATCACTACCGCATGATCACCCCATGGCTAGGGGAAACCTCAATAGTGTCAAAGCATGACAATCCACACTGTGATGCCATGAAGACTCCGGTCTCAAGATAATTACACAACCGCCACATAATGCGACACTTAATAAAGTAAGTGGGCCAGTCTAACGTACGCATTCTCTAATACACGTCCACGTACAGTCCTAGTGTCCCTACATTTTGATAGACGAGATCTATCCCTACCTTCAATAAGATAAAAGACATCCAATACGTGCTAGTCTAATCTTGCCATCAATGTCCCTTGACGGTACATACGACTAGAGATATTTAAGTATCAAACCTATTAAAAAGAGTCGAGATCTCATTAACCATAATCACCATTATGATTTCTCTTTCACAGTTTGACACTAGGGACGTTATACAATATCATAATTGGTCTGTTGAACAAATATATAATAACAGAAAAGCCATTTAACATATGTATAAACATAAAGAAATAATAGAAATGATCCGACCCAGTCGGATCCAGTCCAAACCGATTGGGTTTAGGACACTATTTGAACACAATCTTGGTTTCCTCCGTGGATAAAGGAAAATGCTAGTTCAGAGCTCTAGCTCTGCTCTAAAATGCCATCCCAGTCCATGGGAATCAATCCACATTCCTTTGTGTAAGGAGAACTAGACGAGCCCAGCCCACTCGCCTGCTCAATTCTGCCCGATGTGCACTTTGAAGATAAATGATCAATTCAACGACCCCGTTGTGACCCGTATATGGGGGTAGAATTGGTCTCTTCCCTGAGATGACCAGATGGAAGGTCTTCTCTTCCCTGAGATGACCAGATGTCAGGTCGTCTCAGTAATGCGGACCTGGCTGAAATGTTATGCTATAGTATGACAATGGTAAGTTTCCATATGTTATTTTTCAAAACTTGTACTCCTTTACTTGTATGCTATGTTTCTTATATTAGATATTTTTTGATAAAATAAATATTTATAATCGTTTGCATACGAGTTGCCGTATGAATTAATGTTATCGCAACGAAACGGGATTCATGCATTTTTTGGGGCAACGCCCCCGAAAGCTAAACAAATACATGCATCAGTTCATGAAGGGATTCATGCATTTTCGGATTCATGCATCTTCAGATTCATGTTTTTTGAACTGATGCACCCTCACTTGCGAATGGTGATGACCCTTACCCTTTCATGTAGGAATACCTCATTTCGTTTAAAGGGTTCCTTCAGCCTATAAAAGGCACCAGCATGCAAACGAATTCGTTCATAAGTTACAGCATCATCAGAACCAAATTTTTGAGTGTCCTCGGGTTTGATTCAAACAAGTCACTGTTTGAATCAAACATCTTTATTGTATCCAGAGAGAAATTTTCATTTGATCCCTAAGTGACATTTGTGTGGGACGAAACATCTATTTAAAGACAACGCTTTGCGTGCCTTGGAGTTTCTTCTTAATCTGTCAATGTCCTAAGTATCAATTTTTTCCAACATCTTACGGTGACTTTCCCTATTTACAGAATACTCTGCGGCAGAATGTGATGTGTTGGTGTCTGACCGAGACCCCTTGCTGAGCTGATAAATTTCAGGCTCAAGCGGCCAAACTGAAGGAATAAAACTCTTTTCATTGCCACAAATTGAAGTGATGCAAAGAGCTAAGCAGTCTGATGCCATGCGAAGGCTCTTCAAAAGTTGAATTGCGAATTGAGTTCGCTGTTGGATAACCTTAAAAGCTATGTGGAGAAACTCATAGGCGGAGCTATAGTGTGGACAAAGGGGGGCTAAGCCCAAACACACTAAAAAATCTATGTAATCCAATTTGATCCAAAAAAATCTTAATCCAGCCCACCCGACAAACCTGATATAGTCTATTAGCCCACCCCAAATCAAAATCCTGACTCCGCTCTTGGAGAAACTTTTGGCTGATCTGAAGGCCGTTAAGAGAAAGAGGGACTTGTCCCAAAAGCTGTCTGCTGAGCTGGTTAAATATGAAGAAATTATGACTCGTGGTTTAGTGAGTCAACAAAACTAATAAGGTGGATAATGTAGTGTATCTTACAACTTCTCATTGGATATAATGTAGTAGGAGGTTCTAACATGGAGACTCCAACCAGGGGCGGCTCTACATCTGTGATTGGAGGTGCGACCAACCCCTTATAATAAAAATATTGTGTATAAATAGTAGGAATTTTTTTATAAATAAACATATATGTGAAATTGACCCCCCTTATTTTTATGTATTGACCCCCTATTTTTATATATTGCCCTATAATTACATGTGTAGAACTGAATATCCAAATATATGTGTGATACGAAAAAAAATTAACAGATTTCTGACCCCCAATTCAAAATTCCTGCAGCCGCCCTGGCTCCAACATGGGAGTGACCCGTATGGCATAGTCTAGACCACACAGTTTCATTCTGCAATGAAACTGTGCGGTCCAGATTATGCCACATGAGTCACTCCTTAAGTTTGAGTTTTTAGGTTAGAATTTCCCGCCACCATGAACACATACAATGACTAGTAAAATTTCCTTATGTCTGAACCATGAATTTTCCTTTGATGAAGAAAGGACAATTTTGTCTAAACATTTTTAGGGCTGATTTTTTTTTTTTTTTTGAGGGCTAATGAATTTGTTGTTTAGGCATATTATTATAATGGGATTTTGCATTTTTATGTTTCATGTTTTAGCTTTGTTTTAATAGGAAAATGTCGTAGAGGACGGGTTTACATCTTATTTGTGTAAAAAGGACAAGAAATAATGCAATGGTTGTAAAGGACAAAAAGTAATGTATATCCAAAAATACCCTTTATAATTATTGTTAGATGTAATATCGTCGGATCAATCATGAATTGAC
The DNA here is from genome assembly GCA_026214975.1 of Gentiana macrophylla. Lineage (NCBI taxonomy): Eukaryota > Viridiplantae > Streptophyta > Magnoliopsida > Gentianales > Gentianaceae > Gentiana > Gentiana macrophylla. The sequence goes on along the minus strand of CM047817.1, from coordinate 29,135,990 downwards.
CCGATTGCGCAGCGGAAGGCATCAGATCTAGATCTAAACGAAACAAAATACATAAATAAAAGATCTAAACCTACAAGGGGGTTTAGGAGCCTACCTTTTTATGGTGCTTAACTCCAAGAACGATAGACCTCCAAGAACACGTATTTTGAGAAGCCACAGCCTTCCAACGTGTGTCTCCCAGCGACACCAGGTGGATGGTGTTTCCCGCCGCCGGACCTCCTTGATATGCTACCGGAAAAATCCCGAAGATTTTTCCAACTCGAACCCTCATAATAGAGGCCGAAATTTTCAGCCAATTTCTCTTGTGAATAGTGACGTGAATAGTGTATGTCAAAAGGCTTGGAATAACTCTCTTTATATAGGAGAGTAAAACTTAACCTCCAAGGATTAAATAATTAAGAGATAATTATTACATTAATCCTTTTTCCAAATAAAAGATAAATAAAATAATTATCCCAAACAAATTAAGATAAATCATATTATTATCTAATATTCCATGAATTATCAATTAACAAATAAAAGATAAATCACATATTAAATAATTATCCAAGAAAACTAATTTCCTAATAATTAAATAATATAACAAAAATGCGCCACCAACCTTAATCAAATAAGGTCACGATCTTTTGATATTTGACCAATTGAGTCAAAAAGGTCAACACACTAATTTTTGTGCGAGTCCACGAAAAATGTCTTTTCCGTGTATTTAATTATTTAGTCCAACTAAACAATTAATCCACATATCAAATTAAATAGCCCAATCCAACTATTTAATTATAATTGAGATGCAACGCACGAGAAATCCAATTATGCTATATTAGAGCCACGTCGGGGACCATGGACCCATATTCGTAGCTTACAATAAATTAGATAAAATTATTAAATCAGACAGAATAATTATCCAACCTATTAATTCGGGATTACACCACCATAAACCCAAATCGAACTCTATCGAATATAGATAACTTACACTCAATTTATGAGTCGAAAGCGTCCATCGATATAATCATTACATACGGATAAATCCTCCATAGATTATTCACTTCGATTCGGGATATTTCCGTAAACCCTTCTCGAAACATATTATCCTTATTTACCATTAACCCCTAGTGATCAATTAGTTCATATTCAATATAATATGAACTCGGCCGATCGATCGTTTCTAGGGTCAACAAAAAAGGAATCGTCTCTACTTCCGAGGAAGGAATGGATTCCATATTCGTGATAGCACGGACCACTCACTCATTCCGAGAATAGAGCCAACGAGAAGTGTTGGACCACATACTTCAAGTGATCCTTACTAACACATCAAACTCTACCCTAGTCTAAGCAAATAAATCGTGATCACCTCAGATTAAGATTAGTCCATACATGATCATCTTGTGATTCAATAAGACTTCTCGATTACGGAATTATATCGAGAACTCAAATCAAATCGGTCCAAAGCCCTATATGATTATCATCATATATAAATGCCCCACTAGGTACTCCTATTACCGACAGTCCGGATAAAGTGTCACACCTAAAGTGTTCTAGGCGCATTAATAGCAAATTAATCATGAGACCCATACTCAGATTAATAAACGCTACGGACTAAGTTAATTTTAAGTACATCTCACTAACTCAATCCTCTTGTGTATAGCCATACACTGAGTTATGTGATTACATAAACGAGGTACTTAGGGTTTTCAGTAGTGTCTTAATTATAAGCATACATGCATATAATAAGATGAATTATTAATTCTGTCCTAAAACAATTATACAATTGTCTTTCGGGCACTACACCTTACAATTATAACTACCCTCATTCCTCCATTATCCGACTCATTCATCCATTATCCCAAAATCTTGAAACCCTAGCCTCCATCCTCTGCAAATCCCCTCTTTCCCCTTTTGTATTAACTGCAAATCCCATGAGGCGATGCTCCATCTGCAAATCATGAGAGGTGATGCTCCATCTACTTGCCTTCCGTTTGATATCGAGCAATGAATTCTCGATTTGGTGATGATTTGCAATGAATTCTTGTTTGCATCTGAAATCTGCTAATATCACTACTTCTTGCACAAGAGGTATGGCCAAGGATTCAATAGAAGCAAGCGTAGCAGCTCCAGGTAATAATAACTGCATCTGTTTCCTTTTTTTTACGAAGAAAGGAAATGCATCTGTTTCCTTTGATCATCAATTTTGGTGCAGAAAGTGGAATAATCACTTCCTCTGATGATTGATTTAATCTACACGAAGCAAGAGAGCAATAAACAACCGTAACCGTAATCGTCTCCGTTGAATTCGGAACTCGGAACTCGGAACTCGGAACTCGGAACTCGGAACTCGGAACTCGGAATTGCTCCATCCGAATTGGTTTTTGTTGATACACCAAGTGCATTCCACATGTGATAATTACGAGCAAATCGAAGTTTAAATCGACTGCATTTAATTAGGCCGTATCCTTTTCGATTTAATGTTAATATCGTATCTTTTATTCTGATTTTAGAACGGTAATCTGCCTGATTTTGTGCTATTGTGTCTATTTGAAGGTTGAATATGAAAGGTTTGACCTTTCATCCGATTTGGTGAACGAGCCATTTGTGCTACTGTGTCTACGTTTTGTGAATGAAAATATGCCTGATTTGTGCTACTGTGTTTATGTTTTTACAGATTCAATGCTCCGATTTGGTTAACTCTTTCCATTCATCTTGATTTACTTTTCAATTTCTTTTCTGATTCGTATTTTTGTATAACCGTTGTTTTGATTGTAGTGAGTCAAGGCTATGAGCTGAGAAAGGCAAGAAAAACCGGGGATTTGATATCCCTGATTCTCCGGTGACAATTTAATGCCTAAAGATGCCTACTTTCAGAGTTTAAAGGCAAGATTAGTTGCAGCAAATAAAGAGGGAAAAAATAAGGATTGGTTCTACTATTTAGTTTAAATCGCCGACTATATTTCGCTACAGGCTAGCACAAACGAGCATTTTAAAGATGTTGTGATACTCAAATTAGAAGCAGGCAAGCAGCCCTATCAAAAGAAGGCAAAGGCACTTGTATATATCATGCTATTTTTGACAAAATGAAGACCATTTGATGTATATGTAGGAACACCATCATTTTTGGCAAGTAGCCTTATTTTTTCTTCCATCTTCATTTGATGTATATGTAGTAACACCATCATTCAAAAACCGATCAATATTATTGACATTTAATAATAGTCATGTAGTAACATGAACTTTCTCTCTAGTAACACTTGTTGCAACACATGCCCTTTTCATCATGTAGTAACACCACTATGCATACTCCATACAAAGAATGTAGTTACGCATAATGTAGTATCATAGTGAAAGTCCACATATGAAATAACACGTATTTCACGTTGGTTCTGTGAACACTATCCGACGTAGTAACACCACTATGCAAACACCCTCAAACATGATAACACATAATGTAGTAACTCGTAGTAACACCAACACCCTGCAAATCCTTACCCGACTTTAATGTGAAAAGAAAAAAAAAATAATTATTATCATTAAGGGTATTTTTGTACATCTCTTTATTTTTTGTCCTTCTCAACCACTGTCTTTGATTTTTGTCCTTTTTCATCATTTATCATCTTATATTGTCATTTAGGCCCACCACCCGTTGTTTTAAAAATAATGCTTATGTTCTACTTAGAAGAATCAAATTAGACCATTAAGTGTCACGTGTTTGAGGTCGGATCATATCAATATCGTTAACATTTTTTTATTACAATTATATTTTTAATTTGAGGCTTTATAACGGAACACGATGCTGGTCGAATCATATTAGTTCAATTATAGGAGTGATTCACTGCCATCAATAATAATAATAATAATAATAATAAAGGGAGTGATTCACATTGTATTATTGGCTCTGAGTTGACATAATAATAATAATAACAACAACAACAACAACAACCACAACAACAAGGGAGTGATTCAAATTGTATTCTTGGCTCTGAGTTGACATAATAATAATAATAATAATAATAATAATAATAATAATAATAATAATAATAATAATAATAATAATAATAGGGAGTGATTCACATTGTATTATTGGCTATGAATTTCCATTGGTAGGTCTCAATTTGTTATGACTGTCGGAAGTAGCACCCGAAAGACAATTTATGTAATTGTTTTTATAATTAATAAATGAGAGTTTTATTCTCATCTTATTATTTGCTTTGTGCATATATATTATACACTGCTGAAAATCCCAAGTTGTATCATATGTAGTCATATAACTTAGTGTGTGTCACACGTGATGATTAAGTTTATGGTGACACACTTGAATTGTTAGTCTGTGGTGAACTTAATCAAAGTATGGGTCTATTGATTAAACAACCATTAATGCGCCCAGAACACTTTATGGTGTGACCGTATTATCCGGACCGTCGATATTGGTTATCTAAGTGGGGCATTTATATATGATGTAGTCATATAGGACTGGACCGATTTCATCTGCATACACACGAGGATTGAGTTAGTGATGATATGCATAAAACTATTTAGTCCGGGGTGAATTTAATCAGAGTATGGGTCTCATGATTAATATACCAATAATGCGCCCAGAACACTTAACGGTGTGACCGTCTTATCCGGACCGTCGGTATAGGGTACCTAGTGGGGCATTTATATATGATGTCTATCATATAGGACTGGACCGATTTGATTTGAATTCTCGATATAATTCCGTGATCAAGAAATCTTATCGAATCACAAGATGATCATATATGGATTAATCTCAATCATGATGTGATCACAGTTTACTGCTTGGTTCAAAGTAGGGTTTGATGTGTTAGTTAAGGATCACTTGGATACATTTGATCTGAACACTTCTCGTTGGCTCTATTCTGGAATGAGTGAGTAGTCTGTGACTTCACAGATATGGAATCCATTCCTTCCTGCGGGAAGTAGACAGACAATTCCCTTATTTGTTAATCCTATAAACTGATCGATGGGCCCAGTTCATATTATATTAGTTATGAACTAATTGATCACTAGGGGTTAATGGTAAATAAGGATAAGATGTTTTGAGAATGGTTTACGGAGATATCCCGAATCAAAACGAACAGTCTGTGGAGGATTTATCCGTATGTAATGATTATATCAATGGACGCTTATCGACTCTGTGATTAGAGTGTAAATATATATCTATAATCGATAGAGTTCGGGCCGGGTTTATGGTGGCGTAATCCCGGAATTAATAGATTGAATAAGAATTATTCTGTTCGATGAATAATTTTATTTATTTTATTGTAGCTATTGGTTATAGGTCCATGGTCCCCGATGTGGCTCCTAACATGCATATGTTTCTTGACGTTGGGCCTCAATAATAATTAAGTAGTTGGACTATTTAATTGATGTGCGAATAATTATTTAGTGGGCTAAATAATTAAATACATGGAAAAAACATTTTTCGTGGACTCGGCCCATAATTGAGTGTATGTGAAACCCCAATAATTTAGGGGTGATTGGCGTGGTATACATGTTGTAATTAGAAAGAAATTAGTTTTCTTGGATAATTACATGTCATGTGATTAATTGTTTATTTGTTAAATAATTAATCGAGAGATATTAGACATTATCTATTATATATATCTAAATTAGTTTTAGAATATATTAGATTTATCTTATATTTAATAAAGGATTATTATGATTGATTATTTAATTAATTATTAAATCCTTGTAGGACAATGATTTCTCTCCTATATAAAGAGAGTTTTCCTAAGCCTTTTATACAACATAACACACGCATATACACACAAAATAAGCTTGGAATTTTCGGCCAAGCTTAGGGTTTCGAGTTAGGAAAATCTTCGGGATTTTCCGGGTAGCATATCAAGGAGGTCAAGCATCAAGGATCAACATCCACCGGTTGTTGCTTGGAGATACACATCGGAAGACTATGGCATCTCAACTATTTGGATCTCGGCTTCTCAATCTTCGGATCTAATCTTTTGATTGGTAAGTAGATCCAACCTTCTTGTAGTTTAGATCTATTTATTTTATATTCTTTAATTCATATTGATCGTGATCCTTGTTATTCCGCTGCGTAATCGGGCGGATCTAGATCCGTCCGGCGATATTACATCCAACAAGTGGTATCAGAGACTCCGATCTATAAATTAAAGTATATAATTGATAGATCTAGGAGTGGAAATTTCATGTTTAGATTGCATTGTTTTTTTCGTTTTTTTTCTTCGAAAATCATGATGGTGAATGCTTTGATATGTTGTGGTTGAAGAGATGGATAGGGGTTGGTATTGTTTACTCATTAGATCTATTGTAAACTCATATAAATTCGTTTATATGAGTACAAGAAATTTTGTAATTTTAGTTTCCTAGAAGTAAATCTGTTTTGTTGTTGTTCGGTTTTTTATTTATTCCGGAGATTGAGCCGTTGAAACGACAATCCCTCTAGTCAGAATGAAGAATAAAATTTGAATAACAGGCCCTCAAAATTTCGTGTCGATCGGAGTCCATCTCGATGTCCAATCGTTGCAATAAGGTTGTTGTTGTGTCGTAAAAGCACTGCAGCCCCAGCTGTCAGTTCGTCGAATTTATGTAAGAGATTGGACCTTTGAAACGAAGATCCAACCGTTCAGATTGAAGTAGGAGGAGTGAAGAACAGGTCCATAAAGTTTCGTGACGATCAAAGTTCATTTGGATGTCAGATCATCGATAAAATGCAGCAGCAGCAGATTAGAAAATAGTAAATCCTAGTTAGTGTTTGTTTATTTTTTTTAATAGGTTAGATACGGGGGTACCAACGATCCATCTCGGTGTTTATTTTCCATAATTGCGTGTATGATCGTATTTATGTGTATAACCGGAAAATTGACACGACATGCATCATATCATGAATTCCACTCCATATGCATACATGTAGCTATTTAATTCTAGATAATTAATTAGGCATGTATTCAACTCGATTAATTAGTTTAATTTTTAATTAATTGTTGTGGGAATTAATTAATTAGAAACTAATTAAAGAACCGAGGAACCGGGTTTTTTCAATCGTTAAGTTTTCGGTGATGGATTCTCGGTGAATCCCACTTAAACCGGAACGAGATTGCGGGTTTGTTCCGTAGTGTCTACGGGAAAGTTTGACAATTTAAGAAATCAGAAAATCATGATACATGGGTTCGGAAATGGTCTAACCATGGTTGAGTAAGTTCAACTGAGCTAGGGCTCGATCGACTCACCCTCCACGTGTGATGTTTGCATGGGGGTTCGGCAAGACTTAGCATATCCGACAAGCCTTTACGGCTAAACGGGGCTTCTCCTAGCCGGATCCGACCGACAGTCACATACGTTCCAACGAATAAGACGGGTAGGCTTCCCTACATTACCGACACCATTCGGGTACATGATTTGTTGTCTCTTAAAATATTGTCAAGTCCAAAACCGCGATTAGTAAACCTACCACTTTTTCAAATTATTGAGTGGGAACGGGGAAGGCGACAGCCGACCCCACGGCCTCTGCTATAGATGCAAGCAAGTGAGTGAATGGTGACGCCTCGTGCCGCTTTGATTTCGGCCCCCTTCGGATGGTGTTCACCGCCATCAAAATTCAAGGCTAGGTCTCCGAAAGTATAGGATCTTGAGGACTCGCCGGGTCACTGACCTGCCCTACGTAGGCATACTCGGGGCGTACTTAAAGGTCTGATATAGTAGGTCACACTCATCAGGATATTTTAGGAAATATCTTGGCTGGAAAAAGGAAGGTAATCGACGATTAAAGTATGGGATGTACGATTCCCATGAGATGTTTGATTCTCAAAGTTTAATCATCGAGAGAGATTGTCTCAGTTTAACCGTCATCATGCTGATACCGACCCCCTAGGTGGCGGTACGGTGCGAGGTTAAATCCTTGGAATGGTAGAATAGACTTTTTTTTAAGATTATAATTCTCAAAATTTATCTAGCAGTTTTTTTTTGAATTTAATTTCTGTCATTTTATTTTCAGCAATCATGTCGTCGCAACTTTCCTTATTACTGAATGATAAACTAAATGGTAACAACTTTGAAAAGTGGAAAAGTAACCTGAACGTGGTACTCATCTTTGAAAACGCGTAATTTGTTTTGACTGTGGAATGCCATATACTTCCCGTACAAAACCTGTCTAAATCCATTAAATACGACCGTCAAAAATGGATTGAAGCGGATAACAAGGCGCGCGGTATCATCTTAGCATCAGTGTCGGAGGTCATTAGGACCAAACTTGAAGGCTTTAAGAATGCACGAGAAATCATGCAAAGACTTATCCTCCAAAGGGCATTACTCTTAGAGTCGGTGACACATCTGTCACTTTCACACGAGGACACATCCTGAAAGAGCCGTAATTGATGAAATATCATTTGTGAAGCCATATATGAGGACGGAGGAGATGCCTATTATGAGGATGCAATGGAGCTTACAGAGATAGGTGTTTTTGAAGTCATGGACATTGAGATCCGGTGTGCTGGACCATCTCTAATTCATTTCAAGCCGTAGGCATGGACGAACCATCTTCACTCGCTTCACACCGGGCCTGTTATTGAGTTAGAAGCATGGAGATGCCCAAAGAACAAGCGATGATTTCAAAGAAGCGAAGTCGAGGAAGACTTCATCCTGGTGTGTGAAGAAGCTCACGATGGGTAGTTGGGACGAGGTAGAGTTTTGGAGAGAAGCTACTCATTGGGAAGTAGATGATTGGGAAGAGTCGCGAGGAAGAGCTTAAAGATGAAGAGTTAAGAAAATGATCGATCACAAGAAAAAGGAAGCAAGTGTTGACCGGAGGATTCGATGGATGATTTGAAACCTTTAGGGTTGAGCCTCGGGAAGATGAGGTGTTCTCTTTGTCAACCACTTCAAGCTCATAGGGAGAAAGGTGGCCCGTTAAAGTCAAGTATTGAGCAACCACCCTCTTGATTTAGAGCTCAAACCGCTTCAAACACCTTAAGTATATCTTTCTTAAGGATGGAGATAAATTGCCTTTGATCATTTTCTTGAAACTCGATTAAGAAAGTACAAACACGGTGATAGAAGTGCGGCCAACATCCTCGCGTGTTTGAAAGCCGGTGATATCCGAGGGATCGGCCAGACATATGCATGCATAAAATCCGAGCGGAGGAAGGAGCTAAAAGGTAAGACAACCTCGGAAGGTTGAATCCGCATATGCAGAGGGTTGTCAAGAAGGAGGTTATAAAGTGGCTCGACATGGGAATCATCTATGCATCGCCAAACAGCAGAGGTCGAGCCCTACTCAAGTTGTGCCAAAGAGGCGGTATCACGATCGAAAAGAATGAAAAAGGAGGAAGTTGCCTCACGACTCGTGGCGAACTCTGAGTGCGTATTGACTATCGTAGACTTAATGAGGTTCTTCTGCCAAGGACCACTTTCCCTACCCTTCATTGACCAAATTTTATTGAGCATCGAGTGGTCATAAGTATTATTGTTTCCTTGATGGCTATTACGGCTGCTTCCGGATAGCCATTGATCCTAATGACCAAGAGAAGACAACTTTTACGTGTCCATCTGGTACTTTTGCTTTTCATGAGAATGCCTGTCGTGCGGCGCCCGTGATTCATTGGTCATGTTGGCCATTTTGATGGACTTGTGGAGCAATGCATGGAGGTCTTTGGCTTCCTTCTCGATCATACTTTGATGAAATTTTAAAGAATCTAGATATGGTACTCCAACGTTGTGTTGAGAAAAATGTGGTGTAGCGGGAGAAATGCCATTTTCTAGTTGAAGAAGGGATTGTTTTGGGACATAAGGTGTCCAATGTTGGTATTCAAGTTGATAAGGCTAAGGTGAAGCCATTGAAAGGATGACGTACCTAAGACAAAGTGAAGGAAGTGCGAGGTTTTCTAGGACACGTTGAAAAGCCTGAGCGGTTTATTCGAGACTTTTCTACCATCGCCAAGCCTTTATCAAATCTTTTGAAAGATGATGTAGATTTCTTGTTCGATGCGAAGTGCAAGGAAGCTTTCAATTGTTTGAAAGATAAGCTTATCAGTGCCCCTATTTTAGTAGCACCTAACTGGACCAAGCCTTTCGAATTGATGTGTGATGCCTCTAATTATGCCAGAAAGCGCAGTTTTAGGTCAAAGAGTTGATAAAAGGTTCAGCCCATCTATTATGCGAGTCGTACCTTGAACCCGGCTCAATGCAATTATACTACGATCGAGAAGGAATTCTTAGCGTCGTCTTTGCCATTGACAAGTTTAGAAGCTATCTTCTAGGGTCTCAAGTGATTGTATGGACAGATCATGCGACTTTACGCTACCTTATGGATAAAGCGGATGCCAAACCAAGGTTACTTAGATGGATTTTAATTCTACAAGAGTTTGACCTTGTGATTAAAGATAAGAAAGGTAGTGAGAATATTGTGGTCGATCATTTATCTCGCTTTAGTAAATGAGGGTGCGAGAATCACAATGATATAGGCATTGATTTTCCACCGAGCAATTGATGAAGCTTGAAGCGGTTAGGCCGTGGTATGTGCGACTCGTCAACTATTTAGCGAGTGGTCATTTAGAGGATATGACGTATCGGGGAGAAAAAAGTTCTTTTCTCGATCTTAAATATCTCGTATGGGAAGACCCTTATTTGTTCGGTAGTCAGTAAAGGCGGGTTGCTTCGACGGTGTGTTCACGAGCATGATCGGTGGGATATCTTAGAACAATGCCATAGCGGTCCTACGGAGGTCACTATGGAACACCAAAGACGGTTGCAAAGATCCTTCACAAGCAAGGCACGGCGGTGAGGTTGGCCGTTAACGCTAAAATGAGGAGAGGTCGATCATGTGCGGATCGGTCATCATGTCATGAACATGATTAACTACTTTCTTATCGATGAGAAACTCATGGGTCAAAGGTTGGCGATGCTACTGCTACTGGTGTCTATGATTCTTAATTATAGCATGTCTTTACTTTCATGGAGATAGTATTCATTCTTCACGCTCACGGAAAGCATGACTTTTGAATTATATCCTTTCATTATTTTTAATGATTTATCTTAGGAAGGTCGGTATAGTTACACCTAAGTTAGACCGTAATCGTGAATATCATAAAGTTTGAATGTGATAAGTGAGATGTAACTAATGACTTTGAAAAGTGAATAAATAAAGTGAGTGAGCAATTATTAATAAATATGTTTGTCGGAAGCTGGTTTATGATTGGAGTGCGGTAGGGTATACCTCGTATGTCCTATACCACTATGATGACCAAAAGCTCACGACAGTTAGAAGAAGCTACCCTATGATTTGAGTAAGGTAGGGTGTTATCCCGAAACATCCTATTCTACTATGATGGGTAAGAGCTTATTCTGATATGCGTCAAATTTGAAAATTTTGGAAATGATGAATAAGAATAAAGTAAAGTCTTTGTTATCATGGATCTTATACCCAGTAGAACCACATGATATGCTGTAGGGATTATCCTACTGAGTGCGTGGGAAGGCTTTGAGTGGAGCTATTACTGTCTACACCTAGGATAGTCATTAAAATTATTCGAGAAGATACTTGTTTGAGAGGATTGTGGAGATTGAAAAGGGCTTGTCACACACACACCGAATCTATCTCTATGATGGTATCACATGCTATAGTAGTTGTATCTTTTGTTACGTGAGTCAGGAATCTATGTGGATTACATGTACAGTGAGCCGGTTTTGATTATTTTGTTCGGGACGAACAAAAAGCTAAGTGTGGGGGAGTTGTTTAGGGTAAATTTTACTATATTTTCGGGCTTAATCCCTAAACAATTTACCTTATTTTTAAGGGAAATAAATGAGAGAAGCGTGTTTTAACCGTTAAATTCCTATAATGGTTATTGAGGAATTATAATTTAATTATGAGGAAATTATGGGTTTAATTGTTATTTTTGTTACACATTTTATTATTATTATTATTCGATGACTTGGTGTAACAACATTTTGCGTAAAAATAAAGAAATGCAGGGGTGATATTATTTAATCAAGAGGATCAATTTCATTCAATCATTTGGATTTTATTTTGGGAAGATAAATATTATTCAATCAAAAGAATCTCAAGAAATAAAGAAGATATTCGGAGCAATTAAAGAAGGATAAATCAAATCGATCGAGAGAGTGGAGTGAGGAACACGTTATCTGAAGCACACAGTGTGAACACGGGCATTTGGTAGGCTCGGTCGACCGAGCCATGACACTCGGTCGACCGAACGTGTCGGCTCGGTAGTCGGTGGATTTTCGTGATCGTTATCTTCTAGATCTTCCTATGTCGGCCACGATCCCTATAAAAGGAGCATCCATGCGGAGAGAAAGAACATGTAATTTTACACACGTAAAAAGCACCACATCAAATAAAAATATGAGTTTCTTTCTTTCAATCTTGCTTGAGAGTTGAAGATGATTGAAGGCTAAGCATCTTGCGGTAGGACAACGGATGAAACCAATCAACAACCACACCAATTAGAGGATTTTTAATTTGATTCCAATTTACTATTCATCGAAATTCTGTTCATCGTCGCTTTTCTTTGTTCATAATTAGTTTAAACCCTAGTTTAGTTAATAATTGTGACATAATCGATAGAATAATTGTTCCTTAATCCGATAAACATTCCACTCTTAGGACGCACCGTTAACATCCTATACTACGATCCTTATACTTGGGGTGTTTGGTATTATAAATTTAAAACTAGTTTTTACCGAACAGCGCCCTTCTGATCAAGCAAGGCACGAAGCAGTGAGGTTGGCCGTTAACGCTAAAATGAGGAGAGGTCAGTCTGTGACTGGTCATGTCATGAACATGATTAACTACTTTACTGATGCAGAAACTCATGGGTCAAAGGTTGACGATGCTACTCTGGTGTCTATGATTCTTGAATCACTCACACCTGATTTCCTACAGTTCAAGACTAACTATGTCATGAACAAACTCAAGTTTGACATGCCACGGTTGATCAATGAACTGTAAGTCTTCGAAGCTCTATCGTCTAACAACAGGGGCAAAAAGGGAAAAGAAGGTGGAAGCCAATATGGTTGAAGCCAAGGCGTCGAACTCTGGCCATAAGGGCAAGACCAAGTCTAAAAATGTTACTGCGCCTAAACCAAAACCTATGAAGAAGAAGGCCAAACAGACCAATCCTTCCAAACCTAAAGGGAAGTGCTTTTACTGTAACGAGGTAGGACATTGGCGTCGTCACTGTCCAGAATATCTCAAAGACGTAAAGGATGGAAAGGTCAAAGATGGCAATGGGAAGGATAAGAAAGGCAATTCAAAATTACTAGTCTTGGAATCCTTTAATGTAGCTAAAAATGTATCAACTTGGATACTGGATACTGGAGCTACTAACCATGTATGTTCTTCTTTGTAGATCCTTAGTTCGTGTGAGGAGCTAGAGGAAGGTACTCAAGTGATGAGAGTTGGCACCGGGGCGCTTGTTTCAGCTAAAGCAGTGGGAGCTGTAGATTTAGTTTTTGGTAATAAAGTTCTACGTTTAGACCATGTTTATTTTATTCCAAACTTCCGTAGGAATTTGATTTCCGTTTCAGTATTGAAAGAACAATTTTATTCAGTTTCCTTTGTGAATGACGAATTTATTATTTCCAGAAATGGTTTTAATTTATGTTCTACAATACTGGAAAACGGATTATATTTTATTAAACCAACGCATGCTCCATTGTTTAACACTGAAATATTTAAAGTAGCACATCAACAATCTGCTAAAAGGCAGAAAGTTTCTCAAAAAGAAGATAAAACATATCTTTGGCAACTTAGGCTAGGTCATATTTCCTTGGAAAGACTCAAACGACTGGCTAAGGGTGATTCCTTAAAAGAGTTATCTGTTGACTCGTTGCCGATCTGTGAATCTTGCCTGGAGGGAAAAATGACTAAGCGTCCCTTCTCGTCAAAAGGGAATATGGCTAAGAACCTTTAGAGTTAGTACATTAAGACCTTTGTGGTCCGATGAATGTGCAAGCTAGAGGCGGATTCGAGTATTTTGTGACTTTCATCGATGACTACTCTAGATTCGGTTATGTTTATCTGATGCATCGGAAATCCGAAACTTTTGAAAAGTTCAAGGAATTCCAAGCAGAAGCCGAAAGGCAACTAGGCAAGTTTTTGAAATGCCTTTGCTCTGATCGTGGAGGAGAGTACTTAGATACTGAATTCACTGACTATCTGATTGAACATGGGATCTGTTCCCAACGTTCTGCACCCAAGACACCTCAGCAAAATAGAGTTTCTGAAAGGAGAAACAGAACTTTGATAGACATGGTCAGGTCTATGATGAGCTACGCCTCGCTACCGATTTCCTTCTAAGGATATGCTTTACAAGCAGCGGTATACATACTAAATGTAATACCGTCAAAGTCTGTCGAAAAGACACCTTTCGAAATGTGGATAGGACGCCGCGAAAGCATAGGTCACTTCTGCATTTGGGATGTCCTGCACATGTGCTGGGAGACAAGACTACAAAACTACAAAAACGTACGAAAGTATGTTTGTTTGTAGGGTACCCCAAAGGAACACGTGGAGGTCTGTTTTATGATCCGGAAGATAACAAGGTGATAGTTTCTACTAACGCCACATTTTTGGAAGATCAATATATGGCAGACTTCAAACCTCGAAGTAAAATTGTACTTGAGGAGTTACTTTCTGATGAGGTCAGACCGCTGGTGACAACTAGTGTCACTGACCACAACACAACGAATGCACCTGTCAACCCAGAAAATCATGTTCCACCTAGGCGTACTGAGAGAGTGGTTCGGCCACCAATTCGGTATAGGATGCAATCAGAGGCAAACGTAGCCGTCTCTGATGGAGTGGAAGATGATCCAGTGTCCTTTTGGAGGGCCATGGATGATCGTGACAAGGAAAATGGGTTGATGCGATGAATCAAGAGATTGAGTCTATGTACTCTAACTCTGTTTGGAAACTTGTAGATTGCCCTGAGGGTGTCAAACCCATAGGTAGCAAATGGCTCTACAAGAGAAAGCGAGGAGTTGATGGGAAGGTTCAAACCTTTAAAGCACGGCTTGTAGCCAAGGGTTACACATAGTGAGAGGGTATAGACTACGAAGAGACCTTCTCCCCAGTGGCCATGCTGAAATCCATCCGGATCCTCCTTTCGATTGCTGCATGCCTAGATTATGAAATCTGGCAGATGGATGTTAAGACAGCCTTTCTAAACGGCTTTCTTGACGAGGAAATATATATGCAGCAACCAGAAGGATTTATCGAGCAAGGCCAAGAGCACAAGGTGTGCAAGTTGCTAAGATCCATTTATAGGTTGAAGCAAGCTTCTCGGTCTTGGAATCATCGATTTGATGAGACCATTAAGTCGTATGATTTCTAACAAAACTTTGATGAGCCTTGTGTATACAAGAAAGTCATCAAAGATAAGGTTGCATTCTTAGTGTTGTACGTTGACGATATTCTGCTAATCGGAAACGATAAGGGTATGTTGTCGGACGTAAAAAGTTGGTTAGCCAGCCAATTCCAAATGAAATATTTGGGAGAGGCGAATTATGTTCTAGGGATCCAACTTATAAGGGATCGTAAGAACAAGATGTTAGCTCGGTCCTAGGCATCTTATATTGATAAGGTGTTGGCACGATATAGCATATAGAACGCAAATAAGGGTTTTCTACCAACCCGTCACGGCGTCCACCTCTTCAAGAAACAGGGTCCTCAGACTCCTAAAGAAATAGAGGCTATGGGAAGAGTGCCATATGCTTCGGCTGTTGGTAGTCTAATGTATGCAATGTTGTGCACTAGACCGGACATCGGTTATGGCGTTGGAATCATCAACCGTTATCAGTCCAATCCAGGAATGCAACATTGGACAGCAGTAAAGAATCTCCTCAAATATGTGAAGAGAACGAGGAATTATATGCTCGTATATTCGGGTGCAATCCTGGATATAAAAGGGTACACTGATTCTGTCTTTCAGTCGGATAGAGATGATTTTAAATCTACCTCTGGCTCAGTGTTTACTCTTGGAGGTGGTGCAGTCATTTAGAGAAGCGTAAAGCAATCCAGAACAGCTGATTCAACTATGGAACCGAATACATAACGGCCTCTGAGGCAGCTAAGGAAGCAGTTTGGCTGAAGAAGTTCCTGGGTGGTTTAGGAGTAATCCCAAATCACAACGATCCGATATGTCTCTATTGTGACAACAATGGGGCTGTGTCAAATTCGAAGGAACCCCGTAGTCATCGCAAGTCAAAGCATATAGAGCGAAAGTACCATTTGATCAGAGAAATTGTTCAAAGATGAGACATTTCCGTACAGAAAATCCTCTCAAGACAACCTGGCTGATCCTTTCACCAAGACATTGCCGTTAGAAGTCTTCAACAATCATTTGAAGAATATGGGTATTAGGGACATGACTCATTTGCTTTAGAGCAAGTGGGAGATGTAGTTTGCTGTAATATAGATATAGGGTGTGCTCTAAAATAATTAATCACTTGCCTTTCGTGCAAGTGGGAGATTGTTAGGTGTAGTCACATAACTCAGTGTTTGGCATACACACAAGGATTGAGTTAGTGATAATATGCTTAAAACTATTTAGTCCGTGGTGAATTTAATCAGAGAATGGGTCTCATGATTAATATATATACCAATAATGCGCCCAGAACACTTAACGGTGTGACCGTCTTATCCGGACCGTCGGTATAGGGTACCTAGTGGGGCATTTATATATGATGTCTATCATATAGGACTAGACCAATTTGATTTGAATTCTCGATATAATTCCGTGATCGAGAAATCTTATCGAATCACAAGATGATCATATATGGATTAATCTCAATCCTGATGTGATCACAGTTTACTGCTTGGTTCAAAGTAGGGTTTGATGTGTTAGTCAAGGATCACTTGGATACATGTGATCTGAACACTTCTCGTTGCCTCTATTCTGGAATGAGTGAGTAGTCTGTGACTTCACACATATGGAATCCATTCCTTCCTGCGGGAAGTAGACAGACAATTCCCTTATTTGTTAATCCTATGGAGGATTTATCCGTATGTAATGATTATATCAAAGGACGCTTATCGACTCAGTGATTAGAGTGTAAGTATATATCTATAATCGATAGAGTTCAGTTTCGGGTTTATGGTGGCGTAATCCCGAAATTAATAGATTGAATAAGAATTGTTCTGTTCGATGAATAATTTTATTTAATTTATTGTAGCTACTGGTTATAGGTCCATGGTCCCCGATGTGGCTCCTAACATGCATATGTTTCTTGACGTTGGGCCTCAATAATAATTAAGTAGTTGGACTATTTAATTGATGTACGAATAATTATTTAGTGGGCTAAATAATTAAATACATGAAAAAGACATTTTTCATGGACTCGGCCCATAATTGAGTGTGGCGTGTGAAGCCCTAATTTTAGGGGTGATTGGCGTAGTATACATGTTGTAATTAGAAAGAAATTAGTTTTCATGGATAATTACATGTCATGTAATTAATTGTTTATTTGTTAAATAATTAATCGGGAGATATTAGATATTATCTATTATATATATCTAAATTAATTTTAGAATATATTAGATTTATCTTATATTTAATAAAGGATTATTATGATTGATTATTTAATTAATTATTAAATCCTTGGAGGATAAGGATTTCTCGCCTTATATAAAGAGAGTTCTCCTAAGCCTGTTCATCTTCTCTCTCCCAAACACATAATTAAAACATGCATTTGAGGTAAGTACAATGTACTCAGCAAAATGTTAATTAATTAAGAGTTTAGCACAAGATTCATAATTATTAACAGTTATCTTTATGTAACCAACTCAATCTAGGGCTCACTTCATGTTCATCAACTCGTCATGACTATACGTTTCTAGCCTAGATTATCTGTGTTATGTCTGCATTCCAGGGCACTACGCATGTCATGTATCAGCCCAAAAATATATATACTTGCTATCTAACAGTGATTTACACTGATAGCCCCGGGATCTCCCCGGTATGCGTATACGTTCAATGAATTTCCTCCACTACCCTTCAGTCTTTTGATCCAGTAGTGTTGTTCACCTTTAGAACGTATCGCATCGCCGATATGAATCGGTGTCTTACCAAGAATAGCATGACATTTAATCTTTTTACTAACACGTATGTAATTTATTATGTGTTAACAGCAACCTAATTGTTTTAAAGGCATAGCTCACGTTAAAAACTATACTCCCTCACTTAGACAGCTAGAAACCACATCTTATCAAGTACACAGACATTGATGAATTCTAATTCACCAAAACACAAGCCTATCATGCCCTACCGACGGTCCCGAACTTCAACTCTTTGAAAGAGTACATTCGGTGCCGGAACTAAACGCATCAGAAACTCAATCAAGGCTTGTTCATGTATAATTAATGATATCAGATCACGAAACAACATATAAAAATGGACTCGGTGTTTAAAACAACATTTTCCCCAAAACCGGGGTCAATGTGTGCGCATTGATAGACTAGAAACTTGCTAAAAGTTTCTGTCCGGCCAATGCGTGCGCATTCCCTGCAATCCGTACGCATTGCTCATGCTAGGAGCAAAACTGATCATCTTGAAACAGCAATGCGGGCGCATTGCACCTGTTGTGAAAAGGATTGGACATCCTGAATCACGAATGCGTGCGAATTCCAGTGAATGCGTGCGCATTCGACACTATAAAACCCTAAAACACGATTTTTCTGTACTTTACGATCTCTACTCGATTCCATACATGTTCAACACGAATATACTCAGAAAAATATCAGAAAAACACTACTTTTAAAAACCATAACAACCCTTAATACTTAAATAAAGTATAGGTATAATTTCTAACACAAAACACATCAAATCCTCAACTTAAACCCTATAAACCGTAATTAACTCATAGGAATAGCCTCTTAATTGATTGCAACCAAACTCCAACTCCAAACCAAGAAAATCTGGAGCAAAAACTTGATCCTTCTCACAGAAAACCTATGTGATCAATCCAAATTTGAATTAAGACTCAATCGCACGTTTCTATAACAAAGATCCTATGAATCCATGAGTTTTAATCCAGAAAACTCATCCAAATGAATATCTAGGTTGAACATACATACCTTGACAAAGCTCCAAACTTTTTGTATTGAAACGACGCTCTCTTCATGACGATTCCACCGCTCTACTCGAATCTGAAAACGGTTGAGAATTGCCTTAGAATCTGAAGAAAACTCTCAGCCGCTTTTCATTGCTCTCTCGCGCCGTTTGGAGAACGTAAAAACGAAATTTGGTAAACTGATAAGTCATAAGGATTGTGGGATTTATTTTCCTTAAATAACCAATCCCCAAAAAAATAATAATTACTTGTTATTTTTCTTAATTACTCCTTAATTAAAATGAGTCCATATTTTCCAAATATATATATATATATATATATTTCATATATATATATATATATATATATATATATATATATATATATATATATATATATATATATATATATATATATATATATATACTTAAATCCACAAAAAGGTAGAGAATACAATATTTTGTTTTCGTAAAATAATAATTACAATTGAGTTCAACACGTACAATGGGAATACAAATTTGTTTAAAATTGTTATTACGTACAGCTAATATTTTCAATTATTTCCCCAGAAATTCAACCTTGAAAGAGCAAATTATTGGTGGCACCTCGTGGACCTTGTTAAGTACTGTTAAATAGATGTCAACATTATATTTGGAACATGGATCACATGTACAGGGGCGTCTCTGTCTATATATAAGCCAGCACAAATATTATTTTGCGCTTTGAAAAAAGGGTTAAAAATTTTGTTTGGGCTTATAATGTTAATCAAACTTCATTGTTTATAGAGTTATCTTGACTTCTTATCATTGAAACAATGCCTTATTTGCTTTTAAAATGCATATATATATATATATATATATATATATATATATATATATATATATATATATATATATCTACATTTATTGAGCTTAAAATTTCACTAACCCTTAAATTCATAGATTTGGAGTGGAAGTAGATGCCATTACTCTCTGGCCCTCCCCCAGGGCCGCCCCTGCACATGTATAATACAAAAATGATTGAGATCTGATATCTTTTTTTTTTTTTTTGAGCAAGAGATCTGATATCTAAATAACAGGCTGTTCTCATTAATAATAATAATAATTTTGTGTGAAAGTTCTCTCCTATTTTATGAGCCATTGGTGTCAAAGCTCAAACTCGCGCTCTCTCCTCCTATTTCTATTATAGTCGGCAAAGACTTCCTATTCAAAAAAGCTCAGTCTTTTAATTTGTGATTCTTTTTCCAACAAACGTGGAAGCCCAGAAATAAAGGAAAATAATTAAGATTCTTATATACAAGAAATGGGTTTTGTAAAGATCAAGGTTGCTAATCCCATTGTTGAGATGGATGGTAAGATTTTTTAATTTTCTTTTAACATTTCAATGAGTTGTGTTTTAATTTGTTGGTTTTATACCTGAAAATGGAAAGAGTAAAAATGCCTATGTTTTTACCTTGTGCATTTTGTTTACCTTATACTATTTTCATTCCAACATAAAATAAATTGACTGAAATATAAAACATGACCTAGTGATAAAAAAAACCAACCATCACCGCCCACCCCACCATCTCCTGCGCCACCCGCTTACCCTACTGCACTCCACAACCGCCACCCTCCACGGAACCACCACCCGCAACCACCGCCTCCTACCCTATCAACCCTCATCACAACCCACCACCATATATCCCCCATCACAACCCAGCCCACAACCATCAACCCACCACCTTCTCATATTACCTAACACTTCACCACTACCCCTACCACCACCTCACCACGTACCATCATCCTCATTCCCACTCATAACATATCACACCACCAACCTCTGCCATTATCCACCACCCCAACCAACTCCATCACCACCAATCTTCACTTGGCCACAACCACCCATTTCACCATCACTTATCATCGCACGCCACAACCATCGCCACCACCACTACCCATCTCACCATCACCCATCACCAAACACCACACCACCCACGTCACCACAGCTACCGCCGCCGCCGCTATCGCACACCTTACCTCGTCCGCCGCCACCCACCACAGCATGTCCCACTAACACCCGCCCCGCATTATCACGCATGCCCATCACTCACCGTGTCACTTGCTCACACATTTCATTCCATTGCGTGCCAAATATAGGAATTAAATCACGTTCATTCCATTTCATTCCAGCAATATAAATGCACCATTTGAATAGTGCCGGTTCTACGTGATAAGAAATGATTATAATACACTTTTACATTATAAACTAAGACGTATGTATTAATATGAACCCTATCATGATCAATGATTTAACATAATGTTGTGTTACTAGATGTGATTGAGAGGTTGTGACAGTAACAAATTCCTTAAAAAAAGAAATGTAGTTTACCTCCTTAAAGTATAGGTTGTGCAAAATTTACAACATTAATCTATTATCAATGATGTAACTATATGTTATATCACACGTTGTGATTGAGCTGTTGTGACAGAAGCATTCTAAAGGCTTACCAAAGAATCTAGATTCCGCATTATATCCTTTTAGTTTTGGATGTTAACAGCGTTATGTACACACTCATCCTAATTACAGGTGGATGATGATTATGTTGTATTGATTGTGCCGGAATGATTGCTCTTTGTTAAAAACAAGAAAAATTTCATGAAAAGAATCTGGACATTTATTATTATTATTATTATTATTATTATTATTATTATTAAATGAAAATCTTGAGTCTCGTGTAATTGAGATTTGGTGCCCCCGCATACTTGTGGGAATATATTCGGCGGGCCTTATACATACGTATAATTAAAATTACCCAAAAAATAAAAGTTGGGTTTCATTGGCACACCTTTTTTTACTATTGATACCCATTTTTTGATTATTTTTTCGGATGAAAAAACGTCGGTGTCACTGGTGTTCCTTGTTGAACATGACCAACTTCAGTTGGTGTTCAATAAGAAACACCATTGGAAAGTCGTTGATTGACGTTTTCTAAGTTATAACATTTTTATAAAGGGAAAGTCGGTGCCGCTGGTGTTCCTTGTTGAACACCAACGCCAGTGTCACTGACGTTGGTGTTCAACAAGGAACACCAGTGGCACCGACGTTCCATTTATAAAAAATCACCGGGTGCCGAAGTAATTTTTTGTGGTGTCTGGAATAATGTGGTGTCTGTAATAAAAATGGGTGTGTCATGCCAATAGAAAAAAAAAAAAAAAAAAAAAAAACATCTTACCCTTAATATATATACACACACACACATCAATTCGTTAAAAGGTTAGTACACATTTCTAAAAACTTTTTAGAGTAGATACCTAATGTTTAGTGTTTTGAATGTTTTTTCTTATTTTAGTTTGATCATCTTCTTTTAATTAAAAAGATGACGGAAGAAGTAACTTCTTAGTTTTATATTTTCATCATTCAAGTAGAAAGCTACTATCCTTTCCGTAATATTTTTGAATGCACATCAAATTTTTTTATACACGCACACACAATATTTGTCCTCACTGTGACTCGAAATATCTGGGTTAACAACCACAGTGATTACCACTGGGTTTATGCCTTATTGGCGAATGCACATCAACTTACTATTATGTTAATGTTAACTCTTTTTTTTAATAGTTAATTGTCAATCAGGACCCATTTAAAAGAAGTCAAGATTTTAAGATTATAAGAAAAGATTTCTATCAAAAATGATATTTCATCCGTAAAAGTGAAAAATGAAAGTAAATTTGAAAGTAAATTACGTTGGTTATGTGGTGAAAATCAAATTAATTCACTTTCACTGATTAATTGTCCTTTTTGACAAAAATGTTTTCTTATAATCTTTTTTTGTCTGACATCTTTCATATTGTGTACGCTTATCCCTTTTCTTAAAAGTGAATATATCATTTCAAAGAATTTTTGCAAAAAATTAAGGTATAGTATGCTTGTTTAGGATATAAATCATTTTCATCAAATTTGATTTATTTCTGTTTGATGTTATGTAGGAGATGAAATGACCAGAGTCATTTGGAGATATATCAAGAACAAGGTGATTAATTGCTTCTCTTCCAAGTAACTTTGTTTCTAGCATATATGCATTTTTCTTGGATTAATTTCACAAAATGTTGATTATTTGTGTATGCAAATTAATGTTTTGATGCAGCTTATTCTACCATTCCTTGAACTGGATATAAAGTACTTTGATCTTGGCCTTCCAAATCGTAATGCTACCGATGATAAAGTTACTATCGAAAGTGCAGAAGCTATTCTCAAGTATGTTGTTCTTTTTTGATTATATATATTTATTGTATTACAATAAGTTGATTATGGTGTATATATTTTAAAGGGATTTGTGTTTCGTGATACTGATTTATGGTTATAATTGTAGGTACAATGTAGGAATTAAGTGTGCAACAGCTGATACAGATGTTATAGGCTTCATGTTTGGTAATTAATTAAGCTTTTGAATTTTGTAATTAATTAGAAGAAAAAAAAAAACACTAAAATTGAATAATATTGATGCATTTTAATGTCTTCTTTGGGAAACTGATATATAGATGGAGCTCATGTAAAGGAGTTCAAATTCAAGAATACATGGAAGAGTCCAAATGGGATTCTAATGGTATGGAATTCAAAATTCATTTAATATTTTAATGGTATGCTAATCTAAAATGAGAAAAACAAGAAAAAAATTAGTGGTTTACACATTTAATATTTTGGTCCTCTAACTAGAAAGATTTTGGTCCTGGTTTTTCGGCGACAATTTTAGTCATTGTAAGTGGTCGTGTTTTTTACAAAAATAGTTAAACACGGAAAAAATACAGGACTAAAAACAATTTTAGTAAGTGGTCTTTCCGGCGACAATTTTAAAAAGATGCGTTGGACTATTTTGCAAAAAAAAAAAAAAATACCACTTAAGGACTAAATACGCGGAGAAAAACCAGACCAAAAAATCGAAAAAGTGTCGAGTTAGAGGACCAAAATTGTAATTTAGCTTGTACACTGTGTTACTACATGTTCTTAGTAGCAGCGTGTCTCAACCACGTATGAATATACGCAGCGTTTTGTCTTTTCTCAACCACTATTATATACTCTTTAATGCACCGGTACCGGTGCAGTGACTAGCTACATAAGAATTTCTCGTGTTATCATGACGATCTTGACTGGTATAATTTGCGTTTTCTTGCTGCAGGAACCGTCTTTAGAGAACCAATCATCTGCAAAAATGTACCTCACCTTGTCCCAGGTACTTGAATTCTCATGTTTCTAGCACTATTACGAGTTATATCGAAACGGGATCGATCATATAAAGTTTGTTTCTTTTTATACCAGGATGGACTAAACCAATATGCATAGGAAGGCATGCTTTCGCGGATCAATACAGATGCACTGATACAATTATCAAAGGACCTGGAAAACTTAAGCTTGTTTTCGGTAAATTTATGCTCGATCATTTGGACTTTTTTTTTCAAGAAAAATTTTCGCATTTTACTTTGTTAATTCACAGAGCCAGAAGGTACAGATGAAAAGACGGAATTAGAGGTTTATAACTTCACTGGTGCTGGTGTAGCCCTTTCCATGTATAATACTGATGAGGTAATTAACTAACGAACATCGACCAAAATCTGATTTTTTTTTTTTTTTTTTTTTTTTCGCGTATGAAATTAACTCGAGTGAATTATATGTGATGGGGTTTGTATATATATTGAATTTCAGTCGATTGAAGCTTTTGCTGAGGCTTCAATGAATACTGCCTATCAGAAAAAATGGCCACTTTATCTTAGCACCAAGAATACTATTCTGAAAAAATATGATGGAAGGTATATATATATACATGTTTGCTTACATACTCGAAATCGATTTAATGATTTAATTATTTTCCTTCAACTTTATTTAAATCTAATTTTACATTCTTGATCATATAGGTTTAAGGACATTTTTCAAGAAGTATATGAAGCCAACTGGAAATCAAAGTTTGAGGCTGCCGGTATATGGTTAGTTCCTTAGGACCAAAGTTTTCGCATTAACTCCGTTTATACTTTTATTTAGTAAATTCAAGAACCCTGTTTTTAAATTATAGGTACGAGCACCGTTTGATCGATGACATGGTTGCGTATTCTCTGAAGAGCGAAGGAGGTTACGTATGGGCGTGCAAGAATTACGATGGGGATGTCCAAAGTGATTACTTAGCACAAGGGTTTGGATCTCTTGGATTGATGACATCAGTGCTAGTAAACGATTCTTAATCTACTCTAATTAATAAACCTAGTACTATAATTGTAATAATGTAATAATTGTGTCTCTAATTATGTTATGGCTTTTAACTTTATAAGGTATGTCCTGATGGGAAGACCATAGAGGCTGAAGCTTCCCATGGAACCGTTGCGCGCCATTTTAGAGTTCATCGAAAAGGTGGTGAAACCAGCACAAACAGCATTGCATCGATTTTTGCTTGGACTCGCGGGCTTGCACACAGGTACGTACGTAAAGTTTTGTTATATATACATATATTGAATGTTAAAATGGTAAAAATGATTGGAGCCACTACATTGTGTCACTGTATATAATCGGTCAGTGTCACTGCACGCACCCTCGTGAACCACTGATGAATGACCGTGGAACCATTGGTTGATTTGACGTCGTATCTGTTGACACATACAGAGCAAAACTGGATGACAACCTGAGGCTATCGGATTTCTGTAAAAAGCTAGAGGCCGCGTGTATTGGTACTGTTGAGTCGGGAAAAATGACTAAGGATCTTGCACTTCTCATTCATGGCTCAGAGTGAGCATGCAGCCTTTTTAATTATCATTACCTTTATAGTTTGTCGTTTCAGCCGTCTTAAATAGGATATATATTATATGGATCATGAAATCGTATCTCGTTTTGTTGTATAATGGTACAGGCTTTCCAGAGACCAGTATTTGAACACCGAAGAGTTCATTGATGCAGTGGCAAATGAACTGAAAGCCAAACTTTCTTAAAAAGGACACTGAGTATGTATATGACTATAAATGCGCTTTTTTCTCATTTTTCATTCATATAAGATGAAAAATATATGAATTTTTAACTATCGTTTATTGTTATCCAGGTCGTTATAAGCAACTGCAGTGTTGTTTAACGATGTTGTTGCATTGCTCGATCTCCTGGATTCGAATTTCATGCTACGTAAATCTCCAACAAAATGGCTGTTTTTTTTTTCTTTTCATTCTTTCCCTTTATCAAAAAGGTTGTTTTTGTGGCTGTTTTTTTTATTTTAAAGATGTTAAAATGTGGGACTGTTGTTATTAATTCATTGGGGGAATCGGTGTCCACCGATTCAGTGGATGTATTTATCATTATTGATTGTTTGTACAAAAATACTATGATGATTTAATATCATTGTAAGTAATGGTTTGATATGAATTAAAGTTTTTATCACCATTTCATTTTTCTGTGTGATCTGAAGATGATATGGTGCTCACACTAAAATCCTTGTGTTATAGCCTCGTTTATATACTTTTAGTTTTTGTGGTTTAGTAGTAAAAGCTTTTCTAGCTTTATAACCTTTTTGTCGCCACCTTGTAGTGGGGATAAAACATCATTAAATACATCATCAAGTTAACTTACATAAAGCCCCACGACAAGAGCATGGTAGATTGCGTAAGCTTCACCAATCAAAACCTCGTAACCCCCATCAAGTCGTATAGAGAAACTTTATTATTAAACTTCCCTTGAGAGTTGCAAAACAAACCAGCAACAACGGTTGTGTCTGGCCCAAACGCAGCATCTACATTGAACTTAAGAATGTCAGGGGAGGTAGATTGCCAGAAAGTTTATAGGCGCTCCATTGGCTGGCATAACTTGGTTTTTGATGGCAAAAATGTATTCATCTGCTTTTGCCATCGATTTAGCCATAATCAAATTCAAATGAATTTCTTTGCTATCCAACAGCCAAGCACAACGTGATTTTCTACACAAAAGCAAACAATCTGAATTATTTGTTGCTCTTCGTCTTGTCTCACCAGCATATCAAAAAAATCATGAGCACATACCATCACCAAGAACATTAATTTATTACGAAATGAACGCGACTTCATCTTTAAAAGCCAAAGTTTGTTCCATATGCTCAGAAAAAAGAGCATCATTAAAATTTGCTTAAATTCACAATTTTTTAAGTCATACCAGTTTATAATGAGAATAGATAAGATTAATTAGGACAGTTTTAAGTCGCCTAGGGATTAATTAGGACACTGCGCCTGAGAAGTTAGCCGAGGTGGGGTGTGCTTAAAAAGATGGTAAAACAAGAAGCCACGCATCTTCTCCAATTTTAATGCAAATTCCCTTCCCAACTCTCCATCTAACTCCTTCGAATAAGAGATTTTCCCCTGTAGAATACTCCTCCAAATAGCAGAAGGATGATCTATTAATGTAGCCCTCCTTCAGACTTCTTTTTGCAACAAAAAAAATTCAGTACTAAAAAGATATTACATTCAATTAAAATATAGAATGCACTAAATAGAGTTTCTTAAAATCCACCAAACAGTAGACAAGGATGAGTTTCTATGCTTTGTACTTTGTATGAGAAAAGTCACCACCATCACGAGTGACGCAACACATTTTAACGCCATCGATCATTATGTTATGTAGGATCCATTTTGATCATCATTATGTAGGTCACTATAATCAATTGTGTAAAAGTGTATTGAGTGGTTACGTCACTCATTGTGACATACCACTATTCGTAGAGGTATCAGACTCTTTAGTAGAGGGTTCCACTTGCATCCAACGAAAACACGACGCGTGACATTAAATACACTATAAATAAATATGCCAAATACAAGGTGGTTAAAAGACTTGGAGCAAAAGAATTCTAATTACTCCAGCCAAGTGACCTAGAATCTTTTTGGTTTCCTTGATGAAAGAATGTCTCAAATTCTCTACCACAGCAATTAACTCCATGGTATCTGCAAAAATAAATCAGCATTGCATATTTTTTTAATTACAATGACCAATTACCAAAACATCATTCTAAAAGAGAACAGAGCCATTACCAAACAGAACCACAAGTTGTATATTCTCAATTCCAGTCTTGAGTCTACCGATTACCAGCTTCGTTACAGAATCTGCTAAAAACATACAATCAACCACATGAATGTGCATATCTTATATTTCGGAAATCATACGTGCACATAAAGGTTGCACACAAATTTACATTTTAGCTGCTGCAACGACATGAGACCATTACAAATGCATGGTATTGTCTTGTCACGCCAGCTTAAGTGTGATTTCGTGCATTTGCCTTCAGAAAAGGTGGAGGTTTTTGTGTGGTATGTCCACATATACCGAAGTGATGTGTGGGTGAATAAGAACCACCCACACAGTTTATATCTAGGATATAAACTGTGTGGTTCTGATTCACCCACACATCACTCCGGTGCATGTGGACATACCACACAAAAAATTCCCTAGAAAAGGTCCATCGCACTAACCAAATTCAGCCGTTGCGTTCGTAGTAAGTCCACGTAGTGCGCATTTGGCGTAAGACCGCAACCGGACCCTTTGTGGTGCACCAAGCTTGCTGATCAAGGACCTAAGTAGTCCACTGCCCAGAGGAACTGTAAATCCAGATAGAACAACAATCCCATCTAAATAAATAGGGCATAATGAATAAATCTTACTCGGTACGCAAAACGGTCAAGAAATCAGAGGGCAGTGACTCCATGAAAGAAGAAATGTCTTCCATTTTAAGAGACCTCAGTTCCTGCTTCAGATTATTCTTCTCTTCAGCTGACATTCCTTTCCCAAGTGCTGATTTACTTTAAAAGTAGGTTGTGAATAGGAATAAATGACAATTCATGATGATCATTAAATTACCAGTAATACACCCAATAAAGGATGGAAGAATGCATGCTACGCAACGAACATATACTCCCAATAATTATATAAAAAAAGCACACCGACCATTATTTCTTTAAATAAGACAACGAACATATAAGACCACATGCACAAGTTTTTTTTCCCAGATTCTATTTAACAAGATCACACCATTTTTCTCTATTTTACATAATTTATATTTAGAGTGAAATGCATCAGACACTCAACAGTGCATAATATGAACAGACAAAATGTATTTTATGCAGTACAAGTAGTGCAGAATTTAGAAATTGTGTTTCCAGATCTGAAAAGAGATTCTGCTATCGATGATTTTTGGTGGAATTTGAATAGAGAAATTATTTTATGCAATACAAGTAAGGTAAAATTCAAATATTGTGGATTTAAAGATCTGGGTACAGATTCTGCATTATCAGTAGAATTTCAATAGAGAAATTGCATTTTATGCAGTACAAGTAGTGCAAACTTTAAAGATTGTGTATTTACAGATCTGGGTAGAGATTTTGTTGCATGTGATTTTTGTTAGAATTAAAATAATTTGAGTCTCTATTTTTCTTCTTTAAATTATGTTGCACAGTATCCGTTGTAAAAGCAGAGAAAAGCACCTGTCAATTGTTCTCCCAGTGAAGATAACAGGAAAGTATCTAGAATACTTTCCAACGCCCATCTCTTCACCTAGCTGCTTAATTTTATTGGAGTCCAAGAAGATGAGAGCCTTCCAAAGTTGGCAATATTTCAGCCTAAAACCATCATCCAATTCTTTACAGATTCCAAAATCCAGTAGAACTACAATCATTTAGTAAATATATAGATCAGATTGTAAAACTGCAACAAACGTTGATTTTCTCTACGTTTATCACTCAATCACTCATGCGTACCTAAAGAAAAGCCACCTTGAGCCTCTGGGGAAACCAATACATTACCAGGATGTAAGTCCCCATGCAAGAAACCATGGACGAAAATCATCTCTGCAACTACATCAGATAGGGCTTTTGCAACCTGCAACATAACATGTGAATGAGAATACAAGGCAGTTGTTTACGGGAAGCTAAAATAAGAATGTCATCAATTTCAGCAATACTCGCTAGAGATCAAAAACATATCTTCTTTAAAAGGAACTAACCTTCACTGGGCTAATCTTTGCTTGCTTCAAAAATTCCATGTCATCAACCTGAAAGCTAATGAATTTCCAGTTAATAGCATGCATCAAGCAAGTCAAAATACCAGAATTGTCCATCATGATGCAATCGAGTGAGAATTACTTGACCTTTAGCAGAACAAATGAGGTGGGAGTGCAATAATACAGGGAATTAATGTAATGGAAAAAAAGAACTCATATAAACGTGGAATAAGCACATCAGAAACAGCAAGTAATGGAAGATAAAGCAGAACAGTCACGATGAATAATAGTTTCTTCACAACTTGTGGTTCAGCTCACAGCCATGTCGAGATAGATTTCATCAATATAACCAACCACGTACATGTGATAGTTGGCCCATTGCAACCTTAAAAAGAGAGTGGGAACTTGGAAACACAAGTACTGAAGGTAGGATGGTCTCTTGCGTAATGAAGCGTCAACTTATAACTAATTGACACATCCACATGAGAGAAGACAAAATACCTTGTGTCCACTGCAAAATTGCATCGTCAGCACATGGGTAGTTGTGAAATCCTGGATCGATCAGTATCAGATTTTCAGATTAATTAGTACAATAATAAATGGGAAAAAAAGACAAAATGCTACATATC
This sequence comes from Gentiana macrophylla, assembly GCA_026214975.1. Lineage (NCBI taxonomy): Eukaryota > Viridiplantae > Streptophyta > Magnoliopsida > Gentianales > Gentianaceae > Gentiana > Gentiana macrophylla. The sequence continues at coordinate 29,105,348 of CM047817.1, read as the reverse complement.
TGAGAGACAATGAAGAACAAAGAGCTTGAACGTCTTACCCAAAAAACATGGGGTACCCTGACCATGCTGTTGTTTTCAAAGTTTCTTGCAGCTCTTTGTGAATTTTTAGCTTCCTGAATGAAATCTGGAGAACTAAAATGTGAGTAGCACATAAACTCTACATTAAGCCACAGTAGGTTACCAATATTTTGTTAGTGTTTCAGCTACTTATAACAAAAATCAAACACTCCCCTCCACATGATAACTCTTTAAACTCCACTTTTGGACCATCAACCAAAAAAGAGAAGTAACAGAAACTAAGAAATCAAAGACACGCAAATACACAGACTTCTCACTCTCCCTACTCCCCTTCCTGACTATGTCTACATTTTTTCGGTACAATGGAGACCCGAAGGTCTAAGGACTTTGTCTACATGTTAAAGTTTATAAATGATCAAATGCATTCTTTCACAATTAGGCGAGATGATAATTTATCATAGCATGGATCATCTGCTGCCCCAATTTCTGAAAACTTTACTGCTTAATGCCTACTATTTGCTAAAAGAATTGTTCTGCGCATGAGGGAGCATGTTAACGAGTATAAGTGGTAAAGTACTCCACTTCCTAACAGCACAACTTTTAAGTGTAATGGCAATTATGCAGAAATCCACAAAATGAAGCCTTCAAGAAATCGAGGGTTTTGCTTCCAGATCAGCCATGGATTGTCGCACTTCAAGCAAAAAGATGAAAAAGCTGGAAAATGGAACACTAGTAAAGTAAATTACTACCAGTAGAAGCATATTGGAGTAATTCTTGTCATCATCGTTAATTTGGAATTCCAGCTCCAAATTAATCTCTGTTGACAGCTTTTTTTTATCATCTCAAAAGAATCACCCATAAGACTTGCCTCATTAGAATCATGATGCCACACAACACAACAAAAAAAAATGGTACAAGGGAAGGCAACAAAATCCAAGTAGTTAATGCCAATCAAAATCCTCTGTTTTGCATAAAGTTCCCCTACCATACTTAGATGCATAAACAATAAAAACAAACATTTACATTAAACATTTTGTAGCAAAGGAAAAATCAATCAATATGTTTTTTTTTAAATAGCGATGAAGTTACTAAAACATAAATGCAGTAAATAAATGAACAAAGTATTGCAGGCAGTAGCTAGAGATTCTATACCAAGTTCTGCAGTGATAGATTTTGAAAATTCCGAAACTATCCACCCAAACCTGTATTCGGGGAAAATCTGGCAAAAGAAAGAAATGATAATAATAAGCAAGTTGATGTGAGGTTGTTGAACCAATTGACAGAATGAGAATGGTGATTCAGACTTTAAGTCACATGCTCTCATAGAAAATTTAAAAAATTAGATAAGACTGCACATTTCAAAGTGGTCAAGTGTAGGCTGAGTTGGAGGATTGATGTATGATTTCGTCTAGGGCTTAAATTTTTTTAAAGACACTAGTATTGCCGTTTTCCTGTGTACTGTGTTCTGTTGAACTCCTGAAAAAAAAAATCTACTCAATATTTTTTTGCCAATTTACAATTAAAAAGGAAAATACAAGGAAAGATGTTGGCTAGATTAAACATAATCAGCTGTAATACATCTCAATCCCTTGAAGCTGGTTACATAATTATTCCGGTCAAGTATCCTTTGTTTTACTCACTTCAGTTGTTTGGGCCTGTTTCTCCTAGCAATTCTTTCTCTCTCAAAAGGGAAGCTTCTAGCCAAGTAATGTTAGGCCTGCCAACATGCCCATTAAAGTCTTCAGGATGAAATGGAAAGTTTATGACCTTACAGTCATCACTTAAGACCCCACCCTGAATCTAGTTAGTTTGAGGAAATTAGTATTTACCAAAGCAACCAATTTTGAGAGGAAAGACATGGTTGAAAGGTCAAACTTCATCTGTTTCTCTAACCCTGGATACTGCACCTGATATTAAGAAGATCCAAATGAAATTAAGAACAGTTAATCTCATCTTGTCGAAGCCCGTCAATCAATAAAGCAAGACAGCAAACAAAAAGAAATTCAACTAAAGAGGTACAAGCTATGAATCATGCCACCCAGCAGCTCATCGTCATATGTGCCACTGCTCGTGGATCAATACAATAACATAAGCAATTCAAAAGGAGCTTTTGAACATTCATGTACTTGTAAAAATATAGGGTTAATTAGTAGTCTTTTATTAGTCTTTTATCCCTTGTATAAAGGCTCTAATCCCAACAGTTAATCTCTCTTTCTTTCTAAGAGAAAGCTGGCACCATTGGGCCAGTTTTCACTGTTCATAGCCATTGCAACAGTGTATAGAGCCGTTGGGGGCTTTCTCTACTTAGTGTAATGATCCCTTATCTACCCGATGAGGTTTTCTGGGAATTCTATTTATAAAACTCTCTTTTTTCTCCCGCCTTCCTCTATCTTTTCTACAGTACTTTAATGGAAGATTAACCACAACAACACGTAATCTTTTTCTTTCCACTAGTTCTTAAACCCGTGATATAAAAAATACTAAAAATTAAAATAATAAAGTTGCTCCCACAGGCAGGGCTGGCTATATGGAAGATCACAACGTCAGCACACAAGCCTTATTCCGACTAGTTGGGATGGCTGTATGGATTTCTTGTCCCCACTGCACTCAGTCATAAACCATATCCCCAATACTAATATATGTCATTCCTTTTATGCGAGAGATCAATTGATATAAATCAAACAATAATTTTTCCCACTGCCATTGGCAGTTCTTAAAGTACACATGGATTGATGTAAATCAAACATAAATTTTTCACAGTGCTATTGGCAACGTTTAAAGTATGTATGTTGTGGTTGATTTTGTCTCTGAAGAAATTCGAACAATTAGTGATTCACTGCTACTAGACCAGTTATATGTAATTCTATCAAACTCACCAAGTGCTTCACAAAATAGAAGTGCGACTACGAGTGGAGAGAAAGTCACATGTGAAAGAAGAAACTTCGAATTTCAAAAATGTCATATTACAGCTCAAACAACTTATGCTGATATGACACTAAGAAGGTGTAATGAGACAAACCTTTACTGCCACCTCCTGTTTATCTTTCAGCACAGCATGATGTACTTGTGCAATAGAAGCAGCAGCAACAGGATGCTCATCAAATGATATAAATCTAGTTTACCACATAAAACAAATTAGCGATCAGTAATCTCAGAGATCAAAAGACAATTATTAAGATGGAATGTACCAAGAATCAAGGAAGTTCAAGAAACGCTATTAATTGGAAAACATCTTTGAAATACAAGTTCAAAATTTCACAACATAAGACACAAATAAATACACACTCACTAGACTGAAAAGTACCCATAAAAAGGCGGGCATATTAAATTGTTACTTGTTAGTTCAATCAATATTTGGCCATGAAACAGCAATTTACAGGGAAGGATCTCTGTAGATGAGATAAAAACTAGCCCCCTTTAAAAAGAAAGAAAATATGCTGAAATATGCTGAACTCCAAAGCCGTCTAATACATCGAACAAATATTCAAGAGAAACTAAACAAACTCGTAGAAGCTATGCCTCTATCAGAACTTACATTTCAGACAAGTCCCGACCCAAACTGCTGACTAGCCATTCTTTAATAGCTTCAAATTTGCATGGAGCTGCCTATACTTTCTTATGAAAATTAGTAAATTGATGAAAATTAAAAAGAAAAACATCTCTAGTAAATTTAGGATAAAGAAAAGACCAAAAATTTGTCCAAACAACAATTGAGGAAGGTAAGGGTTGAAACCTGATCCTGCAATGCTGACAGAGTCGATGAATACTCCTTCGGAACTTGCCTCACAGCTGCTGCAAACTGACCAGCTTTTACATAAAATCCTTTGTTGGCCTCACATAATCTCAAGACCCTCCTTGCGGACCTTAGATGGACCTAAGGCGAAACAGACTACTCTCAGAAATTTAGATGATAACAGAAGGCATAGATCTGCATAACATACCAAAGCACATTTTTACAGGGGTTTAGCTCAGTAAATTGGTCTTGGAGTATTTCTTTTATCCAACTGGTACTTCCTTTCCAGCAGATGCACAAGGTTCCCCGCATTAACAGAATCAAGTAACTTGGCCTTTAGTTTGACATTCCTACAATAACTAGTCTACAGATCTCAAGCAAAATAGATGACTGATTTCTGAATTCTGTAATGAATATTATCCCAATATCTGCTCTAAAACTACCAGCTTCTCTGGAACAAAAGGGGAAAATGGTATCTGGGAGGTAGAGGTTTACCTTATAGAGGATTATCAGCGATTAAAATCCTCTTACCTTAAGATCATGAACTTAGCTAATAGAAAATTTTATGATATATATCTGTCTATTCATTAAGTTCACCCTTTGGACGGGAATGCTGGATTGATAGCGTGAATGATTAGAAGATACTTGAAGGACATATATAATTAGGTTCTATTTGCGATTGAGGGAAATATGCATGTCTAACTAAAGCCGTGCCATGAGTTCAACACACACTGGCATGGTCTTGAAAGGCTTACTAATGTTATAATCTAGGGGCTTTGCCGATTTTGTTGCATGGTTTGTTCCTGGTGCAATAACTAAAGCCTTGGCATGGGCTCAGTGCACATCGGCATGGTCTTGAAAGGCTTGCTTATGTTATAATCTAGGGGCTTTACCCATATCTTCACAGTTTTGCCTGTTGCAACAATACTGCTATTTATGTGTTATTGCATAAAGTGTTTCGGTTAGTGGAGAAGGAGCCTTGACACAACAATAGAAGCTGTCGTTGTATGGCCGGAGATCACGGGTTTGAACATCAAAACAACCTCTTATAGACATACGTTTTTAGATTGTGTACAGTTGGCTAAACAGCCCTTCCTTTCGCTCAAACGTGAGATGCTACTATGCATTGAACTATCTTTTTTTAGGTAATATATTTCATGGTAAAAATTGGTAAGAGTGACAAGAGGCCACAAGTTCCAAGTCATAGAAACAGTACTGTATAGAATATAAATAATGTCACGTGCACTACGCCTAAATAGCTGCTCAATCATTCCCTGGACCTCACATGGACGAAATGCTTTCATACATTGGACTGCTCAACTGTTTTATTTAGTCATGCATAATTTAAAATCGACCAACATATAACATAACTCAAAGCCTATTTCTTACAAGAGACAGCTGCCTAAAAATCCTAGAGCTTTTTCGTTTCCAAATCAAATATGAAAAAGATGTATTTACTAGTTTTCCAAACATATAAGCTTTCCTCTTGCTCCTACACCACCCACCCAAAAAAAAAAGATACAGGTAAAACTTTCCTCTAAAAATAGGCATTATATTTCCCCAATCTCCAACTCTTGTATAGATAATTGACAGAGAAATATAAAGTAAAAATAAAATCGAATTATGCTACCGCAAAACCTGTGATAGAACTGAGTGATACTCATCCGAATTCTCTAGCAGACCGTGAAGAGAATACTTGTAGTCAACTACATTGACGGAAATCTGCAAAAAAACACCAATATCGCAAAAAATTCAAAGATATACTATAAGAATTAAGAAAAAAAAATTTGAATCAAGCTTAAACGTTAAGGATACATACAGTGCAAAACGCGCGAGAGGATCGAAGGATGCCATAAATAAAAGGAAAGTCAGTTGAGAGCTGGGAACGGGAGGGAATAACTAGCGCGTTAGAGTCAGTAAGTGATTTGTAAGCGACGGCGCCGATGCCGACGCCGAAAGCTGCAGTGAAGTAGAGTGACGTCCTTTTGACCGGAAAGACTCTGCGGGACTTGCCGGAGAAGAAATTAAACAGTAAACGAGTCTTCATTTTCAGTTAGAGAGAAAAAGGACGGGGGTTTTGGAGGGTGTACTTCGCCGGGAAATATGGAAGACTCGGCGGCAAAATAGTTTACTGCGTTAACGAAGTTTTCCGCCATCACGTGTCGGTCACTATTTATTATATAAAAAAATAAAAAAGGAAATGAACTCGAACCCATTAAAATTCGAATGAACCGTAACAAAAGGCATCCGAATTAACCGATCCTATATCTTTGGTTTTAATTATATCTTAACAGGAGTGAGTTTCGATTGCCGAAATGGAATGCAATGCAATGTTTTTATTATTTTATTCTATTATTTTGTTGTGTTTTGATACGAGAGAATGGAATGAATTTTCATTTTATTTGAATGAAATTTTACCATTTTCATTTCATCAAAATATGGATGGAATAGAAGGAATGTTTCGATGGAATGAAACGTAAAATATAATCTAGTGATAAAAAATCAACCACCACCACTCACTCGCCTTCTCCCGTGCCACCCGCCCACCCCACCTCACCACACCACCACCACTGCCGGTTATCCTGTCACAACTCTTGTTGCAACTTATCGCCATCCCCCATCATAACTCATCACAACCATATGCCCTACCACCACCTCATGTTGCCAACAATTTCACCAATAGCCTATACCACCACCCATCTCACCACCGTCTTCTTCATCGTCACCCATAACCAATCCCACCACCAACCTCGCCCATTATCCCTCTGTCACAACCATCTCGATCACCACCGATCTTCACTCGGCCACCACCACCCACTTCACCATCACCCATCACAGCACACCATACCACCCGTGTCACCACAACCACCACATTGCCATCACCCTTCACCGCACACCACACCACTCTCGTCGCCTCAACCACCGTTCCACCGCCACCACAACCACTACTATCGCACACCACACCGCCACCACGGCCACCACCACCACCACCACCATGGCCACCACAACCACCGCTATCGCACACCTCACATCATCCGCCACCACCCACCACCGCATGCCCCACTACCATGGACCCGCCAGACTTATCATCACGCATGCCCATCACTCACCGTCTCACTTGGCACATTTTATGGACTCAAATATTTCATTTCATTGCATGCCAAACATGTAACGCTCCCGATGACGTGGTGGTCAATCAAAGTTATAATATACTTGACCACCATAAACCAATACTAGCAAGAGGACTAGCCCATCGTAGTAGATAAATTATAGTGAATCGCGTCGATCCCATTGAGGAACCAATTGTGGATCATCTTATATACAAACAATTAATTAAACATGTTAAGGACATGAGGCGGTCTACGACCAACATAAAACAAGAAAAGTAAAGACACGACTCGACACAACGTAATTAACCTCCCCAATTATAGTCTTTATCGTTTGGACCTAGATAATTTATATAATAAATCGAACTTATTAACTATCAATCCGTTTGTATCTATCTTAGATTCGCCACGGAGTCATCCTCTTTAACTTGACTTAGTACCGGTTAGGTTACTTAGATCACCGTGATATTGTTACGTGACTTCGCTTTTTAAGGCCTCCATCTCATATAACTCACACGCTATTTACGACCACTAAGGATGCCGATATTAACCGTACACCTCGTCCAGGCAACATTCCTTTGGTTAGGCGTACTTCCCAAACGATCGCTCAAGCCCTCGTCCAACTAACAATTACCTTTTAGGTCTCATGCTAGTTTACGAACCACGTATAACTAGGTGACGTCAATTCCCTAATACAAAGCCTACAGATCTCCAAAGCCCCGGAAGATCATTCATGAGCCGACCCAGAGCCCTATATTGGTATTTCCTAATCGTACGCTAATTAAAACTGACGAGCAACGTAGCCGTGGCCATACCTACTGAGATGATAAATTCTATTAAGTTAACCTAACCATAAAGACGTGGCTATTTAACGGATGAAAACAGGGCTCGGTCGACCGAATAGGTGGGCTCGGTCGACCGAGTGAACTCATTCGGTCACCCGAGTGCTTAACTCCCCAGATTTACATCCCTGAACGTATCTCTCAGCGTTTCATCATACAGAACAGTTTAAACAGAAAACTCGTAAAGAAATCATATAAACTACTTAGATACACATTAATTAAACCAAACAGATTCATGAATAGACGTTAAACATATGACGTAGGTTATGGGATCCTCATAGACAAGGCTTCGCCACATCCCTAACGTCATAGCCTAGATCTACATCATCTAGCTATGAATTAACTAACTCAAACGATAAAGCATAATTGGGAGGGATTAATTACTTGAAAGAAAGAAACAGAAAATAAAGGCTTACATATTGCAGCCCTTAAATTGCTGGAAACCTTCAATAAACTACATTGTATCAAAGCTATAAAATTGAAGAAAGAATGAAGGGATATGTTGGTGTATTTGGTGTGTATTACAATTCTCGTAGCTGCTTGCTTATATAGAGGTTTTTGCCGACTTAGGGTGGTTCTAGAAGATAAGCACGATTAAAGCCGAAAAACCGACCCAAACCCGAGGCTCGGTCAACCGAGAGGTGACACTCGGTCGATCAAGCATCGTGCTCGGTCGACCGAACCTAACTTTTTCTGGCGTCAATCGCTTTTTTCGTCTATCTTGTTCCCCATCGCACGCTTTTCGTGTTGATCCGATTAATCTCTCATTTATCTCTTGATTAATGCTCCGATTTTCTTCCTTCTTTATCTTGATATAATTGATTGAATGACATTAATCCTCTCGATTTGTTGTGATCTGCAAAATCAATAATTATCACACAATAAATCGGCTTTAAATAATAAAAACATTTAAATACCATTTTACATAATATAAATCACATAACATTAAATATTAAATATAAACATGTGATTTAATATGAAATATATATTATTAATCTCGATTTAAGGTCAATGTTGATGACTTTTACGGGTATAATTTGACCGTCATCAACTACTTCACTTAGACTTTGATCGTCCCGAACAAAGCATCAATAAGTCATTCCCAAGACAACATTTTCTATGGTCAAATCATACTTACACAAGAAACTCAAGTCAACTCATACTAGTCATGCTTATAAGATATCCATTATTCACTACTCACTATGAATCGCAGTTGAGCGTGTGCATGTGCATTAGGTTTTATATATTCAGTAGCAAGATTAGAGTTTATGCACTCGCAATCTCAACCTACCAACCTCAGATTCATACTTCTCAAGCCTTTAAATTTTTAAGCACTAGAGCAATAAGCAAGAGCGTATCATAGGGTTTTGGACTTGGAGACCGAGTACTACTCAAAGCCTCTTAAAGAGTTGAATATTCTTTTCATATCTTCATATTTTTCAAATACTATTAATCTCAAGGAAGAAAACTTTTAGAGTATCCCCTATCTTAGATCATGTATAGCATCGAATATTACCACAAGCGGGGCTACTTTGGTAATGTTACTACAAGCCCAAATGTCAACATTTTGCTAAAAAACACAGTACGTCTCAAGCTTATTACTCCGCTTTAATGGCTAAAATATAAGAATGCATCGGCGGATAGATATTGATACTAAGTTCACATAACCAATCATCTATGCAATGTACACATAATTTCTTCAGTTATTATTATTTGCGCGGTATACTCGATTCACAGATTGAGTAATTGAATAATAAATAACTACTTGCAAAAACGAGCATGAATATCCTTAAATTTACTTAACATAAGTATAAAATGATCACATACTCATGAAACTTGGTTCCTTTCCTATCAATTCTTAGCTAGAACTCACAATTCTAAAGGGTACGAGATAAATAATATGGTATTTATTCAATTTTTTCAATCATGTGCCGTTTCATTCAATTTTCAATTATAACATAACATGGCTAAGTCTCCTACCCCCCACTTAAACATGGCATTGTCCTCAATGACAAAAATAAATGAGAAGTTAAGAAAAAGACTTAGCTCTGGAAACGGCTCTCAAGTAGATGCAGAACATCGGAGTAATCCGCAGCACGTCGTGGAGAGACAGACATATCCTGCATAAGCAAACAAACTCCACGAAACCGTAAAATATCATGTCTATGGAAGTTATAAAATAATGTGGCAGTAATGAGGTATTGTGGAAATATTACCTCAAAGAGGTGCGACCTCGGCAGGTGCTCTTATGCCTCATTTGAGTAACATGTTCAAATGATCTCTATTTCGTGTATTATATTATTTGTACACTTTATGTATTTGTAAAAGACATATTAATTGTGATACATATAAACAATTAATATGTCAAACTCTAGTTTACTTTATGTCATAGACATAGCTTTTACTTTTACTTTTTGCATGCTTGCCGCCCACATCTACATACTCAAGTGGCCGCCCAAGCTAGCTAGCTAGTCTCTCTCAATTGTATCTATTTATACACCTCTCATATCAATGAATAAACCAAGTTGAAGTTTACTCTTGTGTTAACACATTCTCAAACTCTCTTCATGGTATCAGAGACTACTGAGTTCTAATTTTCCGCTGCAAAACTCAGTATCGTTTTTATCAAGAATGTCTTCATCTGAAGCATCCTACTCATTAAGTAAATCTCAACAGACTGAGGTTACTGACTCCACTCCATATACAAATCACAGACTTGATTACAACAATAACATTGGGTCGTCAAGATCTATGAAAAAGTATAACTCAGGACAAAGCAAGATGGAAGACTTGTCTCGAGTCCAAACACTCTCAAAGCAGATGGAATCACTTGGTGATAGTGTGGATTCTCGATTAGCTCTCTTCAAAGAGTTTCTCAAATGGCGGAAGATCGATAACTCTCTCACAGCATTGCCACTCATACCAAGACAGGTATATCTTATTCCCAACTCAATAATGGCACCTGGATAGTTGATTCTGGGGCCTCATCTCATATGACAGGAAATAAAGACCTGTTATATAACCTCAAACCCTCGTCGTGGACTCATAAAATTAAAAGCTCATTGATGGATCTCTTTCATGTGCTCAAGGTTTTGGAATTGTTAAACTTCTTGATAAAATCTATCTCGAATGATGTCCTGTTTGTTCCAAAGCTAGATCAGTAATCTTATATCACCAAGAAACTCACTAAGGACCTAAATTGGATAGTCACTTTTAAAGACAATCGGTGTATTTTCCAAGATACTTATTCACAAGAAGTAATGGAGAGAGCCAATGCACCTTTCAGGATCATTTATTGTCCACCTCTTTGAAGACAAGATCAAGATCGAATCGCCTCATAGATCGCTCCCAAACTTTAGACAACATCATGTTATGGCATTATAGATTAGGACATCCAAGTTTTAGTTATTTAAAGACTTTAACTCTGAATTATTTAAAGGATGCAATCTTAATGACCTTCAATGTGATATTTGTCAATTTGCCAAACTCACCAAAATGTGTATGCTAAATTACCTCACTTGCCCTCCTCACCTTTCACCTTAATTCACAAAGTGATGTATGGGGACCTCAAGAGTGAAAAGTATAACAGAAAAAGGTGGTTTGTTACCTTCATAGATGACCACTGCAACCACTTGGTTATTTTTAATGAAGGATAAATCGAAGTTGGATCCATCTTTCAAGAGTTTTACAACATGGTTTCTACTCAATTTGACACTAAGATTAAAATTTTGAAGACCGACAATGCTCTTGAATATTATGAGTCCAATCTCAGTAATTTCTTGGTGAATAAGGGAATTGTTCATATCAAGATCAGTTGTGTTGAGACACCTCAAAGAAAATGGGGTTCTTTGAGAGAAAGAACAGCATCTACTAGAAATGGCTAGTCTATCATGTTTACCTCAAATGTTCCCAAATATATGTGGGGTGAAGCTATTCTGACCGCCACATACTTAATCAACAGATTTCAGGTAGAGTGTTAGGTTTCAAAACTCCTATCCAAACCTCGCCGACCACACACTCTCGCCTCATCTTATTGCCCAACCGCCTCCAAAATCTTTGGGTGCACTTTGTGTTTGTTTATATCCATGCCCAACATGTAAGCAAACTTGATCCCAAAGCTCACAAGTGCATTTTCCTAGGGTATGCCAAAAGATGAGAAAAGGGTACAAGTGTTATTCACTCATCGAAAAGAAATTTTACAATTCTATGGATGTAAAATTCTTTGAAAGGACTCCTACTACAACAAGCCTCTTGAGCGATCCACAGATGGAAACCTCATTGAAATAGAAGCTTTTCCTTCTTCTCTTGATCCAACTCTTCCTCGCGAGAATCCACGAGAACCATCACTGACCTACTCCCTCAGCAGACTCATAACCATCAAAGATCCAGATACTCACACATCGACAATCAACAGCTTTTTGACCCGAGTTCATCGATACTCATCACCCCACCGAGCCTCAAAGAACCCATCGAACCAGAGCCTCTTTGAATCGTAACCTCAAAGAACTCCATCGAACCAGAGTCTCATGGACCCAAACCATCGACTCTCGCCAGTCTCTCTGAAGTGGATGATGGACTATTGCTCTAAGGAAAGGGAAAGATCATGCATCGATCATTCTATTCATACTTATTTATCTTATGATCGCTTGTCTCCTGTCTTTGCCATGTTTACAGGACTGGACTCTCACTCTATCCCTAGAAATATTCAGGAGGCCTTCAAAATGATAAGTGGAAGGTCTGCTTTGTAAACAGAGATGATCGCCTCCTGGATAACCATACTTGGGATCTCACAACTCTTCCAAAAGGCAAGAAGACAAATCGGTGCAAATGGTTATTCACTATCAAGTACACTCGCCGATGGCACTATTGACAAGTACAAAGCCAGATTGGTAGCCGGGGATTCACTCAAACTTATGGCATTGACTATAAAGAAACCTTTGCACCAAAGTGGCAAAGCTCAACACCGTCAGTGGTACTAATTTTCTCTATTTGTCCAACTTGGTCGGCCTCTTCATCAATTGGACATCAAAATGCTTTTCTAAATGGGGACCTTATCGAGGAGGTTTATATGACTATACCTCCCGGTTTTATCAATCCTCATACTCAAGGCAAGGTGTGCAACCGAGGAAATCTCTATATGGCTCAAGCAATCACCAAGGGCATGGTTTGGAAAATTAACAAGCGTGGTCAAAGCTGCTGGATATCACCAATGCAATTTCGATCACACTATGTTCATCAAGACAACCAACCGTAAGAGGTCTATTCTTATTGTCTATGTGGATGATATCATCCTTACCGAGATGACCCTTTGAGATCCAACATTTGAAAGAATCTGGCGCAAAGGTATTTTGGTGAAAGACTTGGGTTTACTTAAGTATTTTCTTGGCATGGAAGTAGCTAGAAACATCAAAGGAATCTCGGTCTCCCAAAGGAAATATGTCTTGGACTCTTGAAGGAAATCGGCATCTTTGGGGTGCAAACTCTTTGTATCCCCAGTGAGACCCAGTCATACCCTCGCTACATGGTGACATTCTTTGTAAGAAAGGAACAATATCAAAAACTTGTAGGAAACTCATCTACCTATCCCATACAAGACCGGATATTGCATATGGTGTCGGGCAGTTAGCCGATTCATGCATCGCCTCATCGAACAACATTGGGATGTCGTGAATAGGATCGAGGTATTTAAAGTCCACTCCTCGGCCAAGGGTTACACTTCACCAAGTCTGGCGATAGATCCATCAAGGTCTACATCGATGTCGATTGGTGGATGCCACATAGATGAAAGGTCGACCACTGTGCATTGTTCTCTATGTATGGGGCAATCTTGTTACTTGGAGGAGCAAGAAACAACCTCATCGTGTCTAGAAGCGATCTTAAGTGAACTCAGGCACTTGTCTTAGGCATTTGTGAAGCTCTTTGGCTCAAAAGAGTACTACATCGAACTTCAAGCAGCCTCTTCAAAGAACCTATCACACTCTCTTTGTGATAATAACTCAAAGACTATGCATGGCAGAGGATCCAGTCCATCATGACAAAACAAAACATGTGGACATTGACAGACATTTTCTGAAGGAGAAGATTGATGCCAAGATTATTCAACTCCAGTATGTTCCCTCAGCAGATCAGAATGCTGATATCCTTACCAAGGCTATTCCACCTCTTATGTTCAAATAGATTAAGTAGCAAACTTGGTTTGCATTAACATATACAAATTCGATTTGAGGGGGTGTGGAAATATTACCTCGGTAGGTGCAAATTTCTAGGTGCTCTTATGCCTCTGCTGAGTAACATGTTCAGCAGTCTCTATTTCGTGTATTATATTATTTGTACACTTTATGTATTTGTAAAAGACATATTAATTGTGATACATATAAACAATTAATATGTCAAACTCTAGTTTACTTTATGTCATAGACATAGCTTTTACTTTTACTTTTTGCATGCTTGCCGCACCACATCTACATACTCAAGTGGCTCAAGCCAAGCTAGCTAGCTAGTCTCTCTCTCTCAATTGTATCTATTTATACACCTCTCATATCAATGAATAAACGAAGTTGAAGTTTACTCTTGTGTTAACACATTCTCAAACTCTCTTCAGGTATAAATACCTAAAAACAGTTTAAGCCACTTTATTTTATACAACCAATGACAAGGGAAACCAAAAAGAAAAATACTAAATAGAAAGAAAAATAAACAAGCAACTAAAGATGGTGGGCTTCATCTACAACCTCCACCGCATAAATATTCTTAAAACCGGGTGGAGAAGACAAAGATCAAAAAGCATTACCCCAAGTGGGAAAACACGAGGGTGACTTGCTCATTCCAGTCTAAAAGAGAAACTTGGTAAGGTATAACAGATTGAATGCGACCTATCGGCTAAAGATAAAATCAAATACTTAACGCAGAAACTTCTCGCTTGCATTGGATATCAACAACTTAGGGAGATGTAGCTACTCCTCGAAATTACTAATAACCCAATGTATCACGTAAAAGTCATAACCGTCATCAACAAGGTCGGATCGGTGAGATAGTTCAGAACAAAACTTATCATCTAGAAATGCCGGAATAGACGGAAAAAATGTGAAATTTAAAACTTCCGTAAAAAGATAAGTTGTACTTTGATCGAAACTAAAACCTTTAAAATCTAGCTAGAGGTCGAGCTACACTTCCTCTAACTAGGATCATGAAAATCAAAATGATAAAAATAATTATTAAAGCTTAGCAATATTTCAAATTCCGCAACACAAAGGTATTTTGTAAACAAAATGGAGGTTGAGATTATGATGGGTTTAGAAAAAGATACACATAAGGTTGGGTAGAAAAGATAAAGGGTGGGTAAGAATTTGTGTTTATGGGTGGGTTGAAAATGGTTAAGGCATCGAGATTGGGTGGGAGAGTGAAATGGATGGAAAGAAAGAGAGACGATGAAAGAATGGTTAGAAATGTGAACTGTTAAAGGCAGATTGGTGAGAGGATCGAAAATTTTGAAGGTGAAAAAATGTAAAGGAAAGATAAGGATAATTGCAGAATGAATTGCACATCACTTTGGATTTTCATTTGGATCACCTAAAAGTTTTAGAATTTGACCAAGATTGTTCTTCTTCGCACCAATCATTCTCTGTTACATTTTCAATAATTCTCAAGCTCTCTTAATGCTTCCATCTTAAGGTTGTTTGCTAAATTTCCTTTTCTTTAGCAATTTTTCGACTCTCCTACGGAACTCTATTTCACGTGGCCTATATTGAGTAAAAAAGTTTTGCACATCCTTAGCCCAATGGCCATCGGAACACGGCAAAATAAAAAACCTCAACATATGTCACGTTACTCTTATTTGACTCAAAGAAAACAAAACCTAAAATCCTAAAAAGAAATCCTAAGGGTTTTAAAGAAGTAGTTCTGAGTTTAAAGTCCTCAGCTCGACTTTCCAAAAGTATCCTTGTCAGTCATTATTCTTGGATCACGAGACTTTGACCCTTCGAGCACTATAAGAGGTGGGCTTGTTGCTTTTGCGGATTAATATCCTTCCCTTGGTTGTGAGACCTAGGAAACGACATTTATCCATACCATTTATCCAAAGCTCTTACCTCGGCTCTCGTTTTAAGAATTAGTGAATTCTAAGAAACTTGGCTAAAATTATGGTTTTGGCCTTGACAATAAGAAACAATGAATCAAAGTACTCCGAATAAGGTTGTTTATGTAGGCAAGCCTACGCCGTCTTATTCGTTGGAACATATGTGACAGTTCAGGCCAATCCGTCAAGATTAAGCCCGTTTAGCCCGAAAGCTTATCGGCTATGCTAAGTCTTGTCGAATCCGCAGTAACGCACATCACACGTGAGGGAGTTGATTGAGCCGAAGCTCGTTTGAACTCGCCCAACCATGGTTAAACCATTTCCGAACCTATGTACAAAGATTCTTTGATTTCTAAATTGTCACCCAAAGCGTAATCTCGTTTTTGTTTAAGGTGGGTTCACCGAGAAGCCATCACCATAAACATCAACGAAAGCCGAAGATTGCGTTCTTTCAAAACTCAACGTCTTCTTTAGATTGTGAATGCTTAAACTACACAATTTCTTGCTCCCATGGCCAAGTAGAAGCAATTTCATGCATAGGACCATGAGATTTTAATGTAACTACGAGGAACTCTTTATTCATCGCTTCCTTCAACTAATGCATGTTTCTACACCTCTAGATGAGATAGATTTGGGGCGTAACCTTCCACACTAATAAAATTATTCTTACAAACCAACTCCGGGCTAAGATTCTTACTAAGATTCATGTATAGGCTAACTTATGCTCAAAAAACCAAAAGGTAATAAAACATAAGCAAAAAAAAAGGGTAGTACCTTGCCTTCAACATTGTATCACGAAGAATTTAAGCCTTTAAAATTTTTTCGAGCCATCTTGGTGCTTTAAAGGTATTTCTTCCATTTATTTTCCCATCTTAGATTCGTAGCTCCACATGTTTCTTCGGGTTATTTTCTCGGCGCCCACTAAAAATTATCGACTCGAATATTGCTTCCCTCGGTTTTTCGCAAATGGAAGAAAAACAAAACAAATGCAGGACCGTAGATCGATTTTAACATGGTTTCCCATGTCGCTATCGGACTCTACGGATTAAACATCTGAGGATAAATGTAAACACGAAGTCACACAGAGCGCATAAACCAGAGGGACTCAAAACGTAAATACTGCACTTAAAAAGCGTAAAACTTGACATGAATAAGAAAATTATTTATATATAAAATTGACCGTTGGTTCCCCGGCAACGGCGCCAAAAACTTGATGACGTGGTGGTCAATCAGGTTATAATATACTTGACCACCATAAACCAATACTAGCAAGAGGACTAGGCCCATCGTAGTATAGCTATAGTGAATCAAGGTCGATCCCACAGGGAACCAATTGTGGATCATCTTATATACAAACAATTAATTAAACATGTTAAGGACATAGAGGCGGTCTACGACCAACATAAAACAAGAAAAGTAAAGACACGACTCGACACAACGTAATTAACCTCCCCAATTATAGTCTTTATCGTTTGGACCTAGATAATTTATATAATAAACTGAACTTATTAACTATCAATCCGTTTGTATCTATCTTAGATTCGCTACGGGAGTCATCCTCTTTAACTTGACTTAGTACCGGTTAGGTTACTAGATCACTGTGATATTGTTACGTGACTTCGCTTTTTAAGGCCTCCATCTCATATAACTCACACGCTTACGACACTAAGGATGCCGATATTAACCGTACACCTCGTCCAGGCAACATTCCTTTGGTTAGGCGTATTTCCCAAACGATCGCTCAAGCCCCTCGCCCAACTAACAATTACCTTTAGGTCTCATGCTAGTTTACGAACTACGATAACTAGGTGACGTCAATCCCCTAATACAAAGCCTACCTAGATCTCGTTGAAAGCCCCGGAAGATCATTCATGAGCCGACACCAGAGCCCTATATTGGTATTTCCTAATCATGCGCTAATTAAAATCGACGAGCAACGTAGCCGTGGCCATACCTACCGAGATGATAAATTCTATTAAGTTAAACCTAACCATAAAGACGTGGCTATTTAACGGATGAAAACAGGGCTCGGTCGACCGAATAGGTGGGCTCGGTCGACCGAGTGAACTCATTCGGTCACCCGAGTGCTTAACTCCCCAGATTTACATCCCTGAACGTATCTCTCAGCGTTTCATCATACGTAAGCAGTTTAAACAGAAAAACTCGTAAAGAAATCATATAAACTACTTAGATACACATTAATTAAACCAAACAGATTCATGAATAGACGTTAAACATATGACGTAGGTTATGGGATCCTCATAGACAAGGCTTCGCCACATCCCTAACGTCATAGCCTAGATCTACATCATCTAGCTATGAATTAACTAACTCAAACGATAAAGCATAATTGGGAGGGATTAATTACTTGAAAGAAAGAAACAGAAAATAAAGGCTTACATATTGCAGCCCTTAAATTGCTGGAAACCTTCAATAAACTACATTGTATCAAAGCTATAAAATTGAAGAAAGAATGAAGGATATGTTGGTGTATTTGGTGTGTATTACAATTCTCGTCGTAGTCGCTTGCTTATATAGAGGTTTTTTGCCGACTTAGGGTGGTTCTAGAAGATAAGCACGATTAAAGCGAAAACCGACCTAAACCGAGGCTCGGTCAACCGAGAGGTGACACTCGGTCGATCAAGCATCGTGCTCGGTCGACCGAACCTAACTTTTCACGCGCCAATCGCTTTTCTCGTCTATCTTGTTCCCATCGCACGCTCGTGTTGATCGATTAATCTCTCATTTATCTCTTGATTAATGCTCCGATTTTCTTCCTTCTTTATCTTGATATAATTGATTGAATGACATTAATCCTCTCGATTTGTTGTGATCTGCAAAATCAATAATTATCACACAATAAATCGGCTTTAAATAATAAAAACAAATAAATACCATTTTACATAATATAAATCACATAACATTAAATATTAAATATAAACATGTGATTTAATATGAAATATATATTATTAATCTCGATTTAAGGTCAATGTTGATGACTTTTACGGGTATAATTTGATCGTCATCGCTCCTGCACCCGAGCTCAGTAGCTTAAATGAGTCATAAATGTCCGGTCAATCGCTTAGACCACCGCCCTCGCTGGTCTAAAAGGCTAACCCGAGTTGACAAGACGTTTATGTCTCACACTTATATGGGGTGAGCATTCTCTTATTTTACCGATGTGGGACTTTACATTCTCCCCCTTATAAGGGACAAAGGCCCTCGCCGGGACGGCCGAGACCGTTCCCGGATCGTCCCTACCAGAGGTAACTAGAGGTCATCCTTACACCGTCTTCTTGTACGGTGCAGCGCATAGTTCCGCCTCGATAGTCGGCTCGCTACCTATTCTCAGAACGCCCTGCACCCGGCCTGGTAGCGCTAAATGAGTCATAAATGTCCGGTCAACTGCTTAGACCGCCGTCCTCGCTTGGTCTAAAATGGCTAACCCTAGTTGACAAGACCTTTATGTCTCACACTTATATGGGGGTGAGCATTCTCTTATTTTACCGATGTGGGACTTTACAAAACATAGGAATAGAATCACTTCATTACATTCTATTGCATGTCATTCCATCAGTTTCATTTCATTCCTTTACATTCCAACAATTCAAACGCACTATAAGAGGCTAAGGAAAAATGATTGAGGGAGTGGGGAATAAAGGACATATATGAGGGGAAAAATAGGAAACGTGACAGTAGATATACAAATTGGATGATAAGGACAATTCCATTAATGTTCGTTACTCCAAATCCACTGCTCGGTACAATAGAATTTGATTTCAAATCTACTATTTCACTGTTCCACTGTTTCAGTTTTTTTTAACGAAAATGACCTCGAAATGACATCGAAAAAATATATAATGGGATGTATGAATAAAGAGAACGAAAAAAGGAAAAAGATGGTGAAAAAATTATAATCCTTTGACGTTCAGATAAAAAAAAACATATTCATTTTTGTAATTAAATATTAACATTTTAAATTGCAGTTGAATAAATACTTGTCATTTTTACTCAATAAAAAATTTTACTATCCTATTTACATATTTCTAGTTTTAATTTGTCATTTTTAACAATATAAAGCCAAAATGATTTGCAATGGGGCACGTCGATTGAGATTTCCCGATGAATGCCCATGTATGTATGAATGCTTGTCGAGTTTTTATTTATTGTGCATTGACCACGTCAAACTATTGACGCAAAAAAAGAGTCATTATTTGCACCACATTCGATCTATCTCTGTATCCCATTAAAATGAAAAATATGATATCTACCTGTTGTACCACATGAAATACTTCAGGATTATGAAATCTATTTGTACACCCCATTTTCAATCCAAAGTAGAAAGAAAAGCACTTTTACCAAAAAAAATTACCACCGCCAAATTTTTATATTATCATTTCTCTCACAAATTAACAAAATTTAACAAAAACAACAAAACCTTCCCTCTTCCCTGCTATACATAAATACAACCTTCTTTTTTTTTTCCGGCGACCCCTGTTTGCCGGCGTCAACCACCGGCCGGACCTCCAACCACCACCATTCTACTCCTCTTCTCATCTTCTCTTCCTTCCCTTCAACCATGAATTCCAAAACCTTTACATCCCCACCCAAAAACAAACCCTCCTCGCCGCCCTTCCACCTCCACAGCCATGACCGTTGGCGGCTTTTCAACTCCGATACAGAACCAGCCCCAACCTGAATCCTCCACCAATACCACCCAGTCCGCCCCTCCCTTCTCAAACCACCCTCCCCTGCTGCTCCAATGGCGGAATCCGGCCAGACTTCTTCTATGGTCGATTCCGGCCAAACAGGGCCACCTTCAACCAACACCTCCATTGATTCCGATGACTCCTTCAACATAACTTTTGGTCCTCCCATCTCAACCTTCAAAATTATTGGGTGACATTCTTGATTGCTGAAATTTGCTTGCTAGCTGGCTCCGTAAGAAATGCATACCACACAAAATACAGTACACTTATTTCGGATAATCCCCCTTCATGTGAAATTATTGGGTGTGTTCTTCCAAAAAAAAAAAGTGGCTGTGTATATGTACTATTTGGGGTGTGGGATGTAAGGTGTATTAAATTAAGGGATTAGTTTGTAATATAAAAAAATTGTGTGGAAATAGTATATGTGCGGTGTAAAGGTAGAAATTGTGTTGTAATTAAAGAATGAAAAATATAGGAATCTCATTGGTGCAAAGGTAGATTTACATTTTAAGTGTGGTGTGATGTATTGAGTGGTGTAATGGTAGATTGAGTGTGGTGTAAATAAAAACTCCCAAAAAAATCTGAGGGAACGTTGTTGTTTGAGTGCAGTTGCTTTTCCTTATGTACTAACTCCAATGGATTGAAAACCGTGATACCCCGTAAATTCACGAAAGGATATTTATGTCATTTTCGGATATTTATCGAGTATCGTATTATTTTCCGAGCAAATAAGTTTGTATAAGTGTTGTATTACAAGATTATATCATAACTGGATTTATATAACACATCAAGTTTCATCATCATCTTTTCACCCATGCATTTGCCACCTCTTACCACCACCTACACACTCCACCTTCAATTCATCATCATCCTGGCACCTCACTCTTGCACCATTTCACACACCACCATCATTATCACAATAATCTTTGCACCATCGCACTTCAAACACTCCACTCCCAAACGAAAATCTGTACCTTTTCCACTACCCAAAACACTTGCACCATTTGCATTCTTTTCAGAAGAAACACTTCACAAAACCTCTTGCATATTACTACCATCTTTTCTCTCTAACACTTACACCATTTTCCACACTATCACAAGAATATATCTCTAACACGTTTTCTCTATAACATCCACTCAAACAGTTTTCACCACCATCTCTCTTGCAAGTTACTTCATATTCAAGAGAGGAGAACGCATGGAAGGGAGTTATTGATAGATTTGAAGTGAAATTTTGGTTCTAAAACATGCTCTTAGTTCAAGCTTATCATTTGTAGATTTCTCCCCTCAAGAAGAGCAACAAGGAGAAGAGCATCAAGGAGAAGACAACTCTTTGGTTCAAGATTCTCATCTTTTAAGTAAGTATCAAGCTTTCCGCCTTCCAATTCTTAGTTCCTTGTAGCATCTTGAGATTTTTATGTATAGGTGTTGTAGTAATTCAATAAATCCTTGTCTTGGTGTAGATATTGAAGAAGAGGCTCAGAGCTTTTGGCTTTCTTCAACTAGGAGCTTGGTTTCAAGTTTGACTTGAGGATTTTTAGAGCTTTAGCTTGAAGTGCTTTGAGGTAAAAAGATGTTCTCATTGAATCTTTTATATTAAAAGCATGATCTAGGACTTGTAGTATGTTTAGAAGTCTTTTTACCATGTTATAGGACTTTACACCATGCTTATGGACCTTGGAAATCATGTTCTAGGACTTGGTAGAAATGTTTAGAGCCTTTTCATGTGTAGGATGTTTTGCCATGAATTAGAGCCTTTAATGTTAGGAAATCACTAGTTTAACGCAGCGGAATTTAAAATTTGATTTCCTTTTCTAGATCGTTCTTCGTTTAATGCAATAAACATGTTAAGTAGTTTGACGGTTATACCTCAGATGATCTATAAGATCGTCGCTTTGACCGCCAACGGAGAGTAGTTCAATGCGCAAGCCGTCCACGCGTCCGGCCTCTATCGCTAATCCACACGAACCCCTTGCCGGAATCCTCCTTGGATTGCTATCGAAAAACTCGTCGCTAGATCGACCTTTTCTTCCCTCACAAACTCACTATGGATTGCTCTCTATTTTACACAAGAACTATGAACTCTTGCAATTGTGATGTACAAAAGAGCTTGACACCCACCTCCTCTATATAGTGGTTGGGGCGCCCCACATGGTGTGGAGGAGAAGAAAACATTTTTCCAATAAAATAAAGAAAATCTTCTAGATTGATTTATCTCTTTAATTATAATTTATTTTGCCAATATATTATATTGATTATAATTATCTGATTACCATAAATCTATGTTTCCAAAATCAATTAATATCTTATATTAATATTATTGCAATCTTATTAATTAAAGTGCACAATTCAAGTGTATCTCATACACTCAATTGTATACTTCATATGCCAATTAATTGGCTTCCGAATATTCTTTAATTAACATAATTTATATATAATTAATATCTTGTATTTTATTTATTCATAATAAATAAATACCACCATATTAATTTACCACTATAACCTTTATAGTCTAGAGATAAACTTTCCTTATTTGGTTATCAACTATAAACGCATTTCAATCCGACTCGATGTTCATATGTGTGTGACCCGATAGGCTTCCGAATATGTTGGCCGTAGACACAAAGTGCAAATTACTAAAATACCCTTCATGCCTAACGATCACGGGATAGCGTCTAGCAACACACCGTGACCCCCAATCATCGGAAGAGTCAAAAGCAATGACTACTGCCTTTCATGTGAAGCAGTTACCGTGTAACTTACAATCCTATCGTTGTAATAATATCCATACGATCGTATCTCGAGTGTCAATACATTAACGATCGTATCTTATAATCTGGATATCATGCTCTCTCGGAATAACACACTTACTCCCACTTTGCAAAGATTCTCGAGAGCTAGACATTCCTTATAAGAAGGCCATTTCGGATATTCGATCCCAATCATAGGATACGCGATTCCCGGATGACCAATCATGTATACACCGCATGCTTCAATATCATTCCTAATCACTACCGCATGATCGCCCCGTGGTTAGGAGAAATCTCAATAGTGTCAAAGCATGACAATCCACACCGTGATGTCATGAAGACTCCGTTCAAAAGGATAATTACACAACCGCCACATAGTGTGACACTTAATGTGTGGGTCGGCCTAACGACGCATTCTCTAATACACATCCACGCATGCATACCCAAGTGTCCCTACATTTCGATAGACGAGATCTATCCCTATCTTCTAAAAGATAGAAGACATCCAATACGTGCTAGTCTGATTATACTATCAATGTCCCATTTGAAAATATATAAGACTAGAGACATTTAAGTATCAACCTTGTTATAGTGATTAGAGATCTCATCAACCATAATCACTATCATGGTTTCTTTATCACAGATTGATACTAAGGACGTTACTATATATATATACAACAAATAATATGAAGACAAACAATATTTAATAACATAAGTGCTTTTATTAATCATAATAAAGTTATTACATGAACTAAACAGACTGTAAATGACCCGACCCGGTCGGATCCGGTCCAACCCAATTGGGTTTAGGACACCTTTCCAACATTTAAATCTTGTTATAGCCTTCGATTCAAGTTTTAGCACTTGTATATTATGTTTAGACATGTTTTAGGAAGGTTTTGGATGTGTATTGAGTAATGCATGTGTGAGATTTGCCTTATAAATGACCTTAAGTTGCAGATTTTTCTTGGCTGAACAGAGCCATAGGCGCACGCCTACGACTTGATAGGCGATGGCCTATCGATTCAAAGAGTTCAGACTGCTCCCGGTACCCATGGGCGCCCGCCTATGTCCCAGAATGTCCAGAATCATGTTTTTGACCCCTTTTGAGCATGGTTTAGGGTGGATACCTTTTGTAGAGTGTTGTAAAGTTAATGTGAGTTTTCTAGTGTCTTCTTCTCCGCACCGTAACTTACGGGAGCATTGGAACACGAAACTTTTGGCCTAACGCGGTGTTGTTCCGGAATGGCAACACCGTACTTGTTATATGACGAAGTTAGGGGTTTGGTTTCTAGTGGATTTAGCTCAGCACCTTGTGGAGACCCTCTGCGGGGAGAAGCTCGGGATCATTGAAAACCTTATACCTTAGCCTCGTGGGTATTAGATTAGAATCCGATATTTCTGTGACACGTGCTAGGTAGTGTAATATAGAGTTGTCTAAGGTCTAGTAATCCATATAAGCCTTTTTATGTGCAATGAACTTTGTTTAAACGCTTAAATACGTACTTGATATTCTAAAAGATAATGCATATTAGCCCTTGGTGAGGCACGTTTTCTTTTTGCAACCGGGAGTTGGACTCCACTTGAGCTGGCCTTTGCCATATGAGGGGTTGAAAGATGTCATGGCACGCTCAAAAACCATGTGATGTGTCCTTGGATTTTTATGCAACACATAACCTTGTATTGTTGAGTTTTACTAGCCGGGCTGGTAGAGAGAAGTGAGATGTTGAACATATGTGGCTCGTTTGTTACATTCTTGTTTTGTCATATTATGTTACGAGCCTGTTGAATCTGTTGTTGATGTTTGGATTCAATGCATCTGCTTCCTACTAAGTACGTTCATACTTACCCCTATTTGTATTGTTCCCACCCTGAGAAGATGATGCAGGGTTCGAGGAAGTGTTCAAGTACTTTGAAGAATGGCCATGTATTGATCCAGTTGATCTTGTTGTTGCCTTTACCTTTTATTTCGGATATGTTTTGTAATAACTATCTTGTACATATGTTGAATAACTTTTGTAAGATTAAGCTTTGTAATATTTTGGACTTGTGGATTATCGTTGTACTCTCGGAATATAAATGTTGTTTTGGTTTCGACATATGATTTTCCTATTCTACCCCTAGACTTGTATTTAATCCCGAGTTGTTTTTTTTTCCGCAGTTATATTCTGATGTTGTATTTGTAAGGCTTACGTATATAATTTGGTGTAAATACGAGCTATATACGTGTCGGGCATTCGTTTTCGGATAAGGACTCGATGTTCAGAAATGGGGCGTCACAAAAACAATTCTCCTCCACTTGTTTTGTCCTCTGCTTGTGCGGCCCGTAAATATCGTCATGAATTGAAGTGGGAGGGGGCATAACTCACTAATCTCACATTACTTGCTTGGAACCCTAGCTCATACATATGAGGTATAGAATTGGACCAGGCGATAAGCCCGAAGGGACATGGGCATGCATGAGAGAAGACTTAGATAGCCGTGTTCACAACACACATGGTGTAGAACTGGACTTTATGTATGTTGGATCGAGTGGGGACTTATATGACCCTGTGTTAACCACACATGCACGCCGACGTCTGACCGGTTTGGTTCGGTTTGAATTGTTAATTAGTTCTTTTTGGACAAAAATTCGTTACGAAATTACTCAAAAAAATTAATTTTAATTACCCATGATAAATTATGAGTTTCGAAACGGTGTGAGCGTGTCTTACTTAAGCGGAGAATTAGGTCGGTTTAGTAGATTAACTAAGTCGGCTAATTACTTTTCTATAGTTTGGAATGATCTGGAAGCGTCTATGTGAACGTGTGGCTTAAGTAAGCCGGTTTAATTATGATGGAGTGAGGATATAGATGACTCTGTGTTCACCACATACGCGTGTGCCGTCCGGCAGGCTCCGTTTGGTTCGAGTACAAGTTCGAGTTGTTGATTACTTATAATTAACTTTTTTGTATAATTTCGTAATGAAATTTTTCCATAATTGTTTGTTTGAACGTGTGGCTTACTTAAGTCGACTTAATTAAATCGGTTTAGTCGATAAATTAAGTCGGCTAATTAATTTTCTTGAGGAACATGAAAATGCGTGGTTTAAGTCGTCCTAAGGCTCCTACTCACTGATGTATAAAGTCTTGTGTCTGATAGTTAGATCATTAAATTCTCTCATCTCATTCATCATATCAAACACTCTGCTCGGCATTCATAGTAGTCAGCTGTGTTGAAAAGAAGTCAAAACATCCGGTAGTTCACCGTGGCTCGAGCTTTTAATAGTGCCGTTAAACTCGATACGAAAACTGTAGTATCTTAAGAGACAATTGCTACAACAACTATGTGCAAGTGATCAAAGCAATATTGTCTTAAGGATAATCTGAAATTCACTCGCATAGGTTTGCATCTATGTTATTAATTTGTGTATCCGTTCATCGTTTATTTTACAGTTTATTCGCATCTGTTTTGTTACATATTTTGTCATCATGTTATGTTGATTACGTTTTCTACAATACTGTCATGTACAACCCTATTGCTTACATCACAAATCACAATTAGTGTGATTTGGTTAACAAACGTACACGTCAGCAGGCTTTCTTTAATTTGAGCTGGCTTTCTCAAATCAAAGAGTGATACACAAAATCTTTGTCCTACCAACTCAACAACCATTAATTGGCTTTCATTTTGAACCGGCCTTATCATATTTTATCGAGGCTCTAGTCGCTTAAGGAAGAGGTCGTGAATGCAGCAAACCTTGCTGGGAGAGGTCCTCACTCTTGATGTCCAACATTACTCCAAAGGATCAGTCTAAGACTCTCAGGCAACGTGGCATTAAGGTCTCAAACGAAATTCAGAAAAAAACATCACCGTTGGAAAATGCATTCAACAACATTGGAAAAGCTAAGGTATACCAAGTGGAGTGGAGGGTAGATATGTGACGTAGCATGGAGAAAAGTTATGATGCAACGGATATTTTCGGGTTATACCAAATGGAATGCCATGATTAATTCTTATTACCCCTCTCACACACACTAGGAGCGTGAAGGTGCGAGTTGGACTAATCATGACCCACCACTTGATATAACCCTAAAATACTCGTTGCACCATAACTTTTCTCCATAGCATGATGTTTGTACTTAAACTATTTGAAAAGCCCCTTTGGCTCAGTTCATAATAAAAGATCACTTTCCACAAAAATGGAAATGAAAATGGTGTCCAAAATTTAGTTTCTTGTCAAACCATAACTTTGTAATGACGTAAAAGCATCCAAAGACAATGGAGGCCAAAATACACAGGCTTGTAAAAAAAAAAAAAAAACCATAATGATGAAAAGCATCCACAGAAAATAAAATTCTGAATTGATAATCAAATAATGTCCATCCCAAACAACTTCAGGAAACAAGCACTTCTGTTGATTCATCTCAGTACTCTTTTTATTTCTTCACTCTGCTGAAACAAACACCCCATCAGACAAGCTGCGGCATGCTTACAAGGACCTGAAACGCAATAAACCATATATTGTGAAGGCATGCATTTTATTTTTTTTGGAAAAAAAGCTTCAAAAGATCATCACGTGTAGCAGCAAGAAAACGTACTCAGTGTTGTTTTTAAGTTAGTTTGGCTTTCAGTTCGTCTGCCACAGCATCAATGAACTCTTCAGTGTTCAAATACGTGTCTCTGGAAAGCCTGCAAAAACATAGCAATTTCATAATCCTCCATCCGTTTGATAAGGGTAAAAAGGACAGACTATAAATGTTAGAAAAGCCGCTCACTTTGATCCATGGATGAGAAGTGCAAGATCCTTGGTCATTTTTCCAGACTCAACAGTACCGACACATGCTGCCTCCAGCTTCTCAGTGAATTCCAATAGCTTAGGGTTGTCATCTAGGTGTGCCCTGTTCACCAAGAAAACCGGAAAGGTTAGAAACAGACAAAAAAGAAGCAAGTTAACCTCCAACATGTTATGATTTATATAATTAAACGATACCTGTGTGAAAGTCCTCGAGTCCAAGCAAAAATTGATGCAATGCTGTTTGTGCTGGTTTCACCACCTTTTTGGTGAACCCTGAAATGACGTGTAACAGTTCCGTGGGCTGCTTCAGCCTCTATGGTCTTCCCATCAGGACATACCTAAAAGTAAAAGCCATAACACGTTCCAGTTAAACCGAGACAATGACCAGAAACATTTATTCTATTAGTGCAATGTACTAGGTATAGTGTAGAAGAAGCATACTAGCACTGATGTCATCAATCCAAGAGATCCAAACCCTGATAAGAAAATTCAGTACGGGTAACGACCAATATTGGAAAAGACCAAAAAGGGCACTGTAGTAGCCAATTAGTCTCGGGATCTATTGTTTTCAAGAAACGAAAAGTACCTTGAGCAAGGAAGTCACTTTGCACGTCCCCATCGTAATTCTTGCAAGCCCACACATAACCTCCTTCACTCTTTAGAGCATAAGCAACCATATCATCAATTAGACGGTGCTCGTACCTGTAATTTAATAGCACAGTTGCATCCGTTGATAAAAGTTGCTACACATATATATAGAAAACCGTATTATTCGTATCTACAAAGTTTGATGATATGTGACTTACCATATACCAGCAGCCTCAAACTTTGACTTCCAGCTGGCTTCATATACTTCTTGAAAAATGTCCATGAACCTGGGATCAAGAATTGTAAACTTAGATGCTCATAAATGCAAAAAAGTAGAAGGAAATGGATGATCGTATACCTCCCATCGTATTTTTTGAGAATGGTATTCTTCGTGCTAAGATAAAGAGGCCACTTTTTCTGGTGGGCCGTGTTCATTGAGGCATCAGCAAAAGCTCGAATGGACTGGATAATAAATACAATATCATCAGACAAGTTTCTCAAGTGAAAAAGATTATCAAACTTTTGCTGACGTGAGTTAGTTACCTCATCAGTATTATACATTGCAATAGCTACTCCACCGGCACCAGTGAAGTCGTATACCTCCAGCTCGGTTTTTTCATCTGTACCTTCTGGCACTGTGAAAACATCATCAAAGTGAACAAAGAACCGGCAAAATAAGACAAAGACAACAATAACCCTTTGAAGCTGTTACATAATTGAAAAGCAAAAAAGTTTCGATGAGCATAATAAATTACCAAAAACCAACTTAAGTTTCCCGGCTCCTTTAATAACAGTATCAGTGGCTTTGTATTGATCCCCAAAAGCATGTCTTCCGATACATATGGGCTTGGTCCATCCTGGTAGAAGAAGCAAAGCAAACAAATTAAACTTAGATTTCTTGGAAATATCAAATAAAGAAAATCTCAAAAAGCATATGACTTCAAATACCTGGGACAAGACGGGGAACATTTTTGCAGATGATTGGTTCTCTAAAGACGGTTCCTACATAGAACACAAATTTCAGAAGTCGAACATTTTCACGAGCATTCATATTTAAAGAATGAATCACAGGACTTGCCCTACCATTTAGAATGTTCCTAATTGTCCCATTTGGACTTTTCCACATACTCTTCAAGCCGAACTCCTTTACACGAGCTTCATCTATTAGTACGCAAGAGAACACATGAAATACATAAATATTCCCAGCAGCTTCTCAAACATGTAATAAAACTCAGAAGTTTAACATAAAGTTAATAACATCCACATCGGGTACAGGGTTCTTACCAGGTGTAATCGTTGCACACTTAATAGCTACATTGTACCTACAGTTATGATTGTGGTTAGTATCTCAAAAGACATAGAAAAAAGATTATAAGGTTGTCATAAAACACGAGTCATATGAAACAGAGCATAAATTGAACACAAGAGTAGTAGCATACTTAAGAGTAGCTTCTGCACTTTCAACAGTAACTTTATCATCAGTAGCATCACGATGCGGAAGGCCAAGATCATAGTACTTTATATCCAACTCTAGGAACGGTAAGATAAGCTGCATCGTACATTTTCAACCACACATAATCAATACTTCGCAAAAATTAGAGCAGCAAATTCTACAAAACACTGCTAACAAGTAACAACTTGATTAGGAGAGATGTAATCACCTTGTCCTTGATGTATTTCCAAATGACTCGAGTCATTTCATCTCCTGCATAACATTGAGAAGAACATCTTATATTAATGAATGGAATTATTGTCCTAAACATGGCCTCTATATCAAAGTAACCTTGAGGTCAAAACAAGAACTGTTTTTCTCCTATGCAATCCAATTAGCTTCAAAGAATGCTGAATTAGAATTATATGCTGACAAAGATCTAAATCTGGTTTTCGAGCCTTCAAGCTTTACAAGTCTACGTTATAGTCCGGGTACAATTCAAATTACTTTCTCTTCTCTAAGCTACACACACTATTGCATTATAACTACTTAATAAGAGTAGATAAACATAAACTTGAGTACCCATCAACTCATAAACACGTTTAGGTGGCAAAATATGCAGCCAGTAGAAAATTAAAAGTGAAACTTCATGTCTCTAGAATTTTAAAAGTGTCGTCCAAGTACATCAAATGAATTGCGCAGAAAACCAAAACATGACTCAACTAACTCAAGCTTTTAGTGGCAACACTATGCATTCACCACATCCAATATTAAGTTTTTGTGTATGAAATACATTAAATCCCTCCCCGTGACTATTTTTTCTGAATCTGCCACTGATACCAACCTCTACTGAATATATGAATGGTAGGACATCCTTAACATCTGAAAATAGATCATAAAGTAAATACTTTCTGTGTCAGCTATTACATTTTTGTGCGTGTGATAAGTAGAAAAAATCAATTTTCCTAGAAAGTCCATAAACATCTGAGCATGGACCCCCAGATCAGAAAGAAACTGAAATGCAAAATTCGTGAAAAAGAAAAAAAAAAGATGTTTTTTCTTTAATCCCAAATCAAGTCAGCAAATAATATACAAATTATACACACATGACTCCGGCATTTCTTACCAAAGTCTCACCACAAATTACATGCACCGAGGTAATTTGTAACCAGATCATTAAACAATCAAGTTTTAATGCATCCCTTCATTTTCCAGATGAATATTAGAATACAGATCCAAAAGGTGTCGTTCCTGATCATCATTTTTACGGAAAATGGAGGATTCGCATGAAAGAAAAATATGAGCCCACCAGCCATAGCTTAATTAAAATTAGATTGAAGATGCTATATACAATATTAAAACCGAAAAAAGATCAGATTTTTTTCTAGCGTGTCGTCTTCAAAGTTCAGTAAATACATCTAAAACTAAAAAGGGATCTATAACCGATTGGTTTATATCTGGATAAATTCACTAAAGGAAACATAAAACAAGATGCGGTTTCCAGTATAAAATCAAACAAAAATAGCCCAGAAAACAGCAACGAGGTGAAAAGTCTAACCGTCCATCTCAACAATGGGATTGGCAACCTTGATCTTTTCGAAACCCATTGCTCTCGTAAAATATTTTTTTAATTTCTGGTTTTTTTGTGTAAAAGGTGGAGAAAGAAAAAACAAAGACGGAGCTTTTAGACGGGGAAGTATTTGCCGGCCGGCGAAATGGAGAGAAGAGTGCGAGTTTGAGACGGAAACCAAGGTTGCTTGAGTTTTTAAAATTGGAGAGAGGGTCCCACCACCGCTACTAGTTGGTCACATGTGGGTACTTGCTACTTATAAAAAATTATAAATATAAATAAATATTTTGAGATGAAAATAGATGTATAAGGCGTAAGTGCTGTGTCATTGTTATATGCAACATTAATCATGATTATCTTAAATTGATCTTGATGTATACTCATCGTTATCAACGATTAATGACATGGTAACCCGGATGAAGTTAACAAATGTATAATGACATTTCATTTACGTTTCATTAAGGATAAAGAGTGATATTGAATTACATGTAAGAGCAGCGCTGCTTTCGTGAGTCTTTGTCGGAACTCTTTTCATCGCAAAATTCTCTTAGCTAGCGCTCGGGGCCTCTGCTTGGGCTACGGCTCGGCCTTGTGTTGCCATGGATCCTCCTCTTTCCATGGATCTGGACGGTGGGGAACGCACATCGGAGGAGGCCGACCTCCTCCGTTGAAGCAACGAACGCTGGAAGGATTCCGATCCGAATCAACCGGAATACCGATCGGCTTGGGAAGGTAGAAGCAGGGTGGAAGTTGTACAACGTTCTAACTGGAAAGAGCTACTTTATACCGGGGAAGGTGAAGATGAATCCGACATTGCGGATTTCATCCAAATTGCTAAGAATTGGCGAGGAACGGATGTGAACGATGATCCAATCGAGCTGGAAGTCGAGGACTGCATCGAATACTTTGAGACCATGGCGGAGAGCAGTAATTATTAAAGTTCTGGGCCGAAATATATCTTTTCGAATTCTTTAGCAGAAATTGACGGCCACGTGGTGTACCAAGGGCTACTTGGATATTGTTGATCTAGAGTTGGGGTATTATGTGGTCAGGTTTTGTTGTGAAGAAGACTACGAGATAGCTTAAAGCAAGGGACCTTGGCTCATACAAGGTCATTACTGTTGGAAGTAGCGCCCGAAAGATAATTTTTGTAATTGTTTTTATAATTAATAAATGACAGATTTATTCTCATCTTATTATTTGCTTCGTGCTTATAAGTAATACACTACTGAAAACCCCAAGTCGTGTCGTATGTAGCCATATAACTTAGTGTGTGTCACACATGAGGATTAAGTTTATGGTGATACACTTGAAATGTTAGTCCGTGGTGAAGTTGATCAAAGTATGGGGTCTATTGATTAAACCACTATTAATGCGCCAAGAACACTTTATGGTGTGACCTTCTTATCCGGACCGTCGACATTGGTTGTCTAAGTGGGGCATTTATATATGATGAGAGTCATATAGGACTGGACCGATTTAATATATATTTCTCATATATTTTCGTGATTGAGAAATCTTATTAAATCACAAGATGATCATATATGGATTAACCTTAATCCTGATGTGATTGCATACTCCTACTGGTTTCAGGATAGGGTTTGATGTGTTCGTTAAGGATCGCTAAGAGGCGCGGTCCGAATCACTTTCACGTTGGCACTATTCTGGAATGAGTGAGTAGTGTGTGTCTCACAGATATGGAATCCATTCCTTCCTGCGGGAAGTAGAAAGACAATCCCCTTATTTGTTAATCCTAGAAACTGATCGATCCGCAGAGTTCGTATTGGTTATGAACTAATTGATCACTAGTGGGTTAATGGTAAATAAGGATAAGATGTATTGAAGAGGGTTTACGGAAATAATCCCGCTTCATTACAGATAGTCTATGAAGGGTTAGTTTATATGTAATGATTATATCAATGGACACTTATCGACTCGACTCGACGCGTTTTGAGAATAAGTTATATCTATAATCGATAGAGTTGATTTGGATTTATGGTGGCGTAATTCGGAATTAATGAATTGAGTGGAAATATTACATTCGATGAATATTTTATTCATTTTATTGTAAATTTACTTGGTTATAGGTCCATGGTCCCGGGTTGGCTCTCCTAACACGCGAGTGTTTTCTCATTTTGTGGAACCTCGAGAATAAATTAAATAGTTGGTCTATTTAATCAATATGCAATATTATTTATTTGGTAAATAATATGTAAAATAAAAAGACATTTTCTATTAAAATTTTGGCTAAAAGTGGCGCATATAATGAGAGAATATTAGGGAAAGAAATTTTCCTAGATTACCTCATATGTGTAATTAATTAATTATCTATTTGTTAAATAAAAGATTGATTTTTTGGGAATTATCTTTTATTTTTGTAGTAAAAATATCTTTTCCTTTTGGGAATAGGTAATTGTGGTGTGAAAATGATAACTCTCTTGACTAGTTATTTTTCTATATAAAGAGAGTTCCTACTAGCACAAAAACACACAACAAATTGCGCCATCATCTAAATAAAAGAAGAGAAAAATTATTTTCTTGTTCTAGTCATTAAAAGAAGAAAAACTTAGGGTTTTTCTTATGCATATTCGAGGAGGTTCTATGGCGAGGATCGACGTCCACTAGTCGTCGCTAGGAGATACATTCCGGAAGATCACGGCTTCTCCATCTCTATCGATTTATCATCTCTCTCCGGTATGGGTAAATCTACTAACCTTCTTGTAGAGATTAACTAATTACGTGAATCGAATCGTGGTATTATCGCATGCGAATTTATTCGTTGCTTCTGCTGTGCATGATCGAGTGTCTCGATCGGTGCTGTGAATTAGATCTGACGATCCAATTATGGATCGGATCTGGATTCGGGTTTCTGTAAATCCAGCAATTACCTCACGTAATGAGATGGCAGCCCTTCTTCGTGCTATCAAAAGAGAAAAATGTCTCAACATTTGTTTGGATCCGCTTTCCAGAAATACCTTTGGAGCATTTTGAAAATCATAGGCTTTTACTAGAACTGGCAAGAAGAGTTGGAAAACCGATTAGAGTGGATGTGGCCACTACAGAATCAGGTAGAGGGAGGTATGCCAGAGTGTGTGTCGAAACGAATCGTCACATGATACTTCGAACAACAATCGTTATACGGGGAAATCGCTTTAAGGTTGAGTGTGAGGGGACGCAACTTACCTATTTTGAATGTGGGAGATATGGCCATAAAACCCACGATTGCACGAATCTGTGTAAGGGGAATGAGGAAACCTGAGTGGAGGTTTGCAGGACTTTGTCAATCCGAAAGTCTAAAAGGGCCCACACTGGAGAACCCATTCGGGCCTTGGATGCTTGCAACAAACAGAAGAAGACGACACCCAATACAGAAGGAAAGAAACAACAGGAAAAACAGTGGTACACAACATACGGCGGACAGAGAACACATAGGAACTTCAAGTGCGGATAGAGACCCAAAGGGTCCTTCGGGAGCTATCAGATGAGGATGAAAAAATGGACAATCAACCCGAGAATGAAGAACTATCGGATGAAATTTAGCGTTTTAAGAAACAAGTTGAAGAGGCCCATTGTAATCAAAAGGGGGATCAAAAGGGGCCGAAGAACCATAACGGAACAAAGCAGAGTAATCAGACGCCCCAGAGCAAGCAACAAGGCATAGCAAAAAAATTGAAACGCAAGGAATCATCGATGTATGAGAAGCAACAAAATGCACCATTCAAGAGAACCTCACCAGCAGCAGGGATGACGAGAAGCACCATAGTCTTGACATATATCTCGAATGGACGTCTTTGCCCTTATTGTACTATTATATAAACAACCCATTGTAAACAATTCAATGCAATGCAATACAATTTTATTACTCTAATCAAAATCTTCAGAATTCGTCTCACATGTTTTTCTCTCCACCCTCATGTAAACCCTAAATTCCCGCCCTAACCATGTCCATTGACACAACCTCATCCACGTATTCTTCTTCCTCTTCCTCTTTCCTGTCTTATCCTAACTTTACCCCTCCTCTACGATTCATATAACTAAATTAACACGCCAAAATTATCCCTTGTGGTGTGTACAACTTCTTTCTTATCTCCGTGGCCAAGGTGTACTCGGGTATGTTGATGGAACCATAAAGCCGCCACCTTCCACCATTAATTTCGACGGCAATAACTCTACAAATCCCGATTATGAACACTGGCTGAACAGGACATCCTTATCCTTGGTACAATTATCTTTTCTCTATCCGATGATGTACTCTCGCAAGTGTATCATGCTACCACATCAGCAAAAATTTGTAGATCGTTGCAGACGAACTTCGCATCACAGTCTAGGGCACACCTTGTGCACCGACGAACCAAACTTGCCTCTATGCGCAAGGGATCTCTTAGAGCATCAGATTATTTCATGATGATAAAACGGATCGCGGATGACCTGAACCTGGTTGGGCATCCCCTCAATGATGATGATCTGATAGCCTACGTACTTGCCGGATTGCCGTTTGTGTTTGACTCTCTCGTAACTTTGCTCTCTGCCCGTGCTGATGTTACCCTAGACGAAGTTTATTCACTACTACTTACCACTGAGGCAAGGATTAATCATCTGCAACCTGCTCCGTTCTCCGCCCATCTACCGGCTGCCTCTGCTGCTTTTTCGCTTCTGCAAATCTTGCTCGTTCATCTTCTCAGTCTGCAAATTATAGGGGCCGTGGGAAATCCTGGCTACCAGAACTCTCAGTCCGGTGGTTTTAAGGGCAATCGAGGCCGAAGGGCTTGGCCAAAATCATGGTCGTGGACCACCTCTTCCTGGTGTTCATCAGTGTTAATTATGTGAATGCTACGGCCATACTGTTCGTGAGTGCTTGTACCGTTTTGATCAAACTTTCACTCCTAGAAATCCGCCACCTCGTCCTCCCCGCCCACCTCCGCAAGCTTATGGAGCGATGCCGCAAGCACCACCCTATTCATCAGAATGGATTCCTGATACCGGTGCCACCCATCACAGTACAAACAACTCCCGCAACTTAAATCTCTCTGTTGATGCCTATGATGGCCTTGAAAATTAAATGTCGTTGATGGTACAGGTTTGAATATCACTTATTACGGTTCTAGCCATGATAGACCTAATAACCTCACTCGCAAGTGATTAACAAAGTCAAAGACTTTAATATTATAACTCTCAAAATTAAACAGTTTGTATAAGAACCACCTAAATTCCTTATATAAGCTACAATCTTCAAGAGACTAAAACAAACTAGCAATGTGGGATAATTAAAAGCTAATTTTCACCACTTTAGCTTATAATAGGCCTAACTTGACTCTAATAAGCCCCTCAAATGACTTTTATTTGTTGAATATAAAGACTTGACCCAATATACTATCATATAGACACCTCCCTTAATGGGCTTTTGGCATTTTACTACTAAAAAACATCATAAAAGAATATAAATAAATTAAATCAAGCCCAATAGGTCCAATAGACCTAATTGGACACAAAACAACGCCTTGGGCTTTTCACTTGGACCGATCTCCTTGCTTTTTGGATAAATGTTGCATTCTCTTTCTTCTTGGACTGGATCACATCAGGTCTCTACCACTTCTCCAAATCCTTCAACCATTTTCCGGCTCAAGCTCTTCTCTTCAATCGTTCCAACGTCTCTCAATTGCAACAGCGTCTAGGCCACTGCTCCTTTCCCGTTTTGCGTCAATATTTGTGTCAAAATAATGTTTCGACTCGGCTACTGCCCCTACATCTATTTGTGTTGTGTGTCAAATGGATAAAAGCCATCGTTAGTCTTTACATATGTCGTCTTTTACTTCTTCGGGTCCGTTAGATTTAATTTATTCTGATGTATGGGGCCCTTGTGCCGAGGATTCTATTTATGGAAATAAATATTATGTGAGTTTTTTTGGATGATTGTACTAAATACTTATGGCTTTATCCGGTTGAAATCTGATGTTGAATCTGTCTTTCCTCATTTTAGTGCTTTAGTTGAACACCAATTTAATACTAAAATTAAAGCTATCCAAACTGATTGGGGTGGTGAATTTCGCCGTCTCAACACTCTCTTCACCTCCCTAGGCATTGACCATCGTCGTTCTTGTCCCCACACCTCTGAACAAAATGGTGCTATTGAGAGGCGACACCGCCAAATAGTCGAAATTGGTTTTTCCATTCTCGGTCACTCTCATATTCCCATTCCTTATTGGGAGGATGCCTTCCTTACAACCACTTACCTTATAAACCGCCTCCCCACCCGAGTTCTCAATGATACCTCCCCCTATGAAATGGTTCGTCATCGCCCCCCGACTACACCTTTCGCGTCTTCGGTTGTGCTTGTTGGCCACATCTCTACCCCTACAATAATCACAAAACTGCTTTTCGGTCCAAGACTTGTGTTTTCATTGGATATAGTCCTAATCATCATGGCTATAAGTGCCTTGATATCAGTACTGGCCGTATCTGTATATCTCGGCATATTGTTTTTTATGAGACTTCATTTCCTTATACGTCTATCACCACCATTCTTACCTAGGACCCCGACTCTATCGTTCCATTACCTTCCATGACCACTTGACCTAAACAACCACTTCCTCCATCTTCCCCTCCTGCTCCACCTATTTGTTAGGAAATCTAAGCGGGAACGCAAGCGGAATTCAAAACTTTATTTCCTATCGACCCAAGATCGACTTCGTTTAAGCAATAAACAAATAAGCTAAAGACGCTGGTTACCTTGCTTGATCTAAAAGATCGACGCTTTGACCGTCTAAGGAGAGTAGCGATGCACGGAGCCGCCCAAGCGTTCGGCCTCTACTGCTAGTCCACATGAACAGCCCGCCGGAATCCACCATTGGATTGCTACTAGAAAAACCCGGCTGCTAGACCGGCCTTTTCTCTCTCTCTATTTTTCACAAGAACTATTAGCTCTTGGAGTTGTGATGTACAAAAGAGCTTGACACCCACCTCCTATTTATAATGGATGTGGCGCCCTAATGTAGAGTAGAGAGGAAGAAAACCTTTTACTAGTAAAATAAGGAAAATATATTTGATTGATTCATCTCATTAATATTCAATATCTTATATTAAATATTTCCAATATTTTGTCAATATCTTATATTGACATATTTATCTTATTACAATAAATTAATTTACACATGTGTATATATCACATATATATTACACAAATAAATCTATATATATATACATAGTGGTGCGCATGCAAATCACTATTTTGCATTAGTGCCCACACGTTACATATGTATTATATATATATATATATATATTTGGTAATACTATTAATTAAATTACACAATCCAAGCGTATCTTATACACTCCAAAATTGCGCCACCTTTAGCCAATAATTTGGCATCCGGAATATTCTTTAATTAATATAATATTATTAATATATTGTATTTAATTTATTCATAATAAATAAATACCACCATATTAATTTACCACTATAACATTTATAGTACGAGATAAACTTTCCTTATTTGGTTATCAACTATAACCACATTTTAATCCGGCTAGATGTTCATATGTGTGTGACCCGATAGGCTTCCGAATATGTTGGCCGTAGGCACAAAGTACAAATTACGAAAATGCCCTTCATGCCTAACGATCACGGGATAGCGTCTAGCAACACACCGTGACCCCCAATCATCGGAAGAGTCAAATGCAATGTCTACTACCTTTCATGTGAAACAGTTACCGTGTAACTTACAATCCTATCGCTGTATTAATATCCATACGGTCGTTAGTCGAGTGTCAAAACATCAACAACCGTATCTTATAATCTGGATATAATGCTCTCTCGAAATAACTCATGTACTTCCACTTTGCAAAGATTCACGAGAGTAAGACATTCCTTATAAGAAGGCCCTTTCGGATATTCACCCCCTACCGATAGGTACGCGATTCCTGCACGACCAAACATGTATACTCCGCGATGCTTCGAAGATCACACCCAATCACTACCGCATGATCGCCCCATGGCTGGGAAACCTCAATAGTGTCAAAGCATGACAATCCACACCGTGATGCCATGAAGACTCGGTCTAAAGGATAATTACACAACAACCGCCACATAGTGCGACACACTTAATGTAAGTGGGTCGATCCCTAACGACGCATTCTCTAATACACGCCCATGCATACCCAAGTGTCTCTACACTTCGATAGACGAGATCTATCCTCTACCCTCAGACATCTAATCTAGGTTGTTTGTACTATCAATGTCCTATTTAATAGTACATCAGCCTAGAGACATTTAAGTATCAAACTTATTAAAGTGATTAGAAATCTCATCAACCATAATCGCCTATCATGGTTTCTCTATTCGTATCTTTCTTTATCTTGTTGTTTCACAGAATTGGGTTATTCGGCATGTTCATATTTAGAATGCGTTTTTACATGGTTTTCTATCAGAGGATGTTTATATGCAGCAGCCTCAGGGTTTCCATCACTCTGATTTTCCCTCTCAAGTTTGCAAATAAAAACACAGTCTTTATGGTCTTCGCCAAGCTCCCCGGGCTTGGTTCTCGCTCTTTATGGATGTTCTACGTGCTTTCGGCTTCGCCCCATTCCAAGCCGACACCTCATTATATATATTAGGGGTGTACATGGTTACGGATCATCCGAAAACCGAACCGAACCGAGGTCATTTGGTTCAGTTCGGTTCGGTTAATAACTACTTTCGGTTTCGGTTTTGGTTAGTATTTTACAGAAACCGAAATTTTTTGGTTCGTTACGGATAACTCAATAAATTATCTGTAACTGAACTGAGAGCCGAACCGAATAAAAAACCAAATGGTTAACCGAAATTGAATAGGAAATTGTAACCGAAATGTCTATAATTAACTTGTATAACTAGTTTTCATAACCAAAATATTATAAGCATTTATGAAAAATTGCATACAACCAAACCGTTGTCCGAACAAATTTTTAACCGAATTAAAAATTCGAATAAAAACCAAACCGTTTATAACCGAATAGAATTGTTATTTCTATTCAATTTTTGGTTAACCGAACCAAACTGTATTTGGTTCAATTTGGTTACCTAAAACACACGGTTCGGTTTCGGTATCGAATTTCAATTAACCGAAAATTTCGGTTCGGTTTTGGTAAGGCCATTAACCGTACCGAACCGAACCGAATCGTGTACACCCCTAATATATATACACTCGTGGATCTGACTCTATTTTTGTCTTGATATATGTTGATGATGTCTTGATTACAGGTACCTCGGAGTCTCTGGTTACCGCCACTATCTCTCACTTGTCCTCTCACTTTCCGGTTAAGGAACTTGGCCCTCTGTCTTATTTCTTAGGGATTGAAGCACTTCGTACTCCCGATGGCCTCATTCTTAGTCAACACAAGTATATTCATGCCCTTTTATGCCGAGCCAATATGCAATCGGCCAAGCCATGTATTACGCCTATGGCTTCTAATCTTCGGCTCAGTTCTACCGATGGTCAACCTTATGAGGATGCTACTTTATATTGCAGTATTGCTGAAGGTTTTCAATACCTTAGCTTCACTCGTCAGGATATCGCCTTCGCCGTTCATAAAGTTTGCAAGTTTAAGCATGCTCCTCGTACCACTCATTGGGATGCCGTTAAGCATATTCTTCGCTACTTAAAGTACTCCATTTATGCTGGTCTGCTCATTCGGTCCTCACCCTCCAAGCAACTTCAGGCCTTTTCTGATGCCGATTGGGTTTCCGATCCTGATGACCGTTGCTCTATTGGTCCCTTTTGTATTTTCTTGGGCGATAATTTAATTAGTTGGCGCTTCAAACAACAACTCACCGTTGCTAAGAGTAGTATGAAGGTCGAGTACAAGGCCCTTTCTCATGTTGCCGCCGAGTTGCAATGGATTTCGGCCTTGTTATGTGAAATGCGTGTTCCCCAGCCTCAAGCTCTTACGTTATGGTGTGACAATATTGGCGCCACTTACCTCACCATTAACCCGGTCTTCTATGCCGGCACCAAGTATATTAAGATAGACTTCTATTAAGAAATAAAGAATATAAGATAGATTTATTATATTCATCTTATCTAGAATAGATAGATTTATTCTATCTAGAATAGTGACACTTGTCACAATCTTGTATTAGCCACTTGGTCTAGTGTGTGTAACTACTATGTGTAGTAGTCACTATATGAAGATGTATCCTCCACTATTGAATCTATGAAAAACATAATTATTCCTCTATACAATTCTGTTAGTTTTATCTTGGTATCGGAGCTGAGGTTTGGCGTCAATGGCCACCTCCGAGAAACCATCTACCAATGGTGTCAACATTCCTCTCACCGGTGTTGGAGCTGCAGCTGGAACAAGCTCAACAACCGTAGCTTTTACTTCTGGTGGCATTGTTACCTCTATGACGACACTCTGGCCAGACGGAATTGTTACAGGCATCCCTGTAACAGGTTTTTCTTCATCTAATATCACCTCATTGCCTCCATTCTTCGGTGCGCACTTTGGAAGACCAGAGTCTTCAAGCCTCCAAATCGGATTCTCACCAAATCAAGCTGGTTTCCGTTCAGGTCTTTCAAATCCACCATTTCTGGGCTCAGTACCACCATACATGGGTTCTGTAAGTCCTCATTCTTCCAACTCTATCCTTGGACCACCTTTTTTGGAAATATTAATCAAATTTGTATTGTGAAATTGGATCGGACTAACTACCTGCTCTAGTGTTACGCCATTTTGCCCATAATCCGTGGTCATAAGCTTGAGGATCATCTTCTTAGTCCCATACCAACTGTTACTGAATCTCCATCACGATATTTTTTCCTACTACCTCTATTTCCTCTATGACTGATGAATGGATCACTAAGGACAATCTGTTAATGGGTTGGTTGCTTAGTTCTATGATTGAACAAGCGTTATTTGAGGTTGTAGGTTGTGCTAATGCCCATGAAGTCTGGACTACCTTAGAAACTTTGTTTAACAGTAGGTCCGAAGCTCATATGCTTGAGTACAAAGATGCATTAGCTAAGGCTTCAAAAGGTTCTAGATCTATGTCGGATTATCTAGCTCAGATGAAGTCTTATTCTGATAGCCTAACTGCAGTTGGCTTGGCTACCCAAATTCAAAGTCAGAACTCATATTGGCTACCCTAGGTGGATTGGATCGTGACTATGAGTCTGCTATAGTCAATATTACCTCCAGAGTAGGCTCTCTTAGTTGGCAAAATGTTCAATCACAACTAATGATTCATGAAAGGCTGATTGCTAGACTCAATCCTACTACATGAGCTGGTCTTGGAGCTTGTATTGTTAATCCATCAGGAAATCTGGCACAGGGTCCTAAATCAAATAGGAGGCAACCTAACCCCAACTATAACTCTGGAAGAGGAAGAGGCATTTCCAGAGGTGGAAGAGGAAGAAGCAACATTAACAATAGTGGCATAGGCTATTCTGGAAATAAGATGGTTTTCCAGTTGTGTTGCAAAAATGCCACATTGTCACCTTTTACTGGCATAGATTTGAGGAAGATTTTGTGCCTCATATCCGCAACAACAACAATGGTAATCCTAAACAAGTGTCTGCCTATGTTGTTACTCCTCAATCAGTGAATGATCTAGCATGGTACCTAGACAGTGGAGCCTCCAATCATTTGACCTCAGATTTGAATATTCTCCATCTTGGTGCAGGCTACAATGGTTCAGAGTCCTTAGCAGTGGGAAATGGCGAGCAGTGCCCTATACTTCACATTGGACATACCGTTTTCCCTACACATCACCCACACACCACACGTATACTTAAAGATTTACTACATGTCCCTTTAATTACTAAGAATTTAATTAGTCTTTCTAAACTTCTTGCTGACAATCCTGTTACTGTTGTTTTTACTCCTGACTCCTGTTATATAACGGACAAGAAAACAGGGACACTACTGCTCACATGAACTTTAAATGATGGCTTGTATCAGATTGAGGCTCCCTCCTCCATTAAGACCTCCCTTCACTCCAAGAATTTCAGCTCCTCTTCTCAGATCGATAATCAACTGCCTAGTACTAGTCAGTGTGTCATAGAGTCTTGTAGTGCTCAGTTAAGTTCTGTCAATGTGACAAAGATGCAAATGTTTGGCATAAGAGACTAGGTCATCCTTCCAAACAAGTCTTAGGGAACATTCTGAAATCTTGTAATGTTGATCTTAATGAAAGTTTACATTTCTATGATGCTTTTTATTTTGGTAAGGGCCATGCCCTATCTTATCCCTTGTCTGATTTTCATGCTCAAAATGTTCTTGATTTGGTATATTCTGATGTCTGAGGACCATCCCCAGTTAAGTCTAGTTCTG
Source organism: Gentiana macrophylla (assembly GCA_026214975.1). Lineage (NCBI taxonomy): Eukaryota > Viridiplantae > Streptophyta > Magnoliopsida > Gentianales > Gentianaceae > Gentiana > Gentiana macrophylla. The sequence continues at coordinate 29,061,441 of CM047817.1, read as the reverse complement.
GTTTCATATATTATGTGCATTTTATTGATGACTGGTTTAGATACACATGGATCTTTCCTCTAAAAGCTAAGTCTGGTGTCTTTTCTGTGTTTGTTCAGTTTAAGACTCTTGTTGAAAACCAGTTCTCTAAGAAAATTAAATGTTCACAATCAGATTGGGGGGTGAGTACAGATCTCTAGAGTCTTATCTAACACCACAAGGAATTCAGTTTTGGCACCATTCACTACAAAAAAACAGCAGTTTTGCGACGGCATTTTTGCGACGGACCTTATTTCCGTCGCAAATTTACGTTATGACGGATATTTTAATGTTTGCGACGGACACTTGGCGGGACCGATTTTTCACTTGGCGGGCAATTTTTGCGACGGAATTTTTATCATTTTGCGACGGACCATCGAATAAAATTTTATTAAATTATTTTATTATTCTAAATTTAGATAAACTTTGCGACGGATTATTTCCGTCGCAAAACGGAGTTTTTGCGACGGAATTTTTATTGTTTGCGACGGAATATTTAATAAATTTTTATAAATTATTTCATTAATCAGTATGCACATGTTTGCGACGGAATTAGGTTTTGTTTGCGACGGACATTAGTTTCGTCGCAAATTGGCGATATCGATCGCATTTCGGATCGACTCCTCTCTTCTCCTTTCTTCTTCATTTCGAATTTTTCGTCTCCTCCTCCTCTCCTCCAAGACACCACCTCCTCTCCTCCTCCTCTCCTCCGGCTTCAACCACAGCCACCTCCTCTCCTTCACCTTGAACCACACCCACATACAAAGAACAACTGTGTGGACTGCACACCAAGACTTCCATCCCCCAGCACCGCACACCTCCTCCACCGTCTCAAATTCTTCTTCTTCACCGCACCTCCACCGCGCCGTCTCCATTCTTTCTTTCTTCTCTACTTTCAGGTAATTTATCTTTAATTTTTGTTTCATTTTGTTTCTTAAATCAAAGTTTATGAATCGAGTTTTGTTTCTTTAATTTTTGTTTCTTAATTTTTGTTTAAAAGCGCATATAAAAGAAAAGCGATTTAAGAAAAAAAAACTAAGGATCTTATTGAATGTTGGTTGTGGTGATGCTATGTGATGTTTGCTCGGTTGGTGCTTGGTGATGGGTGGTTTGGGGTTTTGATTGTTTTGTGTTAGATTTTGGATGAAAGTTCATTTTTTTGATGAACTTTTGACCTATGTTTATCTCACTTTCTTACTATCAAAACGAACTCAAAATCAGTTGGTCTAAGAAGATAAAATGCTCATAATATTCTGAATTATAATCCCTTAAAGTTTCAGCTCGTTTGGGCTTCAACCCGACATTCAAAAACACCACACAGCCCTAATTAGCTCCTCACCGGACAGTTTTGACTAAGCAGTTTGTGACCAACATTTAACTATTATACAGGCCTCAAACCAGAATGGTTTCTCAATGAAAAATGTACCCCTATATGCAATATATAACACATAAAAATTCAGCTCATTCCAAGTAGTATAGGGTACTCAAAGTTCGACACAAAACCACATCGAAAGCTGTAAAACAGATTTTCAATATCCGATGCTTTTGTTTGACATGGTGTGTGATGTGTGATGGATGAAAATGAGATCCGAAATATGCGTTTTGTAGCTTGCATTCTGAGCTTTCCAACCATATAAAGAAAACGCAATTTGGTGCAATTGTGTTTTCGAGGAGATTCTCGCCACCTTTGTTTGATTGACATATGATACTCGGTGTGCGGCTATACTTACCTAACTTATTTTTTTGGCGTGTCCACTTACTTTGTCTGCACTTTTTACGTTTCGAAGAAGGTGTTGTAGTTACTCGGCTTAGCAAACAAAAAAATTGCTTGAGGTCGATGTAGTTAGAGGTGCTACGCAAATCTCAATAGTTGGGGATCTATTGCAAACCCCGTAGTTACGAGATCTACGTAAAATCTCGCTTTCCTTGCACATATTATTAATTAGTATAAACGCCTTTTTATTATAATTGCATTTAGATTAGTATAAACGTCATTTTCTGTGTCAAATAGATGTCGGTAGAGGTAGAGGTAGAGGTAGACGCGTCAGATGACAGACTCAAGCGCAGATGGAGCGTGGATTACCCAAATGTTTAGCAAAGATCCTCGGAGGGGATGCAACCCGGCATGAGGCAAAGACAGAGATGACCATTCGATCATGGACCTGGATGAGGTGACGTGGGTTTAGGTAGTACATCGGTCCGACTGGGTGACATTGTTTTGATACATTTTATTTATTTTGGCTTATCGTATCCCCTTTGACATATCGTTTTATTCATTTTTTGACATTTCCTTTGACGTATTTTTGACATATCCCTTTGATATCGTATTCCCGTTTATATTGTTGTTGTTGATAGCCGGTAGCAATTGTAATGCTACCGGGGAAAATTAAGGCTGTTTTGCAATGGTGGTTTGGCGGTCGCCGCAAAACAAAGCATAATTCTGCTTAATTTTATTTTTGCGACGGAATATATCCGTCGCAATATGGTATTTGCGACGGAAAAGGCTTATTTTGCGACGGATATGAAAAGATCTAAAAATAAATAAATTATTTAATAAAAATAAGTTGCGACGGATTATACATTTTTTGCGACGGATTATACATTTTTGCGACGCAAGTTTACATGTTTGCGACGGAATATTTCCGTCGCTATTTGTTATTTGCGACGGACTATACATTTTTTGCGACGGAAATTATAATTAAAAAATAAAATAAAATACGGTAATTATCCGTCGCAAACAATTTGCGACGGTTTATCCATCGCAAAACTGGGGTTTTGCGACTAAAAATGCGACAAAGAAAAAAATCGTCGCAAATCCGTCGCAAACTATGGTTTGCGACGGAATAACTTTGTTTGCGACGGTAATCTTCCGTCGCAGAAAGCGCTGTTTTTTTGTAGTGATTGCTCACACTCATCAACAAAATGGGAGGGCTGAAAGAAAGCATAGACACATAGTAGAACTAAGATTAACCATGCTTGCTCAAGCATCTCTTCCCTTTAGTTTTTGGTGGGACAACATTGTAGAGGCTGTTGCTGTCATAAATGTCTTGCCTACATCTGTCTTACAAAACAAGTCACCTTATGAAGTCCTATTTAATAGGCCACCTGATTATAAGTTTTTTTTATAATGTTTTTGGGTGTTCTTGCTTTCCTCACTTATGGCCTTTCCTACATCCTAAGTTCAGATTTCACACAAGCAAGTGCACTTATCTAGGTATTAGTCCTCTTCATAAGTCTTACAAGTGTCTTGATAGTACATGAAGAATCTTTATTACTAAAAATGTTGTCTTCAATGAGTCTGAGTTTCCCTTTAAAGAAGGTTTCACTCAAGGACCTCACAAAGAGGTTCTGACTGCTCCTGATGTTTCCACCTAGGTTTCTATTAACATTCATGAGCCTCAATCTGTACAAGAAGCATCTATGCCTATGGAGCAAAGTGTTGTTGGTGCTACTCCATATATCCTCAGAGGTACATACTACACCTACTCATACTACACCTTGTGTCTCACTTTTTAGGTCTGGTAGTATCGCTCCTACACACAATTCCTTCTCTCCACTGGCCTCACACGACCTATAAGAAGACACAGTTTATCCTGAGTCCAGTCCTGATTCCACAAGTTCACACAGTGTGTCTCATTCTCCACCTAATCCACAACCTCCTCAAGGCCATCCTATGCAAACCCGTTCCAAAAGTGGCATATTCAAGCCTAAGACCTACTCTACATAACTCAGATCCACTACCCTCCCTGCTCACCTTTCTGAACCTACTAAGGTCTCAGAAGCATTGGCTTGTGTTGAGTGGAAGAAAGCAATGACTGATGAATATGATGCTTTGCAAAAGAATGGCACTTGGACACTTGTACCACCCTGCACAAGTTAGAATCCAGTAGGATGTATATGGGTTTTCAAACTTAAGCTGAAGCCTGATGGCACCATACTTAAAAATAAATCTAGATTGGTGGCCAAGGGGTTCCATCAGACTTATGGTGTTGATTTTACAGAAACTTTCAGTCCTATGGGAAAGGCATCTACTATCAGAGTTGTTCTTGCTCTAGCAGTTAGCAAAAATTGGCATATTCATCAAGTGGATATTGATAATGCCTTTCTTAATGAAGCCTTAATGGAAGATGTCTACATGGTTCAACCAGAGGGCTTTGTTGATACACAAAAACCTCACTATGTGTGCAAGCTCAAGAAAGCTTTATATGGGTCAAACAAGCTCCTAGGGCTTGGTTTGAAGCTCTAAGACTATAGATGTTGGATTGGGGATTTCATCAGTCACCTTCAGATTCATCCCTATTTATCTTAAAAACTGGCACTAATCTACTTTATGTACTTGTTTATGTGGATGTCATGTTGGTTACAGGTAATTCACAAAGGCTAATACAGAAATTTGTACAACTGCTACCCACAAAATTCCCCCTCAAAGATCTTGGTCCCATTGCACACTTTCTAGGCATGGAGGCACACAAGAATCCTGATGGTCTGTATCTAACTCAAGGTCATTATGCATCACAACTTTTGAAGAGGTTACAACTAGATCATATCAAGCCTTGTACTGCACCTAAGGTGCCTGGTGAACATCTCCTGCCAGATAAAGGTGAGCCTATGCATTCTCTAAGTGTGTATAGAAGTGCAATTAGAGGCCTACAATATCTAACATGCACAAGACCATATATTGCATATTCTGTGAACTATCTCAGTCAGTTTATGCAAAAACCTACTCAAGTCCATCGGAATGCCCTGAAGAAACTTCTAAGATATGTTAAAGGGACACTGCACTATGGTTTGATGTTTAAAGCTGGTGGATCTCTTCAACTAACTGGATTTTGTGATGCAGACTGGGCTTGTTATCCTGCTGATAGAAAATCTTTTGCAGGCTATTGTGTGTTTATTGGTGGATCTTAGGTCTATTGGAGCTCTAAGAAACAAAGTGTTGTTTTCAGATCCTCAACTGAGTCCGAATATAGGTTATTGGCTAATCTATCCTCTGAATTATTCTGGATCAAATAGTTTTTGTCAGAAATAGGGATTCCTGTTCCAACAGCTCCGGTTGCTTGGTCAGATAACCTAAGTGATATTTACTTGGCTCATAATCCAGTCTATAATGCTAGAACAAAGCATATAGAGGTTGATGTACATTATGTGAGGAATCAAGTGATCAACAAACAACTGTCAGTGCAATTTGTGCCATCTTCAATGCAGATAGCTGATGCTCTCACTAAAGCTTTACCTAGCCCTCAATTGGAGATTTTAAGGCACAAACTAAATGTTGAAGTTGTTCCCACATTTATCTTGAGGGGGGATGTTAAGAATTGAAGAATATCAGATATATTTATTATATTCATCTTATCTACAATAGATAGATTTATCTTATCTAGAATAGTGACACTTGTCACAATCTTGTATTAGCCACTTGGTCTAGTGTGTGTAACTACTATGTGTAGTAGTCATTATATGAAGATGTATGCTCCACTATTGAATCTATGAAAAACATGATTATTCCTCTATGAAATGCTGTTAGTTCTATCTACTTCCATCATGTTCGCAAGCTTGTTGGCTGCCGTAAGCTCAATGTTGCCTTTATCTCGTCTAAAGATCAGTTGGTCGATGTTCTCACGAAGCCACTTAGTCATGTTCGTTTCACGGATCTCAAGAACAACCTCCATGTCCATTCCAATCCCATGGGATTGTGGGGCTTATTGAAGAGTCTCCTGACTTGTCCGAAAAGTAGTAGCCGCATGCATTAGGGTTTACTTCTAGTATTTTATGTTTCCGTCTTTACCCTTATTGTACTATTATATAACAACCCATTGTAAACAATTCAATGCAATACACTTATATTACTCTGATAGGGGGCTGAGAATTGATACAACATTGTATGTTTTTTAAATCAAATTTATGGACGTCTATATTATAAGAAAACGAATCACATCGTCAAAATCTAGACTACGAGATGAGTGAATGAAACAATTACGAGTGTTTAGCGCGGGAGGCTTTTAACAACTTTTCACCGTTTCTTTCCGAGACCAATGGTCTCCGCAAATTAAAAGGAGAAAAATCGCTTATTTTGGATATTTCCCATGAAGTTAAACCCATAGTAATTCTAATATCAATCCCTCATTTGGATTTGATCATGTGATTATAGGCTTTTGAGGATCCAATGCACGGGTCGATTTTTGTCTTTGAGAAATGAATAATATAAGAAACAGCCTGTTTCTTATATCTTGAATCTCAACATATATGTTGCTTTTAGCTTATTAAATGAACTTCTCAAAAGAAAAAGAAAAAAAAAGAATGAGTAGAAGAAGTGGTTACCGCTGACCATAAGGCTGAGAAATACTCGTGTGGACAGAGGATTTTGAGGTCAAATAACGGGTGAAACGATTTGAACCATACGATGTGTCCACACATGTGCTTCAACAATTTAAAAAAGGTACTGCAAAGAATGGGATAAATATAGAGAAGATTTTTTAATTTTAATTTTGAAAACATTTGTTAAATCAAAATCAAGATAAAATCAAATCAAATATAAATCTGATAAGATCTCAAAATCGAAGCCTCAAGTATGAAATCGTAAATCTGAAATATGAATCTGATAAGATTCAAAACTATAATCTAAAACCGTTTGATAACTTAATCCATTTAAAATCTGAAAATTTTAATTTTGACATTTTATTTTACAACTTTTTACATATATTAGAAAATTAGAAATACAGTACTGTATACAATCCTTCTCAAAAAAAAAATAATATATATATATATATATATATATATATATATATATATATATATATATATATATATATATATATATATATATATATGTGTGTGTGTGATGATGCATATGAAACATACATATTTTTATATAAAATTTTATTATCTAAAATGTAGAAAGTCTTCACATATGTTCATATGGTAAAATGGTATATAAATTATCAACATTGTCAAACATAACATCATTATGTTGCAATAAAAAAATATAAAAAAATAATGTCACAGCATTTAGTAATAAAAAAATAACGTCAAAGCATTATCCCTTTCAAAAAAGAAGAAGCATTATCAGGTATAACCATTTTTTCTTTAGGAAATCATTTTGCATTTTCGAAACCGCCGCAGTTCAGCGTTAAACGAGGTCCCCACGTCTAAAAATTATGTATTGGAATTGAATGGGAATTCAGATCATCTTATTTTATTAAGCGATATTCTAAATTGTTACTCCACTTAATACACTAAGAATAAGTGCTGAATATGATTAACAAACAGGCTTTTTGATTCAACTTCTTTTAGGTTTAAATAAAAAATCCTTCATCTACTTGTTTTTTTTTGTTTTTTTGAAAACGAAAGGATAACACCACACACACACCCTAAAATGATCGAATCCCTGACTTCCCACTTGGGAATGCAGGTTAGACACTAGTGGATTCTACTACGAGGTATCTGAAGATTTTTAAACGAAATGATAACACCACACACGCCACAATTCTTACTTTACAGATGAAAATTTTTATTTACCAAAAGTAGACCAAAACTGCCAATTGAATTTACACCAGACAACATATAATTCAACACGCTAATCAAAGTGCTGTTTTTTAAATGGATCAAGAAATTGGCTAAAAAAGATAGATCAAGAAATGAATATTTGTTTCTCAAAAAGGAAAATGAATATTTATTTTTTACGTACGAAAAAAAATGCAATAAATCTTTTAGAAGACAGTTCAACGAAAGAAAAGGATGGATTTGGCACAAATATAGGATTATATATATATGTGTGACAATTCAATGAAAGAATACGATGTTCATGGATAAACCTTATCCAAATAATTTAAAGGCTTTTATTAAAATAAAATTTGATAAAATTATTGGCATCATGAGTCAAAAAAAATAAAATTATTGGCATCAATGCTGAATGTGACACCTTAGAGCAACCGTACTAATATTAATGTAGCACCCTGCTATTTTTTTTTTTCTTTCAGAAAATAGCTTTTTTTTTAACAGTAATACAAAATAATGGTACATGAATAGACCCCATCTCATTGACAGCATCCCACCCCCCGCCATTTGTGGCCACCGGCAGTGATGGCCATCACTGGCTTTTTCTCATCATGGCAACCAAGAATTATCTCCTCTCCCCTAACTCCCTTCTTTTTTCCCTCCATTTTCCCTCAGTTCTATACCTTAAACTCCCGCGATTTTTTTTTCCTCACATTATTTATAGCCATTCTTCTTCTTCCACAAAACCTAGATCTTCCTCACATTATTTATAGCCATTCTTCTTCTTCCACAAAACCTAGATCGAAAATCCACCATTTGCAACCCTATGAATCCCTAATTTCTCTGCAACAAGAACAATCTCCATCGTCGGTTAGTTTCTTTATTTATTTATAACTCCATTAATTTCCTTAGTTTTTTCCAGCAACTCCATTAATTAGAAAATTTGGTATGGTAAATGTCTTGAATCAAACAAAAGATGCCGAGTTATGTGTTTTTTTTTTTGTTTTATTATTATTTATTTATTTAGAGCATGAACTTTGAAACACAAAACACCTTTGTGAGCTTCAAAGGTTTCCTGATGATTCACCTCAAGGCATCTTCCACAATTCTATTAAATTCAATATTTGTGAGCTTTTTTTTTTCCGAAAAAATAAATAAATTGGAGTCCTTTGAAGCTGTGGCTGTAGGTAGGTATGGATTCCAGGAAGCATTTTTATTTTATTTTAAAGTAAAGTTGTATTTGTAATGTGATGATGCTGAAATAAAAAAGAAGGTTTATTTCAATCTTAGTGGATCTAAAGTTATCTCTTTCATTTATGATTGTTAAATTTTATTTTAAAATTCAGCTATGTTTCTTCATTTTGGTTTTCAGCTTTAGTTGGTTACTTGACTTCTTGTTATTTTTCTCAGATTTCTTCTGCAATGATGAAAGAGATGAAAGAGAGGTCCGGTAATTGGAATAGGAGGTGTGTAAAGAAGAAATCTCAGTTTTCCTTTGAAGAATGTACCAATATTTTTTTAAAGGTTTTTTTTTTCTAAAGCAAAAATATTGGAAGAGATGAAAAGGAGTTAAAATTATATGAAAATATATTTCTCTTCTTAGCCACGTCAGAATTGATCCAGAAATGTTATTGTACCATTACATGGTCTTGTCAAGAAAAATCCATTCACCAAAAATTAAATGTTGCCACCTTGATGCCACGTAGATATTTTGTGTCAGTAGAGTCCTATTTTCTTAAGCAACCATTACGGTTGCTCTTAACATCATATTCGTTCGTGCGTCGGTTATCTATTCTTTCAAAACAAAACTCTTTTGTTAAGCTGGACCATAAGTTGACATGACACATCCTTCTGAGGGTGTCTTAACATGGTATCTTAATATGTTAACATAATTATATCGTAACATGGTATCTTAGCATTTACCTCAATTGCTGGAGTGTCTGTACTTGATGTAGATGCCCCATCCTTCTGAGAGGGTAAAAAGGGCAAGACCAACTGGTTTTCAGAGTCAGAATTAACAAGAACAGCCCTATGTGGGCTTTGTAAGAAACCATTAGTAAAGGGAAAACTTAATTCATCAAAGGCAACATCTCTAGTAATATAGATCCTACAACTCATATCCAAACATTGGTAACCATTATGAACATGACTAAGCCCCAAATTGACACACCTACCGGAATGAAACTGGAACTTTGTGGTTTGGAAAAGTCTTAAATGGGGATAACCGGCACACCCAAAAACTTTGAAAATTTATAATTAGGCTTGATTTTAAACGGACACCGACGAGGAGAAACATCATTTAGGACATGAGTAGGCAAACTGTTGATGATCATGACATCTTAGTAATGGAGGGAACATGTAACATAGAATGTAATCTGAGAGGTGTGTGGGAAGAGTGGATTGGACAATATGAAGGATACTAAGTTGCTCACCATTACCAACTCCAAGTGTATCAGAACCTGCAAATCCAGCATAGAGATGGAGTTTTTTCAAATCTCTTGTGATGTGGTTTGTTGCACCACTGTCCATAATCAGCAACAGACTGTGGAGAGGCCACATAAGCTGTAATACCCTACTCCCGACCCCTAGGTTCACTGGGGTCATTCTAGGAGGGGCTGCGAAACTCTCGCCGCGACTTCAATAACTAGACTATTTTTTCCAAAATAATCCAATAAATCTATAATTAAATTTACAAATATTCACTAAGTATTTCAATTATAAAATTACAACAAATACAATTGTCATTAACATAATTTGCATAGCATGTTTCAAAACGCAGTCCATGTCATCGCTTTCATCCTCATTACATCTCCTTCGAACCATTACCTGATTTTATTTATAGAAGAAAAACAAAACAAAACAAAAACACAAAGAAACAAAGAAAACGAAAAGCAAAGTCGTAGCATTTGGTATGGTAGTATGCGAAGTGTTATATATTTTTTAAAAAAATAGTTGTAACAATATATACATTTTCTAGAAATCTTGTTCGAGTATTTATGCAATAATATACTTGTTTAAAATTTATGTATCAAGTTCAAGTCGAGCAAGCTCATTTGAGATCCGTCAATTCATCAAGTTCCCTTGCTAGACATCGATACAACTGATATGATTGTCTCTACCTTATGACTCCCCTTTTCACCACCTTATATCCACAACAAGTAATTTTTATAGTGAAGTCCGTCCTTCCGACAACCAATCTCCTAGGGCTTCCGGAGGGTCCACTTGCCTCGGACACCACAACCGCGGTCACAGGCCCAATGCACAGCTAACCCGACTGTGAAATCCTCAGTGGGCCCATCGAGCGAGTACGAGAACGAGAACCATGCCGCCGAATCGGGAACTAGCCATGCCGCCGAAGCGGGAAAGGTACAAGTACGATATACCATACCGCGCGTAACGGGTAGTACGGTTTCATGCCACTAAGATAGGACATGCAATGTCATTTGTACAATGTTTGTTTCATCAACTTCAAATTATTTATTTTAAAGAAATGTCATTCAAAAACGACTTCTGAGTTTAAATCAACACTGGATATAAATAAAATATTTGTAAAATAATTAAAAACACACTTTGACTTTTATCAAAAATAATATTGAACTCACTTATCGTCGCTTTATGTAAATTTAAATATTTCGTCGCTTCTAACTCCACGTCCCGTAGTAGACATTAAAATAATTATTCGTCTCCATTTTTCATACATATCTCCATTAATTTCGTCGAACCAAGGCCGGCCCATGCTATAAGCGGCGGAAGCGGCGGCTTAAGGCCTAATTATTTCGGGGGCCCGAAGTTACATGTTCCGCAATTATTAAAAAAAGAAAAACTGTATAGATTCAATCCAATCTAACATAATAGAATGTGTTAATAAAGGCCTAAAAAAAATTTATTTGGCCTAAAAAAATCTTTGCTTCAGAAGATTAATGCCCAAAAAAATTACAATGTCTAAATTTTTTAGATATACATCACATATGTATACATTTTTTTTATTGGAGTAGACATCACATCACATATGTATACATTTTTGTTTATTGGAGTGATTTCGCTTAAAATGCATCTTATGAGAGATCTTGAATTAGTAATATGTAAGTATGTTTTGCAGATACATTATGAATTTTGTTTTTGTTTTAAATACGCTTTAAAACAGATGTTGAATTTTCCCGCTTTGTAGTATGTTTTAAGGCCAACAATTAATTGATTGTGTATCTACTTATGTTAAAAGCGCGATATTGAAGTAATATTTTGTAATTATGTTTTTTAGAAAAAAAAAAACTACTTCAAACTAAAAGGCTTAATTCGCGTCATAGTCGAAGGCCTAACATTTTCCAGGACCGGCCCTGCGTCGAACTTTTAGAAACCACATATAACTAGTAACATAGATAACTCGTACGTTCCGACGTCAATGTCAAACTTTAGTGCAAAAATGGGAACTTATATAGAATGAGGGAATCAGACGGTTACAGATAGTCCATGAGTTGATGTTACATTAAAGGGTATATATGTTGCATCAGGTTAAAGGCGTTACAAGGTTAAAGGTATAGGCAATTCAGTCATCCTCTCTTAAATACTACTCAATTACTCATGTTGATCGGTTAGAAGCATTAATCATCCTAGTAAGGCATTACTTAAATATAGATCCTAAGTTGATAGAAATTAATGTGGTAAAGACCTTTCTTGTTAACCTACGCCAAATACCTTATTGAAAACATATTACAGTAGAACCTCGATAAATGATACCCTCGGGGACCAGAAAAAAAATATTCGTTTAGCGAGTCTATTTATTTATCGATAAATGAATATATATTATTCATTTATCAATAAATAAATATTTATTCATTTAGATAATATTTTTACATTTTTTTTCTTATGATTTTTAATGTATAAATGTATCTAGAGGGTAATTGTCAAAATTCTTATAAAAAACTTATAAAAACTTTGAATGTTGTTGAAGGCTTGAGAAATGCGGAGTTATTTTTCTTGCCTCCTAACACAACGTCTAAAATTCAACCATGTGATGCTGGGATTATTCGAGCATTCAAAGTTCATTATCGGCGACGTTTTTATTCAATCATTTTACTGAGCCTTGAAGTTGGCTCACTAAATCTTGAAAAGATTAACATTTTGGATGCTATTACTTTTGCTACCATGGCTTGGAGATTTGATGTGACGGCAAAAAAATTGCAAATTGTTTCCTGCATTGCAAGATTCGGTCTCAAGAAATTGATGTTCCTAAATTAGAACCTGGTCAATTAGAATAAGATATCCAAGGATTAACTGATGTCATTTCTAGATTACGTTATAGAAATGTGATGGACGTCGAACATCTTTTGAACTATCCTAACGAGAATGATACAGTTATGGAATCGCCTACAGACGAAGAAATTATTGAGTCCATACTAAATGATGAGAATGATCCTGAACCAGGTGAAAATAGCGTCATACCAAATGTGTCATCAAAAGAAGCATTTCAGGCAGTAGGCACCATACAAAATTACTTGCTACAACACGAGCAAACTATTCCAGAAGTTGTGCATGCATTGCAAAAAATTAAGGATGTGATGCATTTTGGTGGTAGGCAAAAACAAACAACTATATATGCATTTTTGAGAAGAAATGAATTATTATATGAAAATTGTTGATTGGATGAAATATTTTTGTTTATTATATATATATATATATATATATATATATATATATATATATATATATATATATATATATATATATATATAGATGAAGGATTTAACCCAATTACCCGATTGACCTGTTCCATACCCGAAAAATTCCTACTTCAACCCGACTAAACAACACACGGACTCTCCCACCTCCTTTTTCCGAAAAACTCTCAAACAAACTCACCTTATCTGCTAACAAATTTCCATAGCCGTAATATAGTGAATCCAAATATTTAGCTTTATCTTCAAATTCAAATCTAAACAGACTCTGCTCATATAATGTTTTTTTTATCAATTAGGTTTCACTCAACTCTTTCAAGAGCGAAGAAAATCGTCGTTCATAGCTACGGATTTCAAAACTGAGTACTGTTTACAGAGGAATTCGTCGTTCATAGCTATGGATTTCAAAACTGAGTAGAGTTTGCAGAGGAATTTGATTGGTATTGCTTTGCCCTTTTATCTTTTACTGTTGGTGTGCTTATATGATCAATTCACTGTCAGGATCCCGTTATTTCGAGAATTTAGTCTTTTAATTAATACTTATTTACTGTTTTGTGTTATTTGTATTTATGAAGTCATTATGTATGGGGTGACGTGGGATGGTGAGCTGGCAGCTGAATAGAAGGGAATATATATACTGGATAGGGGCATGGAGTTTTTTGGTCGAATTTGTTACCCAAAGTTTGTTAATGAAAGATTATCCCCTTTCTTTCTGCATTTTCTCTGTGTTTCCTCTGTAAACTTTACCATTTCTTCTCTCGATTACCATTGTTCCTCACAATTGGTATCAGAGACACCCGATCCCTCCCAAAATACTTCAAGTTACTAGCAGAATCATGTCCGACGGTGAACAGTGGTAGAAGCAAGCTCAGTTCAACGAAGAGATGCGTGAATTCAAGGAGAGCATGAATTCCAGATTCGATGAACTCAGGACACAAGTAGCTTCAATTTACATGATGTGCAAGCAATCACAGCAGCAACGGCAAGCTCAACTCCAGGACGATTCAGAGATAGACCCGGCTTCAGCTCAGAAATCGGCCACTAAATCCCCGACCCTGAGATAAACCGGCATGCAACAGCCCCGATGAGGTATGATACCATTAAGATTCCTAAATTAGATTTCCCCACCTTCGATGGAATCGGTCCGAGAGAATGGAGTCGTAAATGCGAGCAGTATTTTATTATCCACTCCATTTCTGAAGATTTTAAGATGCGTTTGGTTGAATTACATCTGAGAGGAGAAGCAGATATGTGGCTGGGTGGTTGGAAACTCAGCAACCCCTCTTTGTCTATGTCCTAGGAATTTCTTAAGGAAGAGGTGTGCAACCGGTTTGATGAAGAGCCTATGGAGGCCATTGTATATGAATTCCACCGGCTGAATCAATCGGGATCTGTTAATGAGTATGTCAAGAAGTTTGAATCCATGAGAACCTTAGTCAGTACTTGTGATCCTGACTTGAATGAGAAATACTTCATCAATTGTTTTGTAGGAGGGTTGAAGAATGAAATTAAGAACATGGTATGATTGATGCACCCCAAAACCCTCACAGAAGCTTTAAAGTTTGCTAGGGCTCAAGAGTCGGTGCTTAACTCCATGGATAATCGAAACAAAGCAACCAGCAGACCATAGGGTGAATCTAGATTTTCCCCAATACCATCCAAGACGGCAGATAAAGTGAAACAAAGGGTCACCCCAAGGTTACTGGGGCCTAACTAAAAACCATTACCCCTGTTGAGATACAAGAAAGAAGGAATAAGGGTCTGTGTTTCAAATGCAATGAGAAGTACTACCAGGGCCATCAATGTAAGATGAAGCAGATTAACTTCTTATTGGCAGACGAAGAGGAAGTTTATGAAGAGATTATCACAAAACCAGTTGGAGAAGAGAACCCTACATCAGTGCTAGTAGGATATGGTGCGAGTGAGATCACGCAACTCTCATTTAACACCATGTCAGGACAAGTATCGGGGAGTACCATCAGAATCCAAAGGATGATTAAGAAGAAACCTATTAACATACTAATTGACAATGGAGCCTCACACACTTTTTTAGATATGCAGATAGCCAAGGACCTACAATGTTTGATAGAACCTGCTACACCAATGACTGTCACAGTGGCAGATGGGAGCAAGATGGTCAGTAATTCTAAATGTCCTAACCTCCCATGGCTAATGCAAGGACACAGGTTTACTCATGATGTCAGATTACTCAAATTAGGGGGATGTGAAATGGTCCTAGGGGTAGATTGGATGAAGAATTACAGTCCTATGATGTTGGACTTCAAGAAAATGGAGATGTCTTTCCAGAAGGATGGTGAGCAGATTGTATTAAAAAGTCAAGGGGAGCAAGCACAATTAAATATATGAGTGCCCAGAAACTAAGGAAAAGCTTGAGGAATGGTGCTTGTGGCCTATTGGGATGCCTCAGCCTTATGCAATTTGGGGACTCCACACAAGTTGATCCTGTACAGGAAGATTTCAGAGACGACTTGCAAGAATTCAAATATGTATTTGAGCCACCACTTCCTTTCCCCCAAAAAGGAAATGGGAGCACTACATCACACTAAAGGAGGGGGCAGAACCATTCAAACTCAAACCATATAGATATCCTTATCTACATAAGACAGAAGTGGAAAACCTGATTGAAGGCATGTTGAATCAGCAGATAATCAGGCCTAGTGACAACCCTTATGCATCTCCTATGCTGCTAGTGAGAAAGAAAGACAATACCTGGAGATTATGTATAGATTACAGGAGGTTAAATGACCTCACTGACATGGATAGCTACCCAATTCCCATCATTGATGAGCTCCTTGATGAACTTGGACATGCCAGATTCTTTACAAAGATAGACTTGAGATCTGGATTTCACTAGATAAGAATGAAGGAGGAAGACATAGCCAAGACTGCTTTTGTGACACATCATGGTCACTTTGAGTTTAGGGTCATGCCTTTTGTTCTGACCAATGCTCCTGCCACCTTTCAAAGGAGCATGAATGAGCTGTGAAGGCCACATCTGAGGAAATTTGTTTTAATATTTTTTGACGACATCTTGATCTATAGTCCAGATAAGGAAACACACAAGGACCATCTTAGGACTATACTGGGGATATTGAGGGATGAGAAATGTTGGTCCCAGAGAAGGGTAAAACTATAGTCAGAGGAGGGGGGGGGGTGAATGACTATAGTGGAGTTTCAAAAACTTATATTTAAAAGCTTTTGGGCAGCGGATAAGTCCATTCTTACTAAGTTATTTCAAGGTAGTTTAAGCAGTCTCAAATATATGATATAATGTAAGCAATTAAATGAATGCAGTAAGGTAAATTGCAGAAAGTAAATTGACACAAGGCTTATAGTGGTTCAGGGTGGTGTAATCCCTTAATCCACTCTTCTCCTGTGATGATCGGAGGAATTCACTATTGTTTTCACAGATACAATAGTACGATTGTCCTTGACTTCACAAGCTTCACAATCTACAAGACTATCATTCCTTGATCGCGCAATGACTTCAAGTGACTCAGCCTCTTTTTCAACGCTCCTTGGGATCAAATCCTTCAGCAGCTATCACAAACACAACTCCTTCTCAGATGGCTCTGATTCAGTTGCTTGAATGATGTGAATTGGATTCACAAACTTGTTGATCAATCTCAATGCTTGATGCTTGATTTGTAGCTCTCGGTTTTGAGTTGATCACTAGATATTTCTTTTCAGCACAGATAGAAGACTTTTTACTTTGACAGAGTTTTTGCTCAGATTCTTGATCGTACGTATTTCTTCTTTCTCTTGTCAGAGCCTTCTATTTATAGACTTGATTATTCTTGATTTGAATTTCCGTCCATTGGCTATATTAATGAGGGGAATAATCCTTGATTTTATTCTTGATTCCCCCTTAATTATATTCTCCTTGATTTTAACGATCGTATTTTTCTTCAAATGTTTACCATAAAATCTGTCCTTGATTGATCCTCTATTGATTGTGCATTTAATACTTGATCTTTAGTATCTTCTTCATATTTCAATAATCTGACTAAGGAAGGTTTACTTAGCTGTTCATTGATCGGTCAAGTGATCCATCTGAGTTTGCCGCTTAGATCTTCCTTCACTGCTTTGTCTTCACTCAGCCGAAAGTCAGTTTACTTTGCCGATTCACTGTTTCCTTCATTCTTTCAGTTTAAAGAGAATCTTTGTACTTCACTGATCCTTGATTTGGGTGAGATCAGTGTACACCATATTTAAATATTAAGTTTCATCACTCAAAACATAATTTAGACTTATCCAAGGTCATCACAGACTTCCTTGGTTATAAGTCAGACCATAATGTCTTCATTGCTTCTCTGCTGGTACTTGACTGGCTTTACTCTGCCGAAAATCTGTTTTTGCTTCGCCGTCCTACCAACTAGTACAATACTTGTCTGACTCAACTTATACAACATGTCAGACTCTAAGTAAAGACTATACAGAGTGTTCTAACTTATTTCAGGCTTGCTATAACAGCTAGTATGACCATCATCAAAACAAAATAAAATGTTCCTAACAATTTCCCCCTTTTTGATGCTGCCAAAACTCTCATAAGCCAGAACATAAGTATGCCAAATTTTTTTCATAAAAGAATAATAGAATAGAACTTGAAAATTTTATTCATCCATTTGAGGGCAATCAGAAATTGCATCATTTTATTCAAAAACAAAGGCAAGCATATAGAAATAATTCAATTAAATAGAAGGGCTACTTCTTTTTTTCTTCAAACCTGATGCCTCTGCTTTTGGTGCCCTTGCCCTTAACTGTTGGGCTTTCCTTCTCTCCACTGGAGCTGTCAGGCTTTGAGCTTCCTTCCCCCTTTTTGGTATCACCAAACGGTGCTTCAAGAATCTTGATTGCATCTTCAGATTCAGGGAGGGGACCATTGATGTATGACAACTTTATAACTAAAGTTTATAACATTTTATAACATATTATTAATAATTTTATCTAAATATTTTAAAAAGTATTAATATAACTTATAAAAATCTAATAGTTACAAATAAATATCGTAATATAATTTATACCTTTTGTTATCAGATTTACCTGTGGTTTTGTTGTTTTTGATTTATGCAGGTATTATGTGATACAAAGTAGAAGAATCGGAATCAAAATATAAAAATCTGATCATGTGGTTGATATTTATCTAAATCGGCGTAGGCCGGAAGAAGCCGGTTCACGCCGGATTATATGATGATTAAAATCATGTTACTCCACATGCGTCTGACAGAAGTACTCAATTTCAGTTAATCCGGCGCAGACCGGATCAGTCCCGGCGCACGCCGGATCAGAAAACTCAGCCTATAAATAGCCTCATTTATGAAGAATAAAAACCGTACCAATATATATATCTCTATCTATATATATATATATTATCTTATCTACTCTCTGTAAATATTATTTCAGTAGACATTCTGCCATAAATAGTAGTTATAGTATTGTTGTAATATTTAGAGTAATTATCGAAGATTGTTGATTTCATAGCTGTTGTTGCATTCAGAGGATAAACGCCCAACCTCAACAATTGTATTCGGTAATATTCTAATGTTATTATGTTTGTTATTTATATAAGTATCTTTATATTAATATTAATAATGACTATAGGCTAATTATACAACTATCCAAGACATATAATTGAGCTATTTTGATCTTTTAAGGAAATTGATGATGACTATGTTAAAATTTGATTAAAAATTGAATATGATGAATCTTTTTCTACTTGGACTAATTGACAGCCCGTATTGACGTAATTAACCAGTATGGACAGAGACATAACCTAATCATGAACTGACTGCAGAGGCGTTAGGATATGAAAAGAGTAGAAAAGGCTGGAAGGTAAAATCGGCCGTCTGACAAACGGAACCCTCTTTCTTATCCAGGGACAGAATATTTATACTCGAGAGATTATCATGTCAAATCATTAGGTTTAATTGAGGTTTTACCAAGGAGGAGACATAGAACAAATTCGTGCACTCGTATGAGGGGAAATTGTTAGCTGAGGAGTATACCGTTTCACATAATCAATTACACCTTAAAACAGGAAGTTCGATCACATCCATTAAACTAAAAGCGATCATGGTTCAATAATATTGTCTTAGTTAGTTCTTATATATATCTATCTTTATTAAAATATTGGTATATATATATATATATATATATATATATATATATATATATATATATATATATATATATATATGCTATCTATATTATTTATAGTATCATTTCGATCACTCTATATGGTAAGGATTGCGACTTAGATTGAGATAATAACAGCTAATTGGTGTTTAACCACATTTTGAATTATATTTTCATTTCCCTGAGGGATACGACCTTGATTCACCAGACTAGACTACAATTTGACCCGGTACACTGCCGGTAAGATTGGTCACCCAGTTTAAGCCAGATCAACCATATCTTTTCTCCAGTATTTTGTTGGTTGCCTCACCAATTTTGAGAAGGGTGTTGAGTTGCTTGCCAGAGTACTCCATGACCTCATCCAGATGCTGAATTTGATGAGTGTGAGCATTTAGAGTGTCCACCAAGGGTTTGAGATTGTTGTCAATCTTTTCAGCATGAAATTCGAGATTGGTTTGGACATGGTAGGGAATAAGATGTTGTAAGTTGCAGTGCAAGTTTCCCTGTTTTCCATGACCTCATCTTGTACCTTGATGTGACTGATGAGGGCTTCAATATTATGGTTTAGGGAGGTTGCTTCACTCCTTAAAGCAGCTTTCAGGTTTTGCCTACTGTGATACTGCTTCTCCATGTCAACAATCAGAGGTTGAATGTCCAGATTGAAGGTTCTTTCTGGATCAGTTTCCTCTGGTGTCACTTCAACATTATCATCATCTTCATATTCCTCTAATTTCACTTCATCTTCTTCTTCCTCCTCCTCTTCTTCCTTTTTACTTTCTGCCTCTTCTTCTCTTTCTTTCTCATTAGACTCAGGGTCATTTAGAGGTTGCTCTGGGGTGTTGGCTTTTTCATCTGTTGGAGATGTAACTTTCTCTGCTGTTGTTTCCCCTTGGTCAATAATGGGGGAGTTGACAAGTTTAGCGGAGTGAGTTTGATCAGCTGGCTTACTTGGCTGTTTGTCAACTTTGTTGATGCTCTTGAAGAGTACCTGTTTAGGGTGATTTTACATGATTTATAACGTTATATTTTATAACGATTTCCTCCATATTCGTATAATTTGCATAGAAATTAAGGGTTTAATCGAATTATTGAGCAAATGAGTTTTAAAAGTGTTTAAGTGCAAATTTGTGTTGTTTATGTGGTTTCATTGATAAAAATCTTTGAATATGAGATGTTACAATTTGCACGATGTTATCATGAATGTAGGTACGCTTGCATGTTAAATGAGGAGTTTAAACGAAGATCGGATGAAGGTTAAGAAGAAAGCTCGATTCGAATGAAGAAAGCTCGATTCGATTCGGCCCAAACTTGGTGACCAAGGTTTGCAAAATATCACATGTAACAATATGTTTTGAGGTCTAAAAGATGGATTTTGAAGAAGATGCCACGAGCTAACGAGTTTAACGGATCATTTTTCCTACGAGCTTTTACCGTAATCTGTTTTCGACGGATTTTTGACCCGACCTAGAGGCATTTTCAGGGGAAGAGTTCTTCATGAAAGTTGTAGATCTTCAAATGAGCTTTCCAACGCATTTTGAATCACGTCAATCGGAGGTCTACAACTCAAGTTATGATTTTTTTTACCGGACTGCTGGAATTACGGACGAACCGGGAGAATTCCTAGCATATTCCTAGCATATTCCTTGCATGTTACTTGCATTTTCCTTGCACATGGTATGTAATGATACCTTGTAACTACCTCCACATGTTTTTGGTGACTCACCATCACCTCCTCCTTATATCACCTCCCTTATACAACCTTCTCCCAAAAAAAAAAAAACAACCTTCCCAAATACCATGTGCCCAAGATTCCTCCCCAACAAACTTCACATGCTAATACATGACTCACCACCTTCACATGCTAACTAATCATCACCTCCACATGCTAGCAATCACTCCAAACTCATCATTACACCCACCAACTTCTAACAAACTTCTTACCTCCCTCATTTACACCTCCCTCAAAGGCTACCTCCCTCGTTTACACCCCTTTCTCATATGCACCTCCCTCATATATATCTTCCCTATATAAACCCTCCAATCTCCATCCTTAATACTTGCCCCTTCTTGGCCACTCTAGGCCAAGAATTCTCCCATCTCCTTTTCTTTTCTTCTTATGTTTTTATTTTCGTTTTGGGCCCGTGTATGTATACATATGTCTATGTATGTATATATACATGTATATGTGTATAAATAAATAAAGTAGTACTGTTGTAATGCTGGAACCACCTTGGTGAAACTACCATCACCGGAATAAATAAGGATTTATGCATTTTTCGTAAGCTTTCTTGTTCTTCCTTCATGTTTAGAATTGTTTAAAGTGCAATGTGTATGAACAATACGTGTGTTGCATGCTAATCGAATTTAAACATACGAAAGTTGATAAATTCATAGATTACCGTGAAGGAGAGTGATAATATTTTTCCAACAAGCGAGAGTTGAGGGAGAATATTGTTAGATTAGGATAATTTTATCCAAATCTTTGATCCATAAATGCTTTAGTTGTACCGAAAGGGGGACTAATTAAAAGGCGATGAACCGAGAGAGGAAACGCCTCTTTAGTAGATTATAATCCAAGACTTACGAATGAGTGTGCCTTTCTTGTTAATTTCGGTGGGGTGGTGAAACAATGGTGCGTTCTAGTTGTTTTAATTGTTTATCCGCCTAGAATAAGAAACACGTTCACTTTGGTATTTACAAACCACTTATCCCTTGGGTTCGACCTCGTACTCCTGTAGCTATTCTAACAATCGATCCGGTCCACTGCCGGTTAGAGAGTTGGTTTACCCACGGTTTTGCGAGTCTTTTATAAATGTATTTTTGTGTGGGTGAATTTCGAGCTCAACAAAATTGGCGCCGTTGCCGGGGATAAGTGTGCTATTTGTAATATCTTTCGTGTGTGTTTTTTCTTTCGCAAAAAAAAAAAAAAAAAAAAAAAAAAAAAAAAAAAAAAAAAACCGAGTGGCGTCGGTAATTACCGAGAAGAAAAAAATATTTTTGTTTTCTTGTTGTTTTCGATTTTGGTTGTTTGTTTTTGTTAGTCGAGCTCCGACTATAATTAAGCCCTACTAGGGACGGTTACCTAGATATCTTTTCTTTTTTCGTCAGTAGTTTATTTCTGTTTTGTTTCTCTTGGTTTGTCGAGCAAACGGCGTTAACTAAAAGCGCTACCGGAGGCAACCCGTAAAAATATTAATTATCTTTAAAAAACAACAACAACAACAACTAAATCCGAGATGAATGTTTGAATATCATTTAACGAGGAACGATTAGGTGGTTATCCGAAAATCCCGAGATATAACAAAGAGAAAATTCAAATACATCATCTCTTGGACTTAGGTTGTTGAACCCTTGAGGATCTGGGTATAAAAGACTCACTACATTTCATTTTATGATCTAGTAGGAATATCGACTATGAATTGATGATATATGCTCATGTGATACTCTATGATACGTATATGCTTAGATGTCCCGTATTTTCCCTGTGTGGTGATTTTTCCATCTCGAACAATTATTTCTTGAGCTTGTATCGAACTTTTCTTCGCGATATGTTATATTCCCCGTGTCCCGAGATATTTCCGTGTTTGTCAAGTGTGCAGGATATTTTCGATAGCAATTGTGAGTTTCGAGATGATGCAGTTTTTCGGTGGATGGTCCACGATCTCATCGCTTTCATCGAGCATTTCTGGAGCTGATTCTAGGCCACTTCCGAATTGCCACTTTCGAACCACAATCAGCTAAGTGTTCTTTTTCTTTTTACATTCTGCACAACTTGAGGACATGTTGTGATTTAAGTGTGGGGGAGGGAATAGTCGGTTATATGTATCTACCA
Source organism: Gentiana macrophylla (assembly GCA_026214975.1). Classification (NCBI taxonomy): domain Eukaryota; kingdom Viridiplantae; phylum Streptophyta; class Magnoliopsida; order Gentianales; family Gentianaceae; genus Gentiana; species Gentiana macrophylla. The sequence goes on along the minus strand of CM047817.1, from coordinate 29,038,269 downwards.
TTTGCTTAAGTGTGTGTCGAAAGCTGGTCGATGATTTGAGTGCGGTAGGGAATTATCTCGAAATGTCCTATACCACTATGATGACCAAAAGCTCACGACAGTCAGAAAAAGCTGCCTTATGATTTGAGTAGATAGGAGATTATCTCGAAATGTCCTATTCTAGTATGACGGGCAAAAGCTCATTCTGATGTGTGTTGAAAAAAAAAGAAGAAAAAAAAGTGAAATAAAAATCGAAAAATTTATTATTATGAATAAGTTAAGGACTTAGTTATCGTATACCTTATCCCCAGTATAATGTGATGAGATATGTTGTAGGGATTATCCTCTCGAGTATATCGGAAAGGCCCTAGATATATTCTATCATTCTTTCAGGATATGTCACGTTTTGTAGGTACACTTATAAGTATCATTTGTTACTAATTTGAAGGGGTATTTGCTAGTTGCTTGAAATTTTCGAGTTTGGACTTAGTGGAAGTTTTCTATGGCTATGCACACACACCAGGGGTGAACCTCTCGATTTATTGAATATATGTTGTATTTCTTTGAGGTGTCTATCTTTTCCGAGCCTTGATTCTTGTTTTGTTTTGCTCGGGACGAGCAAAAGCTAAGTGTGGGGAGTTGTTTAGGGTGATTTTACATGATTTATAACGTTATATTTTATAACGATTTCCTCCATATTCGTATAATTTGCATAGAAATTAAGGGTTTAATCGAATTATTGAGCAAATGAGTTTTAAAAGTGTTTAAGTGCAAATTTGTGTTGTTTATGTGGTTTCATTGATAAAAATCTTTGAATATGAGATGTTACAATTTGCACGATGTTATCATGAATGTAGTATGCGCTTGCATGTTAAATGAGGAGTTTAAACGAAGATCGGATGAAGGTTAAGAAGAAAGCTCGATTCGAATGAAGAAAGCTCGATTCGATTCGGCCCAAACTTGGTGACCAAGGTTTTCAAAATATCACATGTAACAATATGTTTTGAGGTCTAAAAGATGGATTTTGAAGAAGATGCCACGAGCTAACGAGTTTAACGGATCATTTTTCCTACGAGCTTTTACCGTAATCTGTTTTCGACGGATTTTTGACCCGACCTAGAGGCATTTTCAGGGGAAGAGTTCTTAATGAAAGTTGTAGATCTTCAAATGAGCTTTCCAACGCATTTTGAATCACGTCAATCGGAGGTCTACAACTCAAGTTATGATTTTTTTTACCGGACTGCTGGAATTACGGACGAACCGGGAGAATTCCTAGCATATTCCTAGCATATTCCTTGCATGTTACTTGCATTTTCCTTGCACATGGTATGTAATGATACCTTGTAACTACCTCCACATGTTTTTGGTGACTCACCATCACCTCCTCCTTATATCACCTCCCTTATACAACCTTCTCCCAAAAAAAAAAAACAACCTTCCCAAATACCATGTGCCCAAGATTCCTCCCCAACAAACTTCACATGCTAATACATGACTCACCACCTTCACATGCTAACTAATCATCACCTCCACATGCTAGCAATCACTCCAAACTCATCATTACACCCACCAACTTCTAACAAACTTCTTACCTCCCTCATTTACACCTCCCTCAAAGGCTACCTCCCTCGTTTACACCCCTTTCTCATATGCACCTCCCTCATATATATCTTCCCTATATAAACCCTCCAATCTCCATCCTTAATACTTGCCCCTTCTTGGCCACTCTAGGCCAAGAATTCTCCCATCTCCTTTTCTTTTCTTCTTATGTTTTTATTTTCGTTTTGGGCCCGTGTATGTATACATATGTCTATGTATGTATATATACATGTATATGTGTATAAATAAATAAAGTAAATCTTGTTGTAATCTTTGGAACCACCTTGGTGAAACTACCATCACCGGAATAAATAAGGATTTATGCATTTTTCGTAAGCTTTCTTGTTCTTCCTTCATGTTTAGAATTGTTTAAAGTGCAATGTGTATGAACAATACGTGTGTTGCATGCTAATCGAATTTAAACATACGAAAGTTGATAAATTCATAGATTACCGTGAAGGAGAGTGATAATATTTTTCCAACAAGCGAGAGTTGAGGAGAATATTGTTAGATTAGGATAATTTTTATCCAAATCTTTGATCCATAAATGCTTTAGTTGTACCGAAAGGGGACTAATTAAAAGCGATGAACGAGAGAGAGAAACGCCTCTTTAGTAGATTATAATCCAAGACTTACGAATGAGTGTGCCTTTCTTGTTAATTTCGGTGGGGTGGTGAAACAATGGTGCGTTCTAGTTGTTTTAATTGTTTATCCGCCTAGAATAAGAAACACGTTCACTTTGGTATTTACAAACCACTTATCCTTGGGTTCGACCTCGCACTCTGTAGCTATTCTAACAATCGATCCGGTCCATTGCCGGTTAGAGAGTTTGGTTTACCACGGTTTTATGAGTCTTTTATAAATGTATTTTTGTGTGGGTGAATTTCGAGCTCAACAAAATTGGCGCCGTTGCCGGGGATAAGTGTGCTATTTGTAATATCTTCGTGTGTGTGTTTTCTGTTTTTCGCAAAAAAAAAAAAAAAAAAAAAAAAAAAAAAAAACCGAGTGGCGTCGGTAATTACCGAGAAAGAAAAAAAATATTTTTGTTTTCTTGTTGTTTTCGATTTTGGTTGTTTGTTTTTGTTAGTCGAGCTCCCGACTATAATTAAGCCCTACTAGGACGGTTACCTAGATATCTTTTCTTTTTCTGTCTGTAGTTTATTTCTGTTTTGTTTCTCTTGGTTTGTCGAGCAAACGACGTTAACTAAAAAGCGCTACCGGGAGGCAACCCGTAAAAATATTAATTATCTTTAAAAAAAAAACAACAACAACTAAATCCCGAGATGAATGTTTGAATATCATTTAACGAGGAACGATTAGGTGGTTATCCGAAAATCCGAGATATAACAAAGAGAAAATTCAAATACATCATCTCTTGGACTTAGGTTGTTGAACCCTTGAGGATCTCGGGTATAAAAGACTCACTACATTTCATTTTATGATCTAGTAGGAATATCGACTATGAATTGATGATATATGCTCATGTGATACTCTCTATGATACGTATATGCTTAGATGTCCTGTATTTTCCCTGTGTGGTGATTTTTCCATCCGAACAATTATTTCTTGAGCTTGTATCGAACTTTTCTTCGCGATATGTTATATTCCCCGTGTCCCGAGATATTTCCGTGTTTGTCAAGTGTGCAGGATATTTTCGATAGCAATTGTGAGTTTGGATGATGCCGTTTTTCGGTGGATGGTCCATGATCTAACGCTTTCATCGAGCATTTCGAGTCGATTCTAGGCCACTTCCCGAATTGCCACTTTCGAACCACAATCGCTAAGTGTTCTTTTTCTTTTACATTACGCACAACTTGAGGACATGTTGTGATTTAAGTGTGGGGAGGAATAGTCGGTTATATGTATCTACCATTTGCTTAAATTATTTTGATTCTATGCTAAATGGGCTAAATTTTCAAATTTTTGTTTATTCCCGAGTAAACAATGCATATCTTTGTTCGTTATTTTATAGTCATTGATGCTATATTCGTATGTTCGATAAGTTAGTTGTTTCACCCAATATATTTTTCACGAGCCATAGTGAATGATGAGCTAAATTATAAAGCTATACCCCTTTTTGATTAGTGATTTTTGATTATCTTATAAGTCATGTGCTTAGTGCTAACGTACGTATCGTGAGAATTATGATAGTTTGTGTTTATAGCCAGAGTATGATATATTGTGAATATCTGAACGTTTGAATGTGATAAGTGTTCATAACTAATGTTCTTGCACAATAATTAACAAATAAATCATTGCTTGAGGTGTTATGCTCAGTAGGTTTGAATTGCTTTTAGCATGTTAACCACCGCGCGCGTAAATCTCGAAAAAAGTAATCAATTGTGTGTGTCGAAAGTCTGGTCGATGATTTGAGTGCGGTAGGGCATTATCTCGAAATGTCCTATACCACTATGATGACAAAAGCTCACGACAATGTAAAAGTCGCCTTATGATTTGAGTAGATAGGGATTATCTCGAAATGTCCTATTCTAGTATGACGGGCAAAAGCTCATTCTGATGTGTGTTGAAAAAAAAAGAAGAAAAAAAAGTGAAATAAAAATCGAAAAAATTTATTATTATGAATAAGTTAAGGACTTAGTTATCGTATACCTTATCCCCAGTATAATGTGACAGATATGTTGTAGGGATTATCCTCTGAGTATATCAGAAAGGCCCTAGATATATTCTATCATTCTTTTCAGGATATGTCACGTTTTGTAGGGTACACTTATAAGTATCATTTGTTACTAATTTGAAGGGGGTATTTGCTAGTTGCTTGAAATTTTCGAGTTTGGACTTAGTGGAAGTTTTCTATGGCTATGCACACACACCGGGGTGAACTCTCTCGATTTATTGAATATATGTTGTATTTCTTTGAGGTGTCTATCTTTTCCGAGCCTTGATTCTTGTTTTGTTTTGCTCGGGACGAGCAAAAGCTAAGTGTGGGGGAGTTGTTTAGGGTGATTTTACATGATTTATAACGTTATATTTTATAACGATTTCCTCCATATTCGTATAATTTGCATAGAAATTAAGGGTTTAATCGAATTATTGAGCAAATGAGTTTTAAAAGTGTTTAAGTGCAAATTTGTGTTGTTTATGTGGTTTCATTGATAAAAATCTTTGAATATGAGATGTTACAATTTGCACGATGTTATCATGAATGTAGATGTACGCTTGCATGTTAAATGAGGAGTTTAAACGAAGATCGGATGAAGGTTAAGAAGAAAGCTCGATTCGAATGAAGAAAGCTCGATTCGATTCGGCCCAAACTTGGTGACCAAGGTTTGCAAAATATCACATGTAACAATATGTTTTGAGGTCTAAAAGATGGATTTTGAAGAAGATGCCACGAGCTAACGAGTTTAACGGATCATTTTTCCTACGAGCTTTTACCGTAATCTGTTTTCGACGGATTTTGACCCAACCTAGAGGCATTTTCAGGGAAGAGTTCTTCATGAAAGTTGTAGATCTTCAAATGAGCTTTCCAACGCATTTTGAATCACGTCAATCGGAGGTCTACAACTCAAGTTATGATTTTTTTACCGGACTGCTGGAATTACGGACGAACCGGGAGAATTCCTAGCATATTCCTAGCATATTCCTTGCATGTTACTTGCATTTTCCTTGCACATGGTATGTAATGATACCTTGTAACTACCTCCACATGTTTTTGGTGACTCACCATCACCTCCTCCTTATATCACCTCCTTATACAACCCTCTCCAAAAAAAAAAAACAACCTTCCCAAATACCATGTGCCCAAGATTCCTCCCCAACAAACTTCACATGCTAATACATGACTCACCACCTTCACATGCTAACTAATCATCACCTCCACATGCTAGCAATCACTCCAAACTCATCATTACACCCACCAACTTCTAACAAACTTCTTACCTACCTCCTCATTTACACTCTCCTCAAAGGCTACCTCCTCGCTTACACCCCTTTCTCATATGCACCTCCTCATATATATCTTCCCTATATAAACCCTCCAATCTCCATCCTTAATACTTGCCCCTTCTTGGCCACTCTAGGCCAAGAATTCTCCCATCTCCTTTTCTTTTCTTCTTATGTTTTTATTTTCGTTTTGGGTCTGTGTGTATGTATACATATGTACATGTATGTATATATACATGTATATGTGTATAAATAAATAAAGTAGTAATCTTGTTGTAATCTTTGGAACCACCTTGGTGAAACTACCATCACCGGAATAAATAAGGATTTATGCATTTTTCGTAAGCTTTCTTGTTCTTCCTTCATGTTTAGAATTGTTTAAAGTGCAATGTGTATGAACAATACGTGTGTTGCATGCTAATCAATTTAAACATACGAAAGTTGATAAATTCATAGATTACCGTGAAGGAGAGTGATAATATTTTTCCAACAAGCGAGAGTTGAGGAGAATATTGTTAGATTAGGATAATTTTTATCCAAATCTTTGATCCATAAATGCTTTAGTTGTACCGAAAGGGGACTAATTAAAAGGCGATGAACCGAGAGAGAAACGCCTCTTTAGTAGATTATAATCCAAGACTTACGAATGAGTGTGCCTTTCTTGTTAATTTCGGTGGGGTGGTGAAACAATGGTGCGTTCTAGTTGTTTTAATTGTTTATCCGCCTAGAATAAGAAACACGTTCACTTTGGTATTTACAAACCACTTATCCTTGGGTTCGACCTCAGACTGTGTAGCTATTCTAACAATCGATCCGGTCCACTGCCGGTTAGAGAGTTGGTTTACCCACGGTTTTGCGAGTCTTTTATAAATGTATTTTTGTGTGGGTGAATTTCGAGCTCAACAGTACCTCTTGAAGTGTCAGCTCATCATCAGAAATCTCCATGTTTTCTGGATTTGCTTCAAGGTGGTCGCCCTCTGAGTGCTCATCCTCTGTCTCAGCTTCTTCCTTATCTATCTCTTCTCCTTCAGATGAAGTGAGAGCATATCCTTCCTCACCTTCTTCTAGATAGGTGATGTCCTCTTGTTGCTTTTCTTCTGTGTTCTTTGCCGATCATCACCGATTACCATGGGAGTTCGTTCAAGTTCTTTGGTGCCGATCCACAGAGGTGTGCTTTTGTGCCTTCTGGGATCTGGTTCTTCGTCCCACTCCTGATTTGCTGATTTCAGGTTGTTTTCTTTTTCTCCCGGTAGTGGGTTTGGGTTTCATAGATGCCTTGATGTAGGTGAACATTACCTTGGACTTGTGTGGAGCCTGCAGATTTGTGGGTTTCACTTTCAATGCGTCAAACAGGTGTTGAAGTGGGAACCCATATGATTCCTCTCCCGTAAATCACCTCTTACGCAAACCCTTGCTTGGTGCCGTAATTGATGATCAATCTCCTTTTGAATTTGGTCTTTCAACCTATTGAATACAAATGTTGCCCAGTCAAATTTGGTACCTTCATAGATGATTGCCATTAGCTTGACTCGTAACTCAGTTAAGTTTTCCATCGACCCTTTTCTGCCTTCGATGTTCTTGGTGATGACCGGTGCAAATTCAGCAAACGAAAGTTTTAGTGTTGATCTAGGGAGGTTGTATGTTTTGCTGTTTTTCTTGGGGTTCTTGGCTATCTCAGCCCATAATTTCTTGATGTCAATCGTCACAAACTTTACATTTGCCGGACCTATCATGGGTAGGTGTAGGAATCTATTGAGAAGACCAGGCGTAATGACTACTTCTTTCCCAAAGATTGAACTCTTTATGCAATCGATATCAGTTTTCTTTGTGCTGGGCACAAACTTGGCATTTTTCCAGAATGCAATCAGATTTTCATAGCAAATTCCGTTGATTGGGGGGGTTTAGAAAGGTCATTAACCCCAGATTTGAGCAGCAATCAACCAAGCGTTGAGCTTGTGCATCATTATCACAGAAGGAAATATAGGGTTCAGGTTTGAAAAACGATCCAGTAATGATCCATTTTTCATAGAATCTTTCTGTGGGAGATATTGTAGAGGATGAAGCCATTGTTGAATGTTATTGATAAATTGAAAAGTTTCGATCTTTCAAGGGAAGAAATGAGGTTTATAATTTGTAAGTGAACGTAAAGATTTCTGAGAAACCTCTAAGTGTTGTTTATATAGGATGATTTGGGTAGTGTGAACGTGGTTTGAATGTGGAAGGATTTTATGACATAATGGCGTGATTTTGTGTATATGAATCCCGATATTCGAGTGAAGTGGGGGGAGTGGATTGAGGTAACTAATGATAAATCCCGGGAATCGAGGCATTTATAATTAGAGAAATAATATGGTTACCTCTATAATTATAAATTGATCTCCACGTGTATAATCTTCCACAGTATAATTCTCCATAATTTCATTATTCTCCACGTGTATAAACGTTGATTTGGTTCACATTTTAATTTCCCCATTTCTCCATTCTTCATTTCGGTGGAGTGCCTTGGCTGGTCACTTAGCCGATGTAGTGAATTTTTCATCGAGTCGCTTTATTCTCATTGTTCTAACAATCGGTGAAGTTAACTTCACGAGTACCAAAGGCCTTAATCGCTACATCTCTCTGTAATGGCAAAGGTTTAAACAGCTGATGAAGTCACTTAGCTGATTTACTCCAGTTAGTCGCTCTTTGGTACTTAGTCAATTTCAATCATTCCCAACTCAGTTCTTAACATGCTAAATCTTTCATGACTGAGTGGTTTAGTGAAGATGTCAGCCAATTGATCTTCAGTGGGTATATATCTTAGAATAACATCTCATTTCTCAACATGATCCCTGATGAAATGATGTCTCACATCAATATGCTTTGTTCTTGAATGCGAGATCGATTTTCGATAGTAATAGATATGGCACTTGTGTTGTCACACATAATTGGAATTGTCTTTTCCTCTATTCCATAATCCCTTAGCTGTTGTCTAATCCATAGTACTTGTGCACAAAGAATCGCTCATTGCTATATATTACGTCATTTGTTGATGTAGATATGGAGTTTTGCTTTTTACTGAACCAAGAGACTAGTCTGGTGCCTAGCATCTGGCATGTTCCAGAAGTGTTTTTTCTATCTATCTTGCATCCAGCATAGTCAGAGTCCGAATATTATATTAACTTGAATCCTTCATCTTTTGGATACCAAATTCCAATATTGACGGTGTGCTTCAGATATTTGATTATTCTTTTGGCTGCTAGAAGATGAGATTCTTTTGGTTGAGCTTGAAATCTTGCACATACTCCTACTGCAAATGCTATATCAGGTCTACTTACAGTTAGATAAAGTAGGGATCCAATGATTCCTCTATACATTTTCTGATCAACATCTTTTCCAGCTTCATTTTTTTCAAGAATGATTCTTGCACACATTGGTGTATCTGCTGTGCCACTTGTGTTCTACCATATTTGTGTATTAAGTCCTTTGTATACCTGGCTTGACTGATAAAAATACCATCCTTCATTTGTTTCACTTGAAGGCCAAGAAAATAATTTGATTCTCCCATCATGCTCATCTGAAATTTGCTCTTCATTAGATTTGCAAATTTCTCACACAGCTTTTCATCCTCTGATCCAAAGATAATGTCATCAACATAGATTTGCACTAGTAATGTGCTTGTTCCTTCCTCTAATTTGAACAGAGTTTTATCTATAGTTCCTTTTTTGAATCCATTCTTGATCAGAAATTATGATAGTGTTTCATACCAAGTTCTAGGTGCCTGTTTGAGTCCATACAGAGCTTTCTTGAGTTTGTATACTTTATCTTTTTTCCTTTGAGTTGGAAACCAGGAGGTTGTTCCACATATACTTCTTCTTCCAAAAGCCCATTCAGAAATGCACTCTTGACATCCATTTGATAGACTTTGAAGTCTTTGTGTGCAACATAAGCTAGAAAGAGTCCGATTGCCTTCAGTCTTGCTACTGGTGCAAATGTTTCATCATAATCTATTCCTTCTGCTTGAGAATAGCCTTTTGCAACTAGCCTTGCTTTATTTCTGACAACTGTTCCTTGCTCATCCATCTTGTTTCTGAATACCCATTTTGTTCCAATGATGTTGGTTGTGTCTGGTCTGTCAACAAGTTCCCAGACTTCATTTCTTTCAAATTCATTTAGTTCTTCTTGCATGGCTGTAATCCAATCTGCATCTTGAATTGCATCATCTATTGTCTTGGGTTCCACTTATGATAGAAAACATGTTAGCATATGCTCCAGTTGTCTTCTGGTTCTCACTACTGTGTGAATATTTCCAATGACTTGTTCTTCAGGATGATCTCATAACCAAATTAGGTCAGGTTGAAGTTGTTTTTCACTTGGTGCTTCTGCAACTTCAGGTTCTGCATGAGCTTCTAGTTCTAGTGCTTCTTCTATTGTGTTGACATGTGGCTCATTTTGATTTTCAAAATGATGATTCAGAATGGTAGCTGGTATGGTTGTATTTGTATATACTTCCCTTTGTGTTGCTTTTTCTTCTTGATCTTGAAGACTTTCACCATTTGTGTTTGGTTCATCAAATACTACATGTATTGATTCTTCAATCACTAATGTTCTTTTGTTGAGAACTCTGAATGCCTTGCTAGTGTCTGAGTATCCCATAAAGATTGCTTCATCAGCTTTTTCATCAAAGGTGTGTAACTGATTCCTGTTCAAAACAAAACATTTATATCAAAACATGTGTAAATGTGAGATGTTAGGTTTTCTTCCATTCCATATCTCATATGGAGTTGTTCCATGATGTTTGTTGATGATTGATCTGTTCTGAGTATAGCATGCTGTGTTTGCTGCTTCAGCCCAAAACCTCTTTGGTTGGCATGCTTCTGCAATCATTGTTCTGACTGCTTCTTTGAGTGTTCTGTTTCTTCTTTCTGATACACCATTTTGTTGTGAAGTTCCTGCTGCAGATAATTGATGTAATACTCCATTTTCTTCACAATAAGTTCTGATCACTTCATTTAGAAACTCTATGCCTATATCTGATCTGATCTTGATAATCTTTAGTTCTTTCTCATTTTAAATTCTTTTGAGTAGATCTGGCATCTTCTTGAGTGTCTCTCTCTTCTTGTTCATGAATATGGTCCAGGTGAATTTAGAGAAGTCATCTACGACTACTAGAGTGTATTTCTTTCCACTTACACTTACTGGTGTGACTGGTCCAAATAGGTCCATATGTAACAGATGCATAATTCTTGTTGTAGATTGGTAGGGTTTTGACTTAAAGGAGCTTTTGATTTGTTTTCCCTTTTGGCATGCATCAAAGAGACTTTCCTTCTTGAATGTAATTTCTGACAGGCCTTCAACTAACTTGTTCTTTGATAATGTGTTGATGGTCTTGAAATTTAGATGATTTAATCTTCTATGCCAAATCCAGCTGGTTGATTGTTTATTTTTGACAAATAAACATGTTTCTGCTTTAGCTGTTTTCTAATCCACCACATACATGTTATCTTTTCTTCTTCCTGCAAGAACTACTGTGTTGGTTTGGCTGTGAATTACTTTGCATCCTTCCTTGTTGAAGTGTATATTGTAGCCTTTGTCACAGAATTGGCTGATGCTCAGCAGATTGAAGTTTAGTCTCTTAACATATGCCACATTTTGAATCTTCAAATTGTTCTTGAGCATTGTGCCTTCCCCCTTAATCTTGCCAGGGTTTTCTTTGCCTCCAAATGTGACTTTGGGTCCATCAAAAGCTTTGAAATCAGTGAGCCATCCTTTGTTCCCTGTCATGTGTCTGGAACATCCACTGTCTATGTACCAGACATCCTGCAAAACAAATTAATTATGTTTAGGTACCCAACACTGCTTGGGTCTATACCCGTTAGCAGTCTTGCCTTCTACTCCGAGTGTATATCCAAATGATATTCTTTTTGGATAATTGAAATCATCAACTTCATATGTATAAGGCATGGCAGAATAGCTTCTGATATTTCTACTGAAGGTATTCTGATACTTTTCTCTACTTTTTGGTGCATTTGCATCCTTCTTCACCTTCCAATATGCAGGGGGAAACCTATGTTGCTTCATGTGTCTAGGAACATATCTTGGTTGATTTTTCTTAAACACATGATGCATATCATGGTATGGTTTCTTCTTGTATTTTGGAGGTGCAATATTCCAATCATCCTCTGAAGGATAAAGTCTTCATTTACCTTTCAGTAGGTCTTTGTTTTTGGTTGACTGGAATGATGGTTTAGTCTGCTGTTTCACTATATTAGGTTTTGACTTCACTGGTACAGGATGAGTGGTTGAAATTATGGTCTGTCTTTTTCTGAACTTTGGTCCATTATTGGTCCTAGATTCAGAATTGTGTTGTCCATTGTTTCTATTCTCATCCTGACTATTGTAGCCAAGACCAGATCTGGATCCAAACCTTCTTGGAGGTTTGTAAGCTGGTGCATTTAGTGGTGTAGTGGTGTTTTTAGCTGCTAAGTGGATTTTCTCAGCTGATCTGTTAGCAGTGGATGAGTCATCATCTGCTGCTTTTTGATTAGGTGAATATATCTCCTTAGTAGCTAGTTCAGCTTTCAATTTGTCCAGTTGTTCCTTCAATATTTTCTTTTCTTTTCTTAGATCCTTACATTCCTTTTCCAGAATTTCATGATTCATCTCAATTTCAACAAATTTAGTCATGAGATTTTGGACTAGGGCTGTTGGATCTAATGGGAGAATAGAAGATTGTGCAGTGTTAGATGTGTATGCATTTGATGAAGAGTTGAAGAGAGTTTGAGAATGTGATAAACACAAGAGTAAACTTCAACTTAGTTTATTCATTGAGTAAAAAGATGTATAAATAGATACAATTGAGATAGAGAGACTAGCTAGCTAGCTTGGGCGGCCACTTGAGTATGTAGATGTGGGCGGCAAGCATGCAAAAGTAAAAGGTAAAAGTTATGTCTATGACATAAAGTAAACTAGAGTTTGACATATTAATTGTTTATATGAATCACAATTAATATGTCTTTTACAATTAAATAAGATGTACAAAATATTATGCACGAAATCTCGAGGCTCACAGAGTCTCATTTGAGTAATATTAATAGTAATATTAATATATTTCCACACCCCCTCAAATCTGGTCAGATATGTTGATGCAAACCAAGTTTGCTACTTAGTCTCTTTGAACATAAGAGGTGGAATAGCCTTGGTAAGAATATCGCATTCGATCTGCCGAGGAACATATTGGAGTTGAATAATCTTGGCATCAATCTTCTCCTTCGAGAAAGTATCTGTCAATGTCCACATGCTTGGTTTTATCATGATGGATGGATCTTCCGCCATGCATAAGGTGAATTATTATCACAACAGAGTGTGATAGGTTGTCTGATTCTTTGAAGTTCGTTCACCAGCACTCTTTTAGCCATAGAGCTTCACAAATGCCAAGTACAAGTGCCCTTAGTTCACCTTTCAAGATCGCTTCTTGACATGAGAGGTTGTTTCTTGCTCCTCCAAGTAAACTGTGTTCCCCATATATATGAGCAATAGCCTGTGGTAGACCTCTCATCAATGTGACATCCGGCCCAATCATCATCGGTGTAGACCTTGATTGATCTATCAAGAGACTTGGTGAAGTGCAGGCCTTGGCCAGAGTGGATTTTAAATACCTCAAGATCCTATTCATCTGCATCCCAATGTTGCTCAAGAGGGCAATGCATGAATTGATGACTGGATCGACCCCATATGCAATATCAGGTCTTGTGTGAGAAAGGTATATGAGTTTGCCTACAAGCCTTTGATATTGTTCTTTCCTCGACAAAGAATGTCACCATGCGATGAGAGGTATGACTGGGGTCTACCGGAGATACTGAGAGTTTGCATCCCATCATGCCGCTTTCTTCAGATAGGTCCAGGATATACTTCCTTTGGGAGACTGAAATGCCATTGGTGTTTCTAGCTACTTCCATACCAAGAAAGTACTTGAGGTAGCCCAGATCTTTAACTTGGAACACCTTTGCCAGTAGAGTCTTCAAGTTCTGAATCTCAGTAGAGTCATCTCCAGTAAGGATGATATCATCCACATATACAATTAGAATGGACCTCCTCTGGTTGGTTGTCTTGACAAACATGGTGTGATCAGAGTTGCATTGATGATATCCAGCAGCTTTAACCACAGTAGTGAGTTTCCAAACCATGCCCTTGGTGATTGCTTCAGGCCATATAGAGATTTCCTCAGTTTGCACACCTTGCCTTGAGTATGAGGATTGATAAAACCAGGAGGTACAGTCATATAAACCTCCTCAGTGAGGTCCCCATTTAGAAAGGCATTTTTGATGTCCAATTGGTGAAGAGGCCAGTCAAGTTGGACAGCTAGGGAAATCAAGACTCGACAAAGTGTTGAGCTTTGCTCTTTGGTGCAAAAGTTTCCTTATAGTCAATGCCATAAGTTTGAGTGAATCCCCTTGCTACCAATCTGGCTTTATACTTGTCAATTTTACCATCAGCATTGTATTTGATAGTGAATAACCATCTGCAGCCTTAACTGTTTTCTTGCCTTTGGGAAGATTTGTGAGATCCCAAGTATGATTATCCAGAGAAAGCAATCATCTCTCTTTTAATAAATGACCTTCCACTTATCATTTTGAAGAGCCTCCCGAATATTTCTAGGGATAGAGTGAGAGTCCAGTCTGTGTAAACATGGCAAAGACAGAGACAAGCTGATCATAAGATAAATAAGTATGAATAGAATGATCGGTGCATGATCTTTTCCCTTTCCTTAGAGCAGCACAGTCTCATCATCCACTTGATGAGATGGTCGAGATTCGATAGCCGAGGTCCAGCAGACACTGGTTGATGAGTTGTTGAGGTTCAGTTCAAGCCCAGCTCTGGGTCAAGAGACTGGTCGCCAGATCGCCGAGGGTCGATGAATGTGAGTATCCGCAGGATCTTTGAAGGTTATGAGTCCGCCGAGGTTAGGACTGCTTTGAGGGTAAATGGTTTGCTTTGAGGAACGGACTTAGTTCAATCTCAATCGAGTTTCCATCATCGGGACTTGCTCGAGAGGTTTCTTTGTAATATTGAGTCCTTTCAAAGAATTTCACATCCATAGAATTGTAAAATTTCTTTTCAGTAGAGAGAGTAACACTTGTAACCTTTCATGTCCTATGCATATCCAAGGAAAATGCACTTATGAGCTTTAGGATCAAGTTTTACTGTGTTGAGCATGGATATAAACAAACACAAGACAACCAAAGATCTTTGGAGGCAATTGGGTAATAAGATGAGAGCAGGAGTGTGTGGTCGGCAGGTTTGGAGAGGAGTTTTGAAACCTAACACTCACTTGGGAAGTCTGTTGATTAAATATGTCGCAGATCAATATAGCTTCACCCCACATGTATTTAGGAACATGTGTAGTGAACATGATTGATCTGGCCATTTCAGCAGATGCCTCTGTTCTTTCTTTCAAGAACCCCATTCTCGTTGAGGTGTTTCCACACAACTCTTGATATGAACAATTCCTCTGTTTGTCAAGAAGTTACTGAGGTTAGACTCATAGTATTCTAGAGCATTATCAGTCTTTAAGATCTTGATCTTAGTATCAAATTGGGTGGAGACCATGTGATAAAATTCTTGGAAGATAGGTCCAACTTCAGATTTGTCTTTCATTAAGAACAACCAAGTGTTTCTGGTATGATCATCAATGAAGGTTACAAACCACCTTTTTCTGTTATACTTTTCACTCTTGAGGTCCCCATACATCACTTTGTGAATTAGGGTGAAAGGGGAAGAGGGCAAGTGAGGTAACTTAGCATACATGATTTGGTGAGTTTAGCAAATTGACAAATATCACATTGAAGATCATTAAGATTACATCCTTTAAACAATTCAGGATTAAAGACTTTAAATAACCAAAACTTGGATGTCCGAGTCTATAATGCCATAACATGATATTGTCTAGGTTTTGAGTGCAGGCTGCTGAGGCAGATTCTGTCTTCAGTCTTCTGTCTTCAGCAGGGTTGATCACAAACAGTCCTGAGCAGGGTTTAGCTTGCCCAATCACTTCCTGAGAAGAAAGATCCTGGAATGTGCACTGATTCTTATTAAAAACAACAGTCCAATTCAGATCTTTAGTGAGTTTACTGACAGATATAAGGTTACAGTCTAACTTTGGAACAAACAAGACATTCTGTAGATATATCTGATTAGTAAGTTTAACCTTCCCAACACCTTTTGCATAAGAAACAGAACCATCAGCAGTCTTAATTCTGTGAATTTGGTTGCATGGCATATATTGGGTAATAAGGTTTTTATTACCAGTCATATGGGAAGAAGCCCCAGAATCAACAATCCAAGTCTCATTACTAAGAGGTGAGTAAAATATACCTGTTTTAGCATGAGTGGCCATTTCAGTAGGGGAGCTACCTTCACGATCTTTGAGCAATAAAGGCTTTAAAGCGCAAGAACCGAGCATTGACTTCATTGTCATTCTCCTCTTCACCGACAAGTTTGCCTTGACTTTCCTGGTTGGTTTTGAGGTTTTAGAGGGGTAGGTTTGCCATGTAGCTTCCAACAATTGTCCTTGGTGTGATTTGTGCGCTTATAAAGTGATCACGTAACGCCTTTCAAATTTTCTCAAAGAGCTTCACGACATTCAAGCAGGCGTACCTTGATGAGGGTTATCGGCAGGGTGTTCAAAGAAAGATGACTTTCCTCCGCTTTCTTCATGTTTGACCTCAACAAACATGGATTTGAGATTTGGGAGAGGTTTTGTGGCAAGAATTCTCCTCTAACATCATCAAGAGTAGGATTCGATCCAGGTGAGGAACTTGAATACTCTCTTCTTTTCTATGATGTCTTTATATAAGAAACATCATTGACATCATTCCAGTGTGAGTTTCCAACATATCTAGGTGTTGCCATGCCTTAGATAGTTCATTGAAATATTGAGTTACAGACATATCTCCTTGTCTGCAGTTTTGAATCTGAGCTTCGAGTTCATAGACTTCAGATGTATTGTCCTTTTTTGAGTAAAGGTCTCTCGGCATTATCCTGCATTTCCTTAGCGGTGTCATACATCATGAAGTTCTCACTGATCTCTTTTGTCATAGACCTCGTGAGGATGGTCATGACTTGGTTATTTTCTGTGTCCCATGCTTCAAACTTGGGGTCAGTTTCAGCAGGGGCAGGCTTGGAACCTGACAGATATCCCATCTTGCCCTGGCCGGAGATATACATTTTCATAGACCTTGACCATAGCAAGTAATTGTTACCATCAAGTTTATGATTTGTAAAAGAAGAGTGTTCGATTATCCGATCTGCTTGAGGCAATTGTGAGTCTCTCGAGGAAGATGAAACTTCGAGATAATGTTGACATTTTTATGAAAAAGAACTGAGTTTTGCAGAGGATTTTAGAACTCAGTAAGTCTCTGATACCATGAAGAGAGTTTGAGAATGTGATAAACACAAGAGTAAACTTCAACTTAGTTTATTCATTGAGTAAAAAGATGTATAAATAGATACAATTGAGATAGAGAGACTAGCTAGCTAGCTTTCATGCCACTTGAGTATGTAGATGTGGGCGGCAAGCATGCAAAAGTAAAAGGTAAAAGTTATGTCTATGACATAAAGTAAACTAGAGTTTGACATATTAATTGTTTATATGAATCACAATTAATATGTCTTTTACAATTAAATAAGATGTACAAAATATTATGCATGAAATCCTGAGGCTCAGCAGAGTCTGCTGAGTAATATTAATAGTAATATTAATATATTTCCACAAGAGTAAGAACTAGATGTTACCTCAGTTTCATCAGATTCTTTGGCCATAAACATAGACTTGCTTTATTATCTGAACTGTCACCTTCATCTTCATCTAATTCTTTGGTCATGAGACATAGACATACTTTTTCATTATCTGAGCTGTCTTCTTCATCACTATTATCTGAATCATTGTCAGATGATTCTTCATTCTTTTTTCACTGTTGGATTTAGCCTTGAGTGATTTCTTGCCTTTCTTCTTTTCGGATGCTTTGTATTTCTTCTTTTCCTCATATTTATTGTTTTCTTCTGGGCAATCAGCCTTGAAGTGTCATTTCTTGTTGCAGTTGAAGCATCTGTACTCATCATCTCTTTTCTTCATGTCTTTGCTTGAGCTTGACCTCTTGTTTGATGATGAGTTCCTTTTGAATGGCTTCTTTTTACTAAACCTGTCAAAACGTTTAACTAATAGAGCTACCTGTTCTTTGAGTTCTAGTGTCTCTTTGCTGATACAATCAGCAAAGTTACTTTGCTGTGGTGCTATCAGTGCACTGGTTCTTTGTGTCTCTGCCGGAGCACATTCTTCACCGTTTAATTCAAATTCATGAGCTTTTAGTTGGGACATCAGAGTCAGAGTGTCAGTGTTTGCAAGGTTTGTAGGTCCTCTGATTACTGATGTTATGATCTTCCATCTTTCAGGTAACCCTCTCAAGATCTTTAAACATATTTCTTTCTGGGGATATGTCTGCCCAAGCTGTTGCAGTTCACTGATGATGCTTGAGAATCTGTTGTTGATCAATAGATTCACCATCCTTCATTTTGAAGTTCTCAAATTTCTGTTTTGCAATGAGATAGTTTGTTTTCTTTAATCGCGCCAGATCCTTCATTTATCGATTGTGCGACTTGTCCCACATCTCCTTTGCTGTTTTGCAGTCTTTGATTCTCATGAACATGTTGCTGTCCAGGGTCTTCAAGATCATATCTTTTGCAACAAAGTCTAGATTTGCTCTTCTCCTGTCATCCTTGGTTTGGTTTATCCACTTCTTTTCCTTGATCTGCTCCAGTGGTTATTACAGTCATGATCATGATTGGGCCATCATTAATTACATCCAGCATCTCCTCATGAGTTGCTGCAAGATGAGATAACATTCTTATTTTATATTCATCAAAATTATTAACATTGAAAACAGGTACTTTTGATATAAAGTTTGAGGAATCCATAAGTACAGATTTGAGATATTTATGTATATAAGTAGAAAGCACAGATTTGAAAACTACTTTGAAAATATGTGATCTCCTTGTTACCAGAAATTAGATCTGAACATGTTCTGATACTAGGAACACTGCTCCGATACCAATTGTTGGTCTCAGAGAAGGGTAAAACTATAGTCAGAGAGGGGGGTGAATGACTATAGTGGAGTTTCAAAAACTTTTCTTATATTTAAAAGCTTTTGGGCAGCGGATAAGTCCCTTCTTACTAAGTTATTTCAAAGTAGTTTAAGTAGTCTCAAATATATGATATAATGTAAGCAATTAAATGAATGTAGTAAGGTAAATTGCAGAAAGTAAATTGACACAAGGCTTATAGTGGTTCAGGGTGGTGTAATCCCTTAATCCACTCTTCTCATGTGATGATCGGAGGAAATCACTATTGTTTTCACAGATACAATAGTACGATTGTCCTTGACTTCACAAGCTTCACAATCTACAAGACTATCACTCCTTGACGCAATAACTTGGTGACTGAGTCTCTCTCTTTCACTGCTCCTTGGGATCAAATCCTTCAGCAGCTATCACAAACACAACTCCTTCTCAGATGGCTCTGATTCAGTTGCTTGAATGATGTGAATTGGATTCACAAACTTGTTGATCAATCTTGAAGATGATGATTTGCAATACAGTTCTTTATTCCAATCCAAGAATGAATTACGGTAAATTTAGATTATGATAGTTATTGTATTTTAAGAGTTTTAATTTTAACTTTAGTGTTAAAGGTTGGATATTTGATGTTAAGGCTGTTAGGGTTTTCCAATCGTAGTGTTTCTTCGTAGTATTTATGATTGATTCGTTGCCGGATTAATTGTAGATTCACATGTGATTTGGAAGTAAGACGTCGTTCGGTTCGTAGTTCTGCTCGTCTTTAAGGTAATAAGTTCTTCTTATCAAAATGTTTCGTTTTAAATTTAAAGATGATGCTTTTAATTGTGTTAAAGTAAATTGGTTTTCAAGTATCCGCATGTAATTTGTTAGTTTCGGTTTATGTGTTTCATCTTGCCGGTACGTAATTGCTAAAGTATTATGTGCTATACGAAGTATTTTCAAGTATTATGTATTTTATGGCGAATTTTGTAAATCGTTTTATTTGCTTTTGGTTAGTAGAAGGAGGTAGGGTTTGGAAGTTTGGGGTTGTTTTGGATCTAGCCTTTTTCCGTGCTCACTTAGGTGGTTGGAAGATGTAGACGATGAACCTAACTTTTGTGTTCTTATCTGTTCCGTGAAGACAACTATAGACGGTTATTCATGGTCAGGTACTGATGCAATGTACCGTCCGGGTACCTTAGAGGGTATCACCCATGGCGCACTTTATGGCCTCCCGGTGAGGCTTCACCATGGTGTTGTACCCTTGAATACTCGGTTAAACCTTAGTTCCGGCTATGTATGCGTCAAACACTAACGTATGCATAGATTATGGTATTTGTTCTGTGTAAGCTCTATTTGATTCTGTAATATGATATATGTAATTCTGAATGTAATCAATATGTTAAGTAATTGGTCACATTAGAGGTGGAATCATGCTTTGTGCATTACCAGATGTTTCCCTCAAGTACTTTCCTATATTAATATATGCTTTTAAAGATGTTTTATATATCTTTCAAGTTATGCTTTTAAAGTAGTTTTCTCTACGCTTTAAGTCTATTCTTTTAACTTGTTTTGTAAACTGGATAAAGTGGATTCGTGTCATGTCTCCCGGCACCCGACAAGCATGAATATCTCTTTTGATCTTCTTTCTCCTCATTGAGCATCCAGCTGGTGCTCACTCTTTTTATTTGGAATAAGAAGAAATGCTGGTTGAAAACGAGTTGGATGAAAATCATGTAGAGCAAGCTTATGAATGAGCCATGAAGTTCGTTGTGTTCCGGTAGTTTCCACTTTTCAGACAAGTGGAGTTGTAATAAATGTTAGTACTTTTTATGATTTTAGTTTGACAGCAGTTGTAATCAGATGAGCTTGTTAATGAAAAGTCTGAAGTGTCAGTTTCCCGAGTCGCTTGCTTGTTTCTTTACTTCCACACTTTTTGGTACGACATGAGACTTACGTGAGATTTAATATTTATTTTAAATGTCATGTGACAAGCGTCCCTTGTTTGATCCGGATAAGGACCCGGTATTCGGGACATGGATGCTACACTTGGCTTGATCATGTCAAACAATTTTAACTCTACTTATAATATGGTCTCTATCACATAATTTTTACATAATACAAAATTCTATATTATAAATGCAAAGATATAAAAGCATATGATAAAATTTGTACTCAATACTAGGTTTACGGTATTACAGTAACCAAACAAACTTCAATTTTTATTGTAACTATAGTTCAAGAAATAACAGTAAATCAAAGACAAAAGAATATTGATAATTATTTTAAAAAAATTGAACTTTTACATCATTATGATTATATAATAAATTTTCACAAAGATGGCCACTCTCTTAAGTGGAAACAATATTGGTTTTTATTTTTCTTTCTTTTTTTTTTTTTTTGTTGGGTTTTTTATGTTTTTAATTTTTTCATGCTCAACCCATATGCCAACATGTACACTAGTATATGACTGTGAACCAGAGGCACGCAGGCAGTGACGGACACATGATCAATCTTGGATATAAGAGGACAATATATATATATAACATGATCGATCTTTGGTTGTATATACGTCCGCGGTTCGCCTATGCACTCAAGAGAGAATCCACATGAAAACAGTTGACCATACAGTGAGTGAGAGGATTGCAGTAAGGTATGTCCATATATAAATAGTCGAACATTCCTCTTGTGCAATATCGAATAATTGTGTCATGGTTCCTGCATAATTATCACCATGTATAACGTAAACTGAACAAACAAACATGAAGAAAAACTGTGGAGTGTGAAAAATCGATGAGTAATAATTTTGGATACTGTCAATCGTACCACAGTCAATCTACTCGGACATCACGTTTTGAAAAAATATCAACTTTTCATAGGTTGAAATTTGTTTTCGACCTCTCTCAAATCATGTTTTGTGCACAACTATGTAATGAATATAGTATTGAACTTATATAGTAATAATATTAATTCTTTCCTACTTGAGTGGTGTTAGGGGCGCAATAAATTCAGACACAACATACATCACTACACACTTTAACCATTGGACCATGGTAATACATACATAAATCAACATGTGTTACGTGTCATCCACCATGATCATGGAAACAAAACTGTATAATAACATATGTTGTGGCAATGTGTTGTGCCCCAATCATTTCCTTTCTTTGCAGAGAAGTGGGTCGGAAATACTAGCGCAACAACAAAAATTGTCTGAACACACTAATATTGAAGAGTAGGCCGTATAACATTATCAATATATAACATAAAATTGCGTCGTGTTACTTGCTTCGATCATTTTGTGGTGACAGTATGTTGAACTACCATCTTTCTCAGAAGATTAAGCTGATGGGAGGTTGATAATTAACATCTTATACACTTTTAACACGCCCCTTTAAGTGTGAGCAATCTCTCCCAACACTTACACATCTTAAACACTTCAACATTCTCCCTCAAGTGTTGGCAATCTTTTCCAATACTTGTCTAATATAAATGGGGAAAGTTCGATCTCATAACCTCTGGCTATGATACCATGTTGAACTATCATCTCTTCCAAACGCTTAAGCTGATGGGGAGGTTGATAATTAACTTCTTATACACTTTAACACGCCCCTTCAAGTGTGAGCAATATCTCACAACACTTGCACATCTAAAACACATCAACACAGTAACACTATTCGACACCATATACTATAAAAAAAAATGAAAGATGAGAGAAAGTTGAGAAAGTAGCATATATACCTATAGCCATGGCAGGTGGGAGAGCATATTGTGTCATTAAGACAAACTGATACAGTGGATCTGGAGGAAGAAAACCTAAATGATGAGCCGCTCGAACTATACCGATCCCAATTATTGGTGAAAGCACGTAACGCACCAAAATCACTCCAATCACCACTGTTGCCTTCACTTTTGACTTACGTAGACCTGTATTCAATGACGGACGCAAGATCTCGATTAAGGCTAAGAGGGTAATAATTCGGACAAATATAATTTTAAGGATGGGGAGGGGTGAATAAATACGTAGGTCCGTCTATACTTATATACATATAATGATTGCGGTCTTGCGGAGATATTATAATATATACTTACCTCGGGTTAGATTTCCCCCAAGAATCAAGGTCATGCAGGGTATGCTTGCACCTCTGGAAATCAAGTACATTGTGTGCATGTCAGGTAATAATTGTATATAAATATATATAGCAAACCGTATGACAATCAGCCTCTCGATTAATCCATTCTATGACGATCAACGTTTTTACAAATGTATAAAATCAATTTTCATTAGTGAGTAAGAGAACATAAGTTTAGTTTTAATACTTTCAAAGGTTTATAAGTATGCTTGAAACTGACTTACCCCAGAAGTTGAATAGTATCTTGAATCACTCTGAGAGGAGCATCATCTCCAATTATGAGGTTTTTAAGCCATGGTACCGCGGCAAATGTAAATCCCATTATCTGTAATTAGTAATATGATTTAATCGCGTATATGTAATTAATTATAGCATTAATCTTTAGTAGTTGTAGAAGAAAGTTATGCAAAGTGGCATACATTATTCATTTCTAACCTCTCACACACGATAAAAGTGTATATGTAAGTAAAAATATAAGAACATGTAGAATTACCTTCTTACAAGCATTAAAATCTCTAATCTTTAACTAATTAGATGTCAAAAACAGAGTATTAGAACATACCGCGCCAATGGTGGGAGGAGCCAGTATTCTCTCCAATACTCGCTTGAATGCTCCAAATAAATTTGCCCAACCAGACATTTGCTCACCTTCTATTTTGTTAGATGATTCTTGTAAAACAATCTGGAGCCATATGATTTCAACTTTACAAATGTTTTTTGAAGATTTGCACCAAATTTAATAATTTATTGTGCTAAAAATGTTTTAATTTTTAATTTTTTTAATTTTAATTTTAATTTTTAAAATTAAAATGTAAGAATGGTCATGTAACTTGGTTGGTTTATTTAGAGTTTTCTGTTTTTGTTTTGGTTCTAGTTTTAGTTATTTAAGTCACAATTTCTTTTTTTCAGTTTAAATCATCTGACGCGGAGGAGGCGGAAATTGTAAATAAAAAAAATCGATTTTGAGAAGAAAATGATTCCACGTGACTTTGCGAAAAATATGAAAATAAATTGCAAAATTCTTCCGCCTTTGAGTAGTAAAATAAAGTGGCGGTTCTTAATTTTCGCATTTTTGCTTTGGTTAGTATTGATGTACAGCTTGTAAAACTTTTACTCTTGTATAGTTTTGTGCAAATATAATAAAATATCCGGTTTCAAAAAAAAAAAAAAAAAAAAAAAAAATGGCGGTTGTATTTCTAAGATTGGAATTTTTTTTTTCCTTTTCTGAAAGGTGATTGGATTTTATATTCTAATATAAACCCCATAATCTAAGAAAATGGGCTTTTTAGTTATGGGCCTAGCAAAAAAAAAAAGGATATGAAAATTTCCATTTTGGGTCGTAATTAAATTGACAAATTTACCCTTGTTTAAAGACTATAAGAAATTTAAAAATGAATTAAAGGGCGTAAATTGAGAAAATTAATAGTTTAGAGTCGTATATTGAAGCGATTAATAGTTTAAGGTTGTAAATTATTCCCACATTATAGTTTAAGGTTGTAGATAGATCAAATAGTAGTTTGAGGTTGTAAATGTTTCATAAAGTGTAGTTCAAGGGGATAAATTGCATTTTTCACTTCCCTTTTATCCGATTCCATAACTATCTTTGTAGCTCCAGAATATTTCAGTTTTATGTTTTGTTTTGGTTCTAGTTTTAGTTAAATCGGAACCAGAGTAAAAACAAAGTTAAAACGCTAACTATGCTGATTTACATAACTAAATGAATATAAATACTTGGAAAATTAAAAAAGATCAGGAAAAAATGACTTACGACATGGTTTTCAACATCAACTTCTGGAGATTTTGATAATGCTTCTCGTTCCCCGTCTCGAAGAAGATGAGAATTCACACTTGCATCAAAGTCTTTGTTAGGTAATTTAGTAGCAGTAGCAGCAGCAACTTCTTCAACTGCTATTAGTGCTTTACATTTCGTTGCAGAACTGCTTACTAAATAGTAAGCGATTGTCCAAACGTAGAATCCACCAATCTGTATAACATGACTTTTCTTTAGCCAAATTGTAAGACAAAACATGTTGAACTACCATCTTATGTTTACCGATGGGGGATGTAAAATGTTAATTATCAACCTCCCTATCAGTCAGAGACGGATCCATGAATTTGTTTGTCACCGAAGTCAGAAAATACATTTTTCATCCAATTTTTTTTCCAATGAGTCACCAGAGTCTAAAACAATATTATTTAGGGTTTATTGTTAAAAATAATAATTTGTATGTAGAAATATGTAAAGAGGACAGTGAAATTTTTTTTCAAGTAAAAGTACATGTCCTTAATTCAACTGCGATTTAAATTCTCTCGTATTCAAATACCAAAACGAATATATCTTTTGATCTGATTGTCGAAAGATGATAATTTTTTCATCTTATGTTTCCTTTTTTCGTCCTCTTTATTTACATATCTAATTTGATATTTTTTTCAACGTTATTTTCGAGGTTATTTTTGTAAAAAACACATAAACATTGGAATAATGAAACATTGGATTTGAGGCATGTTCCACTGCAGCAAACAATGGATTTGAGGTTATGAACAGTGGATTTGTTTTTATCACCCAATTTATATTTCCACTGTAATGATTCCTATTTTCCTCCTATTTTTTGTCCTTTCAAACCACTCCCCCTATTTTTTATCGACAAAATAAGCAAAACTAATCGTTTTAATACTAAAAAAGATTCTCGAATCTCAGTGGGTTCACGTGATCGGAGACCCCACCGTGGAACATGTACATTCGCCCCTGCCATCAGCTTAAACCTTTCGAAGAGATGGTAAATGGTAATTCAACAAAATAGCTTAAGCATAATTTACAATTCCGCTGAAATCAAAGTTCAAAACACTCAGTTTAAGCATATATATATATATATATATATATATATATATATAGAGAGAGAGGGCAGAGAATGAATCTTACAGACATGGAGAACAAGGCGTATGACATTCCAATTGAAGAACAAACTTTAACATCTCCAAATGGACTGCCCTTTTCCTTGCAGATAGCTGTGATCATTATGACCACCAGATTTCCCAAGTTCCCTGTCAATTAAACAAATTGTTTTGAAATTGTTCAAAAAATTATGAATTATTTAATTAATCATATTAGAATAATTAATTTAGCTGTCATAAAATGAAGTGAGACCTGCAGAACATATTGCTGTGATGAGGCCTTCTAAATGTGGCTTTGGTTTCATTATTTTAACTACAATCCATCCAAGTGTTCCACCGACAATGAAGGTTAGGCCAATATTGACTGGCATAAACCACCTGAATTTATATTTTTGAGTTTATAATTAATTACAAGGCTTATATAATTAGGAGCATTGTTTTGAAACATCATAAGTTATTAAAAAAGAAATCAAAAATTTTAAACCGGTCCTTGTACAAGTATGACATGGTGTATATACCAGTACCAATAGAAATTAAGAAAAGTAGGATTTATAAAATATATATATATATATATATATATACCTTGTATTTACAGGTTTGCCCCTCTTTTAAAACATTCAGTTGGTTGAATAAGTATGATATGGTGTAGTAGAATGAGATATTTTTGGTACAATATTGTATCAAAGTTGTATCAAGTCATGACATGCATTAGAGTTATTTATTTTTTTCTCTTTCACATACTACATTTTTAATATATATGTGTAAGAGTAAAAAAGAAATTTGGTACAACCCTCGTACGATAGTTGTATTGTAATTTTTTTTCCCAATAACGGTATAACCTCCAAAATTAAATATTACTCTCCCTATATTCTTATTTAATGGGGAGAAATATCAAATATTTTTGATCCTATTTAACTTACGAAGAACGTTTTCCAAATTAAAGCAAAATTTATTATCTGTTTTTCCGTACTTTATCCGAATTTATTATAAGGTGAGCGCTAAGGATTAATGCTATATTAATAATATTTAAGAGTTCTTTTAGTTATTTTATTGTTAAGAACATATTATTAACATTTTTTAATAAACATATTTTTGACAACTCCATTCGTTAAATAGGAATGGAAAGCCGGACTAGTAATTTTTTTTTTTTTTTTTTTTTTTTTTTTTTTTTCTGTTGGCAGTTTCCGCCCGATATGACAAGGTGTATTTGAGTATTATACTTAAATTTCATTAAAGCCACTTAAAATTGATTTTTTTAATTAAATTAAAAGGGAAAATGATATTTTATGAAGCTATGCATTAATGGCTGAAAGTACATGAGATGGAGGAGAACTTACCCAATATTTGTAGTAACAAATAGAAAGACCTTGCTCAGCTAAAAAGCTATGAAGCACTGATACGGACATGTCATACGATTTGACACAGATATAGAGACACGGTTAATGTCCAAATTTAACCGATATCACACATATTTTTTTGCAGACGATCTACTATCATTTGGAGAAGCAACAGAAAGCCCCGCAAAGGTCATGGAAGAGGTACTTACGGATTTCTGCAATTTTTCAAGGCAGAAAATCAGCACTTCGAAGTCTAGATTATATACCTCTAGTAATGTGAGGCATACTACGAACACGGCTTTATCTCATTGCCTGCAAATGAGCCATACGGGAGATTTGGGAAGGTATCTGGGAGTGCCTCTACTCCATGGAAGAAAACAATTTTCTCACTTCACTTAACTTGAAGACAAGATGAAGAGTAAACTGTCCACTTGGAAATCGAAGAATTTTTCCTGGGCATGTAAGAGAGTACTTATTCAAATCTCTTTGGCAGCACAACCATTCTATACTATGCAGACTACCATGCTTCCAGCTACAACTTTGAATATGTTAGAAAAGATCTGTAGACAATTCTTTTTGGGAGATGATGAATCCGGACGCAAGTTGCATACCACAGCCTAGAACACTTTGTGCCAGCCGATCAAGGTGGTGGTTTGGGGTTCAAAAGGTTGTATGAAATGAATATTGCTTTTTTGGGAAAACTGGTGTGGGACCTGATCACGTAAAAAGATATGCTGTGGATAAAGTCCATATCTCACAAGTATAGGGAATTATCTACAACAGCCAAGGCAGGATGTTCTCCAACCTGGAGATGTTGGATCATATATCCAACGTTGGGCTTATATGTGAAATAATTGTTATGTCGTAGACTGTCAATAAATGTTAGTCCGTTTTAAAGTGATCTACTACGGTTATAATTATTGGACTGTGACGTATCGCTAGGGTGTGGACCTTTAATGTGTAGAAACTCGGAGGTAATTTCTAATTTTATGATGGGTAAAATTGGAAAGACCTAATAAATATTTTACTATATAAGGGTGGGTTATGGTCCCTAGGTCATACACTTTTCCCACTCTCTTTTGACCCCCATTATCACAAGAGAAAAATACAGAGAACACAAAGGGTTCTTCTGACAAGAAACGGGAGGTGTATAGATCTGGAAGATCGATCCTACAACATCTACAGAGTCTTCCGCTGCTATGGATTCGGGTATGTTTGTAGATTAATATCGTTCTCTGTTTCTCAATAATTTAGCATAATCGATACGGGAATAATGTGATTCAATCACATAAGGATTGTTCTAACAGGAGAGGCATATGCAATGCCTATGCTCACCGTAGAGGAGGCCCGGAAGATACCCATCAAGGCTATGGGTGGAAAGCTTACAGACCCCAAAGGCAGATACACTATGGCCTCTGGGTATACCTTACTGACCCCCAACGATGAACAAACTGATCTCGAGGACATCTGGAGAAAGATTTGGGACCTGAAATTAAAGGGCGAACTAGGAGTAGTTACTTGCTGTGGATCATTGCACACGAAGCCCTAGCCATGGATATGATGTTGCATTCTAGATATGTTGTAGAGGACCCTCTCTGCAACATTGTGAAGAGGCAAATGCAACCACTCTACACGCCTTAAGAGATTGTACATGCATGGGCAAAGGAATTTTGGGATCAATGTGTGCCTGTTGAGGAAAAAGCAACTTTTTTGACGTCACAATTGCAGTGGATTGGCTGCGGTTGAATATGTCCTCCAATGGGAGCCGATGTTTTGGGAATGAATTGGAAATATATATGGAGGGAAGCAATCTTTGGTATTTAGATGTGGAGGAATAGACTCAAGTATGGACATGATGAAGACAGACCCCCATCTAATGTTTTTATTTCAAATGTAGTTGAAAGTGCAAGAAATCTTAGACTTGCTTGGTATATAGAGCATGCCAAAGTTTTTGCTTTTTGGATACAATTTTGTAAACCTGCCGGTTGTTGTTACTTTGAGGGTTGTTAATAAAGTGATTCCTTTCATTAAAAAAAAAAAATAAGAAAATTTTGTTGATCCATAATACCTACTATAAATCACATTATTTATCGAATCATATAAACCATACCTTGCCCTTTAATACTTCCTTTAATAATTTCAAAAACATGAAAAATGGTTTTTTTTCTTCTTCTTCTAAATAAGTATGAAACAATCGTGTCGTTCCGTGTCCGGGATGTGTCGACACCGTGCCGGAAACGTGTCCCATCGTGTCAGATATCAAAATTTAACAAAATATTTAAACGTGTCAGGCACGTGTACAGGGGCGGACCCATGTGTTTCACAAGGGGTTCCATGGACCCCCCTGAACAAAAAAATATGCTACATTATACCTATAGAAAAATATTTTGGACACCGTAAAAAAATTATTCTACTTAGAAAAAAAATTACGGACCCCCCTGAAAAATATTTCTGGGTCCGCCACTGCACGTGTACGAGGTGTGTGGTGTCGGAAATATGTCCGACACTGCGCACTGCATTCAGATTAAAATGTCGGTGCTTCATAGCTAACATGTGGCCTATAAGACTCTCTTCCCTTTTGACAACGGAAAACAGAATAGAGTAAAATACAGACAAAAGACTTCGACAATCACTGATGATACATCTCAAGGATGAGCAGTCCTCTGAAGTTTACAGTTTACTAATAATGGTCTGTGAATTCCTTCAAAAATCACGTGAAAAAAGCCAATGTAATTGTCCAAACATAGTAAATAACACCAAATCAGATTTGATCCATGTTCAATATAAAATTTCTGTTCATTAATCATTATAATCATTGACTTTCGGGTGAAAAGAGTTCAATTAAGTGTCAAAAAATCGGGATGAGATCACATGTCTAATTTGTGTGTCTAATTTCGATGTCTAAGTAAAAACGACGTCGTTTCATGTGTGTTTCATTTTTTGGTTTGAGTTTTTTGTTTTTATTTTATTTTCTTCAAGAAATAAAACACACAGCGCGTAAACGACATCGCTTTTACTCTTAATCAAATTTATACATGTAAATTAGACAGGTGATCTAATCCCAAAAAATCTTATCCGGTACATATGGCTTTTTTTGTGGGGAAGTGTAATATAAGTCAAATAATTTTATTTGTATTTTGTTTTTAAAAAAAAAAAAGGATTTTGAGTAGCATAAATACCTTTTTATAAATTCTAGGCCACATATATCCAATCAAATAAAAGTAGTGTAACAACGTTTAGGAAAAAGATTGTACAAACCATGAAATGATGTCTTGAAGGGTGACAGCCTTTGCCAAACTTGAAAATATAAGCGATGGAATAAACACCAGAAACACAATCTGCAATGCACTTTATCATTCTAAATAGATCGATCCACACAAATTCGATAATAAAGTCAATGAATTTTTACCAAGTGGTCAAGTTGAGACCCGTGATCAAAAGATCTTGAATTCGATTCCCGGATGAAATGCGTGTGTGAGAGGTATATACATTTCTTTCGATTTTGAAAACCAAGTCTAATATGATTTTCAGATTCATACATTTTACGGATGTGATTTAATACTTTGATTTTAAAATGAAAAAAGTTAATACTATTTGAAAAATCGTATATATTAAGAAAATAAGTTTAATACTTTGATTTATGTATGCGTATTCATAATATGAATATTGAAATGAAAAAGCATGTTCAAAATTGAGTTGAACATGTACTTATATTTGTACTACCTCCGTCCCACCCACATTATAAGTCATCTTATCTTTATATATACATGTTAAAAAACTCAATTATATCGATTAGAATAAGGTAAATCTTTGAAATAAGGAATAAGAAATAAGGGTAAAACAAGAAAAATAGTATTAATTATTCCATTGAAATATTGTGAGACGGATGAAATGCTGGGATGACTTATAATATGAAACGGAGGTAGTAATAATTACACAAATACCCTGTACCAATATCCTATACTTTTACAATAACCCCGCATCTATGTATCTGTATCCGCGTAAAATAAAAATTAGAAAGTCAAAGACTAAAGTAAATTTACCCTGTTCATAGATCTTCGAGCTTCTGCATTGAATTTATTGAGATAATCAGTTGCCAAAAAAGCCCCTAAAGAAGTAGTGAGGAGCACCTGCAATACTGGCATAGCTGCCACCTCAAATAATGACCAGAACCCCATTTTGATGATCTCCTCTTCTTCTTCTTCTTTATTTTTTTTTTATACTTAATATGAAATGAAACCTCTAATTCAAGAAATTGAAGAGAAATATCCAAAAGGGTTTTGGCTTTAGGCTATTTGATGAAAGAATTGGAAGATCATCTTCATATAATTATAAGCCACACCCCCTTTTTTTTAATTTATAAAATGAGTTGGTCCCTCTACTACACCTGTATGGCTGTATCTCATACATTGACAGCTAAATTAAAATTTAAAAATAGATCTGAGTCTGGTCTACCAATAGATTTTTTCTGCATTAATGTTGTAATAATGTTTCAACAAGCAATAATGTTGTATATATATATATATATATATATATATATATATATATATATATATATTCACCAAGTGAAGACTGTCTCAAAATGTAACTCCGTTTGGCTTTTTGAATTTGTCTCATAATATAACTCCATTCAGAATACCGATGGAGTATTTATTACATTTTTCTTCTTTTTACCCCTAATTTATTATACAATTCACCTACTTTACAACTATTACATTAATGAGTTCAAAGAGTATTCTAGTTTTTTACAATCAAAATTAATAACACTTTTCTTTAAAAAAAAAAGTTAATGATACTTAACCAGTTTTTTAATCTGTGTGAACAACGAATTTAAATTTTGGACCGAAGTAGTATATATAAATATATTGGAAAATTAGGGATAAGCGACACATAACGGAATATTTTTAAGAATAGTGACAACTACATAATTTTTATAGGAGAGGACGACAATGCGATAATTTTTATAGCGATGAAGAATGACAAACAAATGAATCCGAAAATCGGTGAATCTCTCAATGAATCCCGAAATCGGTGAATTTCGACGAAAATTGAATTTTGATAATGAATCCCGAAAATCGGTGAATAATCAAACAATGAATTTTGAAAATTAGTGAATTTTTAAATAATGAATTTAAGTTTAGTGAATTTAAATAATGAATTTGATATACAAGTGAATTTCGACAATGAATAAATAGTTTTATTCTTTATGCAAAAAGTTTCAAAACTGTCTTTTACTCAATTGATGAAATATTTATGTCCTTCTCCCTCATTCCCCCTAAATATATACCATATGGAAGACAATCTTTTTTCACACATATGGAAGACAATTCTATGCAATCAAAGCACATGCTATAAAATAATCTCACGTGGCAGTGAAGATTGCGTGGCTATCGTGTGAAAGAAGTAACGTGCAATAATATAAGTTCGACATTATTTAGCATTTACTCTACGACCAACGTATCCATACACCACATTATTTGCAAATCACATCGTTAGAATTAGGGACCCTCAGGAATTAAAAAAATTGTAATAATAAAGAATAAACGAAAGCATAAATCATACAAGAAAAAATAACATAAGACGAATTGTAATAATAATAAAGAATAAACGAAAGCATAAATTACACAAGAAATAATAACACCGGATTTAACGTGGTTTCGACAAAATGCTGACTACTCCACGGGCAGAAAGAGTAGAATATATTATCACTGAAGATTTTACAGACTCTTGGCAATTGCCTAAGGCAATTGCTCAAAGCTACTGCGCTACATCTACTGATGCTACTACAAATGTTCTAGGTTACAACATATGTGTATTTATAGCCACAAAAACTAGACCTAGCCGCCATAAAGACATACTAGCAGAACGACTAAAATACCTCAGATGTGAACTCAGCTCAACTGACTCCACCAGACGTAACCATGCTGAAATTTGCCCAAAACGGACTTTCCCCAAAGCTGACTTTCCGAAAGCTGACTTCTGGCAAAACTGACTTCTGCCCAAAGCTGACTTCTTCTCAAAGCTCATTTTTGCTTAGCTGACTTTTTTCAGCTGACTTTGCTTAGCTTAGTACTAAACTCAGTTTAGTACTCAGCTCTAAATAAGATGTCAAGTCACATTTCCTAACAAATCTCCACATTGACTTGAATTCTCGTTCAAACAGATGTATAACCAGATGTATTGTGCCAGATGCATTCGTCAATGCCAGATGTACTGTACCAGATTCATCCCCTTCTTCAGACTTGATTGAGTTGAGAATAGATGTGATCAACTTGATCACCAGACAAGATGTGACTACCAAATTCATATGTAATCACCTTAGTTGAGCACACTCAGCTGAGCTATTCAGATTCAACTTCAATCAAACAGATTGCAGATTCAGTTTCAGATTCTGAGCTGACCAGATATGAACACAACATACTCCAAGTGAGACTTCTCCAGACGAGACTTAACTCCAGATGAGAACTCCACCTTAGACATTTTCACCAGATGCTTAGCTGACTTCACTCAGCCAAACATATCAGATTTGTCTTACTCAGCTGACTTCACTCAGCTGAGACTTTCAGACACATATGCAGAACCAGCGTAGACATGTTCAACAGACACATAGACGCCACTTTGCTGACAGATGGACTCAACTGACTCTTTATTCAACTTACTTCCCAGACTTGAACACTCCACTCTACACAGCTGACTTTTACTCAGTTTGTACTAGATCAGCTGAGCCTTACTCAGCCAATCCCAGATTTTGGTTCCACTCAGATTCAGCTCTTGATTCTTCAGGTTCAGATGCACAACTAAGTGCTAGATTAGTGTTGACTTTCTCAGCCGAGTTCTGTAAACTCAGCTGAGTGTGGACGTGAAGCTCCACCTACTTGTCAACACTCCAGATTCAGATTCAGACCAGATTTGCTTTAGGGTCTTTGGAATCACCCTTCTTGAATGTCTTCTTTCCAGGATTTCCATTCTCTTTGCAACTTCTACTAGCAATTAAACCAACAGCCCGATTGTCTGTACCTATGCAAGCTGAATTATGCCTTAGCTCTCAATTATAGAGAGATGCTCTAACATCCTCCAATGACAATGTGTCTCTTCCAACAAGAAAAGACTGCACAAAATTCTCATATGATGCTGGCAATGATACCAACAGAATTAGAGCTACATCCTCATCTTCGATCTTAACACCAATACTCCTTAAATCAAGCAATATTATGTTCATTTTTCCAAATGATCTCTGAGAGGCATTCCTTCATGCATTTTTAAACTGAACAGACGCTACTTCATAAGCAAATTGTTGGTCAACGACTTTGTCATATACAGACTCTCAAGCTTCAGCCACAGCCCTGCTGCTGAATCCTCTTCAGCAACTTCAGTGATAACATCATCAGACAAGCACAACAAAATCATTGAATGTGCTTTCTCCTCTAGATTGGCCATCTCAGCGTTTCCGGCATCCACCGCCTATGACAACGGAGCCAGAGCCCCAGTTTCTTCAACATAGCACGCATCTTGATTTGCCATAGATTGAAATTATTCCATCCTGTGAATTTATCGATCTCTACATTTAATCACACATCTTGATCTTGCCAAAGAACAGAACTTTTATCATAGAATCCGAGCACTGGTGAAGGTCTTGGTGAAGATAAAATTTTGTTCAAACAGATGATTCCCAAACAGAATCTCAGATTCCCTGATGATAACCTGGACGCTCCGATACCAATTTGTTAGAAATAGGACCCTCGGGGATCAAAATGGATTGCAATAATAAAAAATAAACGAGAAAGCATAAATCACACAAGAAACAATAACATAGGATTTAACGTGGTTTTGGGCAAAATACCGACTACTCCACGGGCAGAAAGAGGAGAATATATTATCATTGGAGATTTTACAGGCTCTTGGCAATTGCTCAAACTACTGCTACATCTACTGCTATTGCTGCAAATGTTCTAGGTTACAACAGATGTCTATTTATAGCCACAAAAAACTAAACCTAGCCGCCATGAAGACATATTAGCAGAATGACTAAAATACTCCAGATGTGAACTTAGCTCAACTGACTTCACAGACACAACCATGCTGACATTTGCCCAAACTGAGATTTGCTCAAAACTGACTTTCCCAAAGCTGACTTCTGCTTAAGCTGACTTTCCCAAAGCTGATTTCTTCTTAAAGCTCACTTTTTCTTAGCTGACTTTGCTCACCTTAGTACTAAACTCAGTTTAGTACTCAGCTCTAAATAAGAGGTCAAGTCACATTTCTTAACACACATCAAAACGCCATTTAAAAGTTGATTATTGACTTAAAAATACATTTTTGACGATATCTTTTGTATGATGCAAAAGTAGTTCTCTCTGTTTTTTTACCTGTCGCAGAGAGAAAAATCACACAGATTAAGAAAGTAATTAATATGTCTAAAATATAGTATTGGAAATGTATTTTTGTTATTGGAAATGTAAATACTTTTTTTTATTTGTCACAGAGATAAAATTCACACAGATTAAGAAAATAATTAATATGTCTAAAATATAGTATTGGAAATGTATTTATGTTATTGGAGATGTAAATACTTTGTTGGTAAAAGAGTTTTTAGTATTGGAAATGTATTATTTTATTGGAAATGTAAATACTTTATTGGTAAAAGAGGAAAAAATAATAAATGGTGCATTGGAAATATAAAATGACAGATAAATAAAAACAGAGCATTTCATTCTATGAAGGTGGGGGTGCATGGTTGTCTAATCATGCGGCTAACAAGCTTGACATGGCCAAAGCATTTGATCGGGTGGAATGGAACTACCTTTGGGGAGTTATGCATCAGATGCGATTTCCAGAGGCTTTTGTTGATTTAGCACGGCGAGGCGTTTCATCTATTACCTGTAAGGCCCTGGTAAATGGCAGTCCCGGTCCTCGGTTGTTCCAACTCGGGGGATACGACATGGGGATCCTCTTTCCCCGTTCATTTTCATCATTTGCGCAGAGGGACTAACATCATTATTGGATCGGGTTGTGCGAGGAGGGCTGCTCCGGGGTATTACATTTGGAAGATAGGCGCAAGTTCATGTTTCACACTTGCTTTTTGCTGATGATAGTATGCTATTTTTGAGTACAGGGACGGGGCACTGGAGACATTGGTGGATTTGTTTAATCAGTACATATGCAAATCGGGACTAGCACGTGTAAATACTTGGGCATGCCATTTATCACTGGAAGTAACAAACGGCAGGTTTTTGATTTTCTCCGAGAGAATGTGTGGAAAAAATTGTCCGGCTAGAAAGATAAGCTTCTTTCCCCAGCAGGGAAGGAAGTGATGATTAAATCGAGCAAGCTATACATACGTTCATTATGCAGTGTTTTAAGGTTCCTTCCATGCTAGTCCAAGAGAATGAGACATACATCCACTGCTTCTTTTAGGGGGATACCGAGACCAAGCGGAAGGTGCATTGGCGGAACTGGGACACTTGTTGCTTGCCTAAAAATCTTGGGGGCCTTGGCTTCTGCAATATGGAATGTTTTAATTTGGCCTTACTTGCCAAGCACCCGTGGCGATTCCTTACTTGCCCGACCGCCCTTGCGAGTCGTGTACTTAATGCAAAGTACCATCCGGGAACAACTATTATGGCGGCCGGGTTAGGAAGCAGACCATCTTTCCTGTGGATGAGCTTGCTAGAATGTAGAGATATGTTAATGTAGGGGCTGCGGTGGCGTATAGGAGACGGGAGCTCTGTCTACATCTTTCATGATTCTTGGGTTTCTAGGCCTCCATCCTTTCGGTTAGTTTACTCCTCCCATTCCTTACCCACGAACATTAAAGTCTAGGACTTGCTTTTGTCAAGTACAAGACAATGGATTTTGCCTTTCCTCATGCAAGAATTCCAAACTTGGGAGGTGGACACCATCCTTCAAACTCCCATTGCAGGCAGCTCGCACCCAGATAAGTTGATTTGGCATTATAATCGCCGGGACAAATATACGGTAAAGTCAAGGTATTTTCTTGCATTGACCTTTTATGGAGGACTACCTGGTTTGGCACATGCATCTTCATCGTTAGGGCCAGACAGAGTGTGGCGGGATGTTGGAAGATCAGTGTGCCTCCATGTGTTCAGCATTTCTTATGGCGATGCTTACAGGATTGTTTGTCGATTGGGAAGCAGCTTGCAAAGCGTAGTATGGGTACGGGCTTTGTTTGGCATGTGGCAGGGAGATGGAATCCCTACGACATGTACTCTTCGATTGTGACTACGCTAGGGAGATCTGGGCAGCCTCGCCTTATGGTAGTCAGCGGATGCAACATAGATCGAACTTCAAGGAGTCTTTTGGTGCAATAACAGTGCGTTTCATGCTGGATGAGCTCTCTACTTTTTGTATGCTTCTCTGGAACCTCTAGAAAGCTCGATGCAGTGCGGTTTTTGATGATGTGCCTATTTATGTATCCCGCGTAGTTTCTGCTTCCCTAGCTGGAGCAACGGAGTACCGTCAGGCCACGCACTTCTCTCACACTGACTCTGTGGGGATTGCCCACCCAGTCATATAGAGGGCGCCTCATGTGGGCGGCTGGAAATGTAATTATAATGCTTCTGTCACGGACTCGGGTTCTGGGGTAGGTCTGATCTTCAGGGACGCACTGGGATCGATTTCTGCAGCCTTTTCATTCCACTTTGACCCTGGTATAAGACCAGAGACTCTAGAGATGCAGGCGATTCTTTTGGCAATGGAAGAGGCTATTCGGTTGGGGATCTCAACAGTTACCTTCGAGACTGATTGTTTGCCATACGTCCAGGCGTTACAGCGTCCGTCATATGACTTGTCTGTCTTAGTTGCTTAGCGCGTGACTGTCTTGCATTTTTGCCGTCCTTTATATCTACTTCATTTACATTTGTCAAGCGCACTGGAAATTTCCCAGCGCATTTGTTGGCTAGACATGGGTTAGTGCATACTGGTCGCACAGTTTGGGGAACTTTCCCACCTCATAATGAAATTTCTGCCGTTATTGCAGACTTGGCTTAATAAAATATTTGTTTTCCTAAATAAAAAAAAGGAGAGAGTATGCTATATCGGATAAATCTATGTGGTGCAAATAAATGACACCTTGTTATAAAAGATAATAATATGTTTATCTATAATTCAATTAATTACAAGATTTTCTGGTTTATCTATTGTAATGTATTCACACTGTAATCTCAACTATAAATACCCCATGATACCAGTGAAATAATACACAAGCATTTCTCTTTTCTCTTCAGTACTTTGTTCATGTTCTTTCTTTTATTAGTTTCATAACACGTTATCAGCACGAGACTCTGCCAACAAAGTATAATGGAGAACCCGTTCTACCTATGGAGTAGATCTACCGATGGAGTGTAATGGAAAACCAGATCTACCGATGGAGTATTCCAAGAAGAGAACCAGATCTACGATGGAGTATTCCAAGCAGAGAACCAGAGGTAAAATTTTATTGGATTTCCATTCTTAATCCTATAAGAGGTAAAAATTTATTTTGCATTCTTCTAGTTTTTTTTTAATGGCTAACATTATCAAACAATATTTCATACCCCTAAAGATATCGGGGATAAATTATTTATCATGTGCCATGAACGTTAAAATGCATTTGGAACCTATCGGTTTTGATAAATAAATCAAGACATGCAAAGGCCATGATATTTCTCCGTCATCATCTTGATGAGGGATTGAAACATGAATATTGGTGAAAGATCCGCATGAGTTATGGATCCATATGAATTATGGAACCGTTTGAAAAAAAAGGTTCGACTATGATTATTTAACGGCGAAAGATCCGTATGAATTATGGAACCGTTGATTTGATTTTGATATGCCACTGATATCACAACTTGAAGTTTGGTTAATATGCCACTATGTGGGTTATTTTATTTGATTTTGATATGCCACTGATATCACAACTTGAAGTTAATTGGTTTCTGTTGATTGAATCATTTTGCTCGATGATTGGTATATAATTTCTCCTTTGTTTAAGTTGTGGTATGTAATTTCTCTAAGTTGACGGTTTTGATGGTAATTTCTATTTTAGTAATAAAATGGTGATTTTCATATACGATAGATTGGTTTTATTTATGGGAATTAAGATAAATTCTTCTTGACACATATAAAATATTCTCCCCATACTAACAATATTAAGTGAACTCGAAATGTTAGCTACATTGAAAATGATATGGGTTAATGTGAAATCTATGTTGAAATGATATGGGTTAATGTGTTATAATAATAAATTATAGATCCAAAGCCCTTTGTTTAGGATGCTCTACACTTAGTCAATTGATAAGACTTTATTCTATTTTCAATTTTTTTAATTAACGTTTTGATTTTCGCTTATGGCTAAATAAAATGATTAAATATGTTGAGCATAACATGTATCTTTCCATGCCAATTTTCGTGTGCATCTTAGTTGATACACATATTGCATAAGAATATATTTACACAGTTTCAATTGATATTCTCAATTTGTAGAAAATCGATTTATACTAATACAATTTTCTAACCAACGACGAAGATTTCTTCAATATACAATTCATTTCAATCATATTAATTCACTAAAATATTTAGAATTTGATAGACTATTACTTAATTCTTAGAAATATTTTGAACTCGTTATTTTAGAAGTTGAACGTATTATCATTTAGATCAAATCATTTTTAATACTAAGTTCTATGTAATGCATGATTTATCTATTCATTATATATGATAGAAACATGCACTTAGTCGAGAAAAGTTGCTGCAATTTATCACATTTTTATAGTGTCTCTTGATATACAGTTTTTACCAACTTTTGAGTTATCAATGATTCATTGTGTTGTTTTAGCAATAGATCACATATGAATTGCTTGTCTTAGGAATTGTGATACATTGTGTTGTCGATATTATTTGCTTGACTGCAATCGTAATACGTCATTCTTTTACTAGAAGTTATTTTCAGATCATATATGTGATAAATTGTTTTATTTCCACAGTTCAATTTACACTTGATCTCTTTAAATATGATCATATTAAATATTTAAAATGCATATAATGATTATGAATATATTTGTTATTATGGTTGTAACCATTCTTCATGTGAGAATCTCACTAGAATTGGGTTGGTTATTCGAGAACATTGGCATAACCGGGTATAGTGTATCCATAATTGTGAGAATTGATATAATATATCTCTAAAGGAGATAATATTTCTCCCCGAATCGGAAAATATTAAAGAAGTTTGTTAATACCCGCACAAGAGGATCTCTAACATTAAAATGTTGAATCCGTCACGGGTTATTGCAATTTTTCTAGATACCGATTGTGAAAAAGTGTTGTCCGAGAATAAGGGGAGAAAAATTCATTATGAATTATATCTCGTGACAAACATTGGCATATATGAACAATGAGTTCATATATTATTTATTGACATAAAACCCACGAATGGTAGATTTTATGCACATTTCGCATACATCAAATATTTTCTGAAAAAATGGAAAAATGAACCAAAAGTTCAATGTCTCATTCTAGTGGTTTCTCTATATATGATTTGAAAAAATAATTTGAACGATTCTCGAAGAATCCGAATTCATATAGTGGTATATAAGTGCAGGAAGCATAATAGAGATACTGTTTTCAAAAATCTCATAGAATGAGATATTTAATGAAACCACTATGTTTTAAATATGTAAATTGCTTGAAGCGTATAAAAGAGCATCCATGTATAGCTCGGTGCAACATATTTGATGAAGATCGATTCTCGGCATTAGGGGGAGATAAAGAAAACCTCATGTTAGAATAAAAGAATGCCGAGAAATTTTAACAACATAAACGATCTTCCACGCATCAGTTTAACTGAACTGCGAAAATAATTTTACTTGTATTTAGCAATTAAGTTGCCAGATGCTTAGTTGAATAAAAAGAGTGATCATTTTTAAATGCACCAAAAGTATTATTGATAATATTTCTTTACGACAATACCGTAGAAGACCGATCGGTGGAAAAGATAAAAATCCGCGGAAAATGAATTCATATTCAGTCACTCATGAAATCTCTTAAAGAGATTCGTCTTGAAGACAAAAACCCCAAAAATAAAACCGCACGTGCATAAATGATAAAATATTGGGGTTGCTGAACAACCAATCCATACATTGATAAGGAATTAGTTTATGCTAATATCAAATTAGTAATGAATTTTACGGGAGAAATTTATTATAAAATATAATAGTCGTCGACGACATGTTTGCCTCTTTAATTGCAATTATTATATCTGGATCCAATACCTAAGTCATTAGCAGAGTGTCAGAAACACTCAGACTAGGTAAAAATGAAATAAGCAATTGAGGTTGAGTTTGAATTAGAAATATTTGTTAATGATCAAATATATTCTCCCATTATAGATAATGTTTGTTCCGCTAACTAATAT
The DNA here is from genome assembly GCA_026214975.1 of Gentiana macrophylla. Classification (NCBI taxonomy): domain Eukaryota; kingdom Viridiplantae; phylum Streptophyta; class Magnoliopsida; order Gentianales; family Gentianaceae; genus Gentiana; species Gentiana macrophylla. The sequence continues at coordinate 28,996,924 of CM047817.1, read as the reverse complement.
ATCTGGCAGTAATTTTGAGTTTTCATATGTCATGACCGCATATTTATGGGTCGTTTGATATTAATATTGATTTGAAAATCCTTAGGGGATTTCATAAATGAATTAATATGACAATCGCAACATGCATACTATTAAGTTTAAAATGTCGTTAACATTCATGTTGAATGTGATAACATGCATACTATTAAGTTTAAAATGTCGTTAACATTCATGTTGAATGTGATATGACTATAGTATAGTCCTACTGAGGAAGGAATATATAAGTAACTCAAACTTAATGCCATGAATTTATAGCCCTACGACGTGTGAATATATGCATGCAAATTGTGATTGCATTACTTTCCCCATTGTTTTTATAATTATAGTGCTGATTGGGTTCCATGTTTTGCACGAATGAGTAGTGGGCATGACATTATTTTTGGTGAATTGTGTGCATTTTATTGGAATTCGTCATGCTTGGGTTTTCTTGTTTTTATTTGTTATAGGTGCGGCATGATAGAGGGCGTGACGAGGATCGCAACGGTACGATAATCGTCCAAAACGAATTTGGTATAAAGATATGGCGTGAGATTCAAGTTCAGAAGTTCGGGAAAAAAGAAAAGAATAAGAAAATTCGAGAAAAAAACAACAAGTATCACACCTAGGGTGTGATGGAGACTGTTTTTCACTCTTTAAAAACATGCCCGAAGTGAAAGAGTCGAAACGGATCAAGCATCGTTGATGTTTTCATGCTTCTGTCAATTATACCGAATTTTAAGCTCCCTTGGAGGCGTTTTTTGGAAAAGTAGTCTTCATCAAAGTTGTAGGGGATTGAATAAGCTTTCCAACGCAACTTGAACGCGCAAATCAGAGCTCTACACACAAAGATATCGCAGAATTACTGGAGACGTGTTTGGCTGACAACGGATGACGTCATCAATGCGGTGGGTGACGTCATCAGTCGTGAATTTCCGAGTTTTCCACAATTTTGGGTCGAATTTTGGCCTATATAAAAGCCAAATTAGGTCAAATTTCCACCACAACTTCATACAATAATTTTCTTTTCAGTTTTTAGATTTTTCTTTTCCCAAAACTCTAGATTTAGGTTAAATTTCTTCCATCAATTGCTACGATTATTAGTTTATTTTCGCGATTTCTTCACTTTGGATTGACAAACCAATTGGGGGATTGCTTCTACGTTATTGGTAATTTATTTTTCTTATCTTTTATCATGTTTTCTTCCCAATTAATTATGATTTCTTGTTTCGTTCTTGTTATTATGCTTAGCTAGATTTATAATAGCTAGATTATGTCTTGGAATAACGAAATTGATGCCTAAACGATGATCTAGGGATGAGTAGGGCTTAAAATTAAATCTTTTGAATTGTTGTGTCCAAAAATTTGATTTTAATGCTTGAATTAATTTGATCACTTGATTCATGATTAAACACACGAACTTTATAAATGTATTTTGCGAGGGAGTGTGCGAACTAGAATTTTAGGATTGCCATGCACGAACTAGTCGAGTTTTTCGCAGCCTGTTCCTTGGTAAGGTTATTCTAGCTAAGCCGTGAACTCGGCGGATGCAGAGCGTCTCATAGTTCTTAAGCATATTAGGTCAATTAAATCCCATGGAGGGGACTGTTGAACCGAGTGTAGGGTAACTAGGTTGTGGTATTAGCGCCTAGAGACCAGTTCAGGAGATTGCACCCACAACACATTCATTAAAAGTGATTGGTTGGTTGGTAGGTTAAGGCTCATCCTTAGACATTCGGTAAAGGTATTAAGAGTAGTGTTCTTGACCATAATTTAGCTATTTCCTTTATCATAATTTTTTAAAGTTAGTATTTTTATCTTTTTCTAGCTATAATTACCTTCACCAATATTTGTGAGCCTAAACTAGATACAAAAGTGATTGTGGTACTTGACGGATTCCTCGTGGGATACGACATTGCTCGCCGTTGTGGTACAACTGACCCGGTACTCTGCCGGTTAAAGTTGGTTTGCTATAATTTGGCTAATCAACGAATGACTAAGTTCGGGTGGGGGTCTAACCACCCTACAAAGGCTTAGAGGGGTTTCTGTGGAGATTATGTACATGGTTGGCTATTTGGCTCTGGTCGAGTCAAAGAAATGCCAGGACCGTCATCCCTTAATCTACCAAGATTGACCTTTCTATTTCGCCTCGAAGTTAATGGTATAAGTTATAGGTAACAGATTAATGTCTATGTCATCTATAATCATTCACTAGTCAACCACAACTCATGAAAGCGAAGCCATTAAATGAATAAGAATTCAATTTCCACAACAAGATAAAGGTTTGACTCGCATGCATTCAACTCATGACTAATAATTAACCAAAGAATACCACGAATTCACATATAATTCGCAACATCAAAGCCATGAAATTTTTTAAAAATGGCTTAATTTTACTCATTTAGACCAAACACCAAGTATATAACTTATTTGATGCACGGAATTTAAACACAAGTAGTCAAGTCAAGCTAAGTCTACCACCCCCCACTTAAAACAGAACACCGTCCTCGGTATGTGAGTGATAAAGTAAAGAAAGAAAGACTTAGCTGAACTGGCAATAGGGCGGAACTCTGCAAAGTGACAACCTACAATGTATCTCCCAGGGTACCTGTACAATCACAACATAGAGACCCAGAGTCCACTACGACAAAAGGCCGAAACCTTAAGTGTAGGTAAGCACAAGTATGGAGATGTATAGAACAAATAAAATATCGATTATCACAAAGCATGAAATTGAATTTGAAATGCGAGGTCAAATTTTCATCACACTCCTAAAAAAACAAACCTAAAAAACTTAGAAAAAAAGTGGGTTGCCTCTCCTAAGCGCTTTTGTTTAATGTCGTTAGCTCGACTTATTAGGAAATTAAAAGAAAAGAAAAAAAAAAGAGTTGATCAAAAGAAAAAAGAAAAAGATGAATAAAGTTGAGTCAAGAAATGTGAAGGAAAGTTTTCGAGTTAATATTCTAGTGTAATGCATGGCGATGAGATGAAGTAAATTGGTATGGGTGTTCTTGAATTCTTGGTGAGCTTGTTCTTGGTGACGACTATTTTTGCAAGCGATCTTGGAGTTTTATCTTGGTGACAACCGTTTTTGCATCTTACCCGTGTTTATGATACGGTGTTGAAAGGAGGTGAGCTATGAATTATGTGTAAGATGTTTTGATTAAGCTCACTCGTTTTCTCTTTTGATATTCCTTTGATCCTTTCGTTTAGCCCCTGTCCCTAGCCTAACGTTACAACCATGCAAGTCCTGCCTGACCTTAGTTAACCTTGATTTGGCCTCGATTAGTGGAGATGATTATGAAGTATAAGCCTATGGTGTAACGCCATTAGTCATGCATTTATAATCTGAGCCGGTCGACCGTGATTAATGATTGAGAAGCTATACACACACATTGCGTTTCCATGATGAGATTTGTTTTGGCTCGTGTTTATTCGCTTATTGACTAGTTTTTACTCATTGAATATATTGGATTCCGTATGATCATAACGTTGACCTCATGTTTTATTTTTGGATCGCTTAATTTGTTCGAGGGCGAGCAAACGCTAAGTGGGGGGTAGTTGGCGCCGTTGCCGGGAATCGGTCGATATCAGTAAATCACATGAGTATTTAGGATTAGGTCTTTTTATTTTTTATTTTTATTTTTTTTTTTTGTTGAAGAGTCACACCACCTACTCTGGTAGTGGTAGTGACTTGATACCTTGATTGTGTTCTTGTTTTTTTCCCTGAGTCGCAGGTATGGATCCATATGGCCGAGAGCTCTTTCCTTACTCATTTGGAGGATTCAATTTTGATGGTATGGGTTTGAGAACACTACCATATTATCAGTTCAACCCATACACATCGCCTACAACAATGAGTGGGAGAGTCCTCCAAACTCTCAATTTCACAGACCCAATGCTTATCCGCAATACTTTCAGCCGCCACAGGTTACTCCACCGTCGAAGAGCACAACTGAGATTTTATTGGAGCAACTTAGTCAGGATCTACAAAATTGAAGGATTCCCATCACCGCTTGGAATCTGAGGTGGTTGATCTGGCAAGCCGGGTAGGGCAGTTGGTTGAGAAGAGGAGGCTTGAGGGAAGTATTAAAGAAGAAGAAGGTTTTCAATCTCCACCGTCTCTCCCTGAAGTAATCACACCTGAGGAATTCCATGAAGAAGGTATGAATACTGTCCCCATTGAATTATCAATTCCCTCTTCAGTGACCCCTGTTGAGACACAGGTAGAGGTGAGTCCTTTTAAGTCTTTCGATGCTTTTGTTGAGCCAACTTGTTACTATGTGGTGCGTGCATCCCTTTTGATTGGCATATGCTCTGTTTCTGGGAAAGTGATTTCATTGTGTTGCACGATGAAATCCTTGAACCAATCTTGGTGGTGGGGATTGAGCCCCTTGTTTTTCTTTACCTATTTTGAGGGGGTGCCCAATTCCTATGATTTGTGTAGGGAGAAGCAACGATTTGCTCTCCTTTGGTATAATTATCCTTAGCATAATTGGGTGTAGAAAGTCGAACTAAGGACTTTAAACTTAGAATGTTTTGGGTAGTTTGGGTAGTTGGTTCGCAATCCGGCTCGATCAAATACAATTTATAGAAACTCGAAACCTTAGGCAAAACTCACTTTCTAACCGGCAGTGAATCGGGTCGACCGTAGGTAGTGCGTTCAGAGTCCGAGGTCGATCCCACGAGGAGATTGAGTCGAATATAAAACTTGTGTTAAAATCAGAGGGCAAAGAGTATATGAACAAGACAAAAGATCGAAGCATTTATTATTTCACGACATACACAAAGATCTGAATCAAGACTTTTATCCAGAGTAAATTTCATCAAACTAATGATCTACACAATCAAAACAATATTGAGAGAAAACAAATCGAAATCAGGAAACTCACAATAATGAAGATCAAAACACTGTAGATCAAGACTTTTGAATCCTAAATCAGCAAAAGATAGCAATCTTTAATCCATACAATGATCTCAGGCACGAACTCCACCAAGCTATCGATCGAATATCGTATTCTACTCTATTTTAAAAATCTAAACTAAGAAATTGAAGTACGGAGCCTAGTCCGGAGCTCTAATCCGGCTATTTAGATGTCAACCTGTCATAACAACCGCCGAAGCGGCTGGGTTGAGCACCTAAGCCAGCCTCGAACTTCTTCTAGGCCAATAAAAGTCAGAATCATTCGTTTCTTAGGTTTGGCTGCTCTTAAATAGGCAGAAAATCGCGACCTTGACCTAGTTGGGCCGACCAACTTGGCCCATTTAACTCGTCTTCAGTAAATCGGTGATAAATTGCTGTGTAGAGCTCCGATTTGAACGATTCAAGATGTGTTAGAAAGATCGTTCAATTATCTACAACTTTGATGAAGATGACTTGACCAGAAAATGCCTTCAAGTTAGGTCAAAATAAAGATTAACGAACAGGCCTGGTGAAATACTGCTGTCGGAGCCAAACGAGCGTTTGCTCCAAGGTGGACGCTCGTCCGGCTGGTAATCTTGATGATATTAGGGCTTGTTCTTCCATGAACGAACGTCTGGACTACCTTGAACGCTCGTCTGATCTGTATGAGCTTTCTTGATTCGGGCTGAGCCCATCCAAACGTGCGTCTGGGGTAATTAGGACGCTCGTCCAGCTGAAAACCCAACTTTTTGAATGAGTGTCAGCTCTGTGAACGCCCGTCTAACTCTGCCAAACGCCCGTTTGAGGTGGCTTTACGGCAGACGCCCGTCTGGAGTATGGCCAAACGCCCGTTTGCCTTGTCTTCACTCCAAACTTAGCTTTTCTTCACTTTTTATCCAACTCTCGTGCCGCGAACATGTCTCTTAGTCCAAAACATCGCCTTCCGGGCCCTCGAGTCGCCTAGGTCCTGCAATAACACACTAACAAAACACCATGCATAATTCCGCAAGACAAAAGTGCTCGGAAATAAGGTAAATATCGCTAAAAAGGCGGAGTTTACTATCGATGTGACAGTTTTACTCCCCGTGCGTATAACTCTCGATATTACTCTCAAACGGGTCTATATCTACCCAAAACATGCCAATAAAGTGATAAACGGGGGCTTGATCACATACAAAAGTGCAGTGAAGTTGACTCCCATCATACGCTCTAGTAACAATCTTGAAGAATTGTTCACTAAGATCATTCCTACATTTGTTCTGGAGAAAAATGTGTTTATAGTACTGGAATGCGTACATTAGAAAGATTGTTGTCGTGAGGGGGAGCGACAATTTCAAAACTATTTTAAGTTTTTGGTCTTAAAACCAATGACTATACTCTTTTTTCCTTTAACCAAGTTTTTCCCACAGGGTTTTCTTAGTTAAAGGCTTTTAACGAGGCAGTCAGTGCAACACATAAAAATGCATATGACATGAACTATTTACCTTGTCTAGTGTTTTTCCCACTGGGTTTTTCTAGCAAAATTAATAGTAAATGACATATACGTTATGCACTCAGATTGAGAAATTAATTTAGCCACATAATAGACTTGCAAAAGAATGGGGAAATTGATGTGCAATAGATCCAATCAACCGACAACCTGGCAGATTTATTTACTAAGACATTGTCAATTGCCGCATTCGAAAGACTGGAGAAGATCATTGGGATGCGACGCGTTTGAAAGACCTTAATTGATGCTTGGTTGTGGGGAGTAAATAAACATAGATAAATATGTCACTTTTTCCTTAACTAAGATTTTTTTCCCACTCGGTTTTTTCTTAGTAAGGTTTTAATGAGGCATATCATATCTATTGTTGGTTGAATAATAGATATCCAAGGGGGAGTGTTATAAAAGATAATAACATGTTTATCTATAATTCAATTAATTACAAGATTTTCTGGTTTATCTATTGTAATGTATTCACACTGTAATCTCAACTATAAATACCCCATAATATCAGTGAAATAATACACAAGCATTTCTCTTTTCTCTTCAGTATTTTTTTCGTGTTCTTTCTTTTATTAGTTTCATATACACCTGTATTAATAATTAATATTATAATTAATGAATGGTATATAAGTCGGAGCGCCTTATTTATTTACTCTTTATTAAAGAAATTGGCTTATTTAGTCTTTTTTTTCTAAGAAAATGGTCTAAACAATCTTTTTTACCATTTTCTCACGATCAAATTTTTGCGTTTTAGGTGTTTTTAGATTAAACTAAACCCTAATTGGGAAGGTGACCCGATAGTGATTTGAGGACCTTAAGATCGCGCACATTTGTAAAAAAATGGAGAAAATCGCGGTCAATTTTTTTTTACGTACGCACAAACGATAAGAATGATTATATTAACCATTTCTTTTCCAAAAAGAAGTATATTTTCTTAATTACCCCATATAAATAAAGTCAAGTTAAAGATGTCCCAATGGGAAACGTCAGAGGAAAATATTAAAAACAAAGAGCCGCAACTAATTGGAGGACACTAATTGGTTGTTCAAAATATACATATGGTCGTCCTTCATTGTAATTTATGTGAGACATCAAATCCGACTTGAATGATTAACATCAAAGTCAACCAGATTATATATATATATATATATATATATATATATATATATATATATATATATATACTAGCTAAATAACCCATGCATCATGCACGAGAGTGTTAGTTTATAAAACATTTTAACACAATCATAATATAATACAATAAATTAAAGTCCAGAGACATTCAAAGTTTATAAATATAAAAACACACGTCTTAAGTCATAATATTACAATCATTGGATAATAATAAAAAGATCAAGTGTTTTTTTATTATGTACGTAAAAGATGAACTTGGTATCGTATTTTATTTTATTCTTTGAGATTTATTTCATAACATTTTTTTCGCATGTCAAAAAAAACATTTTTTTCGCAGGGAATTTTTTAACATATAATAAAAAAAGTAAACTTGAATTCACTCGCTTGACTCCTCTCTTGAACAACAAACTAATCAACGCCATATATTTTATGATGTATATTATATATATGCTTTATGCTATTAACCTCAGCAGCGGCCTTTTGAAATCTGGTTTAGCAATTATAATATTAAAAAATAATTCTTCTTCCATGATAATAATTCAACCCAAAAATTAGAGAACAATCATGTGTGTAGCATTGATACTATTTGATAATATTTATTTTCCATGACATTTGATAATAATTCTTCTTAGTGTGTTAGACTTTTTTACGAATAGTAAATTGAAAATTTTAATAGCTTCCAGAATCATGTGGTAGAATGATTTATGGTGTATGGGTGTCATTTTCGTTGTTACTCCATACACATAAATAAGAATAAAACGTAATTTGCTGAACGTTAAGGCAAAATAAAGATCGCTGTAGAATCAACCTTAATACATGTTATATTTTGACTGCGCATATAATACACAATTCAGTATGAAATCCGGTATGAAGGTCTTCTGCACAACCAAAAGGAGAAATGCATACGCTAATGATTGTGTGAATACAATAATCATTCCAAAATATGATGAACATGATGACATGGTTGAAAGAATGTAAAGTTTGTTACTTGGTGATTTGAAGAGAATGAAGTTCCAAGAGAGATGATTTGTGAGGAGCCTGTAAGCGGTGATGTGTAGGTGTTTGTATTTATTAAAGGGATGTAAATGTCTTCTTTGGCGCACTTATTTTTTTGGTTTGAAAATGGGTCAAAAGGAGTGAATACGATTGTTTGATCTTAGGAAATTAGTCTAAGAAAAACTTAATGGGGGTATTTATTTTATAATTGTTTTAAGTGATTTGTGTTTTTTTTTTGTAAAGAAATAAATGAGAGTAATATCTTTTTTGGCGTACTTTTTTTAGGTTTCAAAATAGGTCAAAAGCAATAAATGAGATGCATTCACATTTTAATTTTTGAAACAATGATTTGTGTGAATAACACATAAATTACCATTATTTCCATTTTAATTTGTGAAAGAATGATTAGTGTGAATCACGCATTACATACAATGCATTAAAATTTTATTTTTTATCTTCGAAAATTAGTGTAAGAATAACTCAATGGGTGTATTTATTTTATAATTTTTTTATGTGATTTGTTTATTTTCCTTGTGAAGAAATAAAGAATGATTTGTGTGAATCACGCATTAAATACCATGCATTTTTTTAAGTGATTTGTATTTATTTTTTTGTGAAGAAATAAATGGGAGTAATATCCTTTTTTTTTTTTTTTTTATAATTTTTTTTTATGGTTTCAAAATGGCTCAAAAGGATTAAATGAGATGCATTCACATTTTAATTTATGAAACAAAGATTTGTGTGTATGACTCTTTAAATACTATGCATAAATATTTTTTATTGGCATTTTAATTTGTGAAGGAATGATTTCTGTGAATCAAGCATTAAATACGATGCATCAAATTTTTGTATTGGCATTTCATTTTGTGAAGAAATGATTTGCGTGAATCACGTATTAAATACCATGCATTAATTATTATTTTTTTGAGTGGAATTTTTTTTCTTTCTAAGAAGGTGAATATGCAATAAAATTTTATGGAAAATTAGGGATAATGACACAATCTGGAATATTTTTAAGTAACAGGACAACTACATATTTTTTATAGGAGAATGACATAACAATGCATAACTTTTTATAGCGAAGAATGACAAACAGTGAATCTCGAAAATCGGTGAATCTCTAAGGTGAATCCCGAAATCGGTGAATTTCGATGGTGAATTTTGACAATGAATCCGAAAATCGGTGAATCTCAATCGGTGAATGAATTTGAAAATTAGTGAATTTCGACAAATGAATTTTGGTTAATTTTTAACACAAGTGAATTTCGAAACGCAAGTGAATTTCGACAATGAATAAATAGTTTTGTCGCTTATGCAAAGTTTTTAAAGCTGTCCTTTTACTACTCAATTGATTTAAATATTTATGTTCTTCTCCTCATTTCCCAAAATTTTATGCCTTAATACATGGTGAGGGTTTGGGAGGATAATTAGCGGGGTTGGTGCGGGTAATCGGGTAATTAATTTTACACACCTTCAAAAACTTATTAATATATATATATATATATATACTAGCAATGAACCCGTGCATAATGCACTGGTGAATAAATCAAATAAAATATCATTAATAAAATCAAAATTTTAATGAAAAAAAAATGTTTGACAATAAAGATCAAAGCTTGTACCCGACGCTTTTTGATCAATAATCAAATAAAGCACATCATAATAAGGTGCTTGTTTTTCTGTGTTTGTACTTACAGTTATTGTAATAGTAACCTTTAGTATGGTATTTAGGAGATCAATTGTCATTGAAATGTGTTTTACACTATCTAACTTACGGTGTTGCAATGATACCAACAAAAGTTTCCGGCTAACGTACAGTGGGAACATAGATTCCGTACGGTACGAACATAATTCTTATTTCTATTTTAAATAAGCAAACATTAAGCAAAACCTCATAAACATGCTCAAGTAAATTTAAAAAATGTTGCACAAAAACAAATATAATTGCTATTGTATCTCTTCAGTGTAAACTAAACGAAGAAAAAAGTACTTAGAATACAATTGTGAAATAGAGTAAATATGTAAGAATAATTGTAAACATAAAAGAACATTACACGCTGAAGAACAATTTTAAAGAATAATTGTGATTTTTATCCTTTATAATCTTGAAAACGTTTCTTTTGTCTTCCAGCACTCCATTTATTAATTTTTTTGTCTCGCGCCTCTTCAAAAAAAAAAAAAAAATTATCACCTCTCGATGGCACGCCACTGCAGACTTCTACGTTGGATCCTACGTGATTGTGGGTCTCATTTTTCCTCCATTTACTAATAAAACGGGCCATGTATTGAGTTATCCCTATTTCTCACACTTTCCATTTTCCACACTTCCAATTTCCCACACTTTGCATCTCCGGTTTATCCTCTTCCATCTTCTTCCTCATTTGCAAAAAAAATTCATCTCATCTCCCTCAAACCCAGAAGCCCATGAAGTTCACAATAAAAGCTATGAACCCATGAAACCCACAATACCTGAAACCCATTGGACCCATCATTTTTCCTCATCAACAAACAAAAAATCCGCCATAAGATTAAAAATAATTCTTGATGATGCTCCGGTTGCTCTTGAAACCCAAAAAGTTCTTAATGATGGCCAATTATACAGCTTACTAAGACTACCACCATGATTATTAGCTATTTCCATTTGAGCCCCATTATTTCCTCTACCTCTTCCTCCCCCACCACTACCTCCCACCTAGGGACAGACCAATGGAGAAGAGGGGGGAGGGTGCATGTCCCTATTCAAATTTTCGTACGAAGTTACTAAAATACCCTCTAATAATATTTGACATCATGTATGTATATTATTTCAGACAAATTCTAGTGTAATTGCTTACTTAGTTCAATTGCTTAGAAATATTATTGCTATACGTCAGGTCACTAGTTCAAAATCTGGCTGCTGTATGTTTTCTAACATTTTTTTTTGAATTTGACCACACCGGAAAAAATTCCGGGCTCCGTCACTCCTCCACCACCACCCCTTTTCAACTCATCTCCTTCATCTTCATCTCCATCTCTCTGAAGTAGACCCATCTTTCCATTGACGACCCCACTGGAAAAAATTCCGGGCTCCGTCACTGCCTCCACCACCACCCCTTTTTAGCTCATCTCCTTCTTCTTCATCTCCATCTCTCAGAAATAGAACCATCTTGCCATTGCCGTTGTGATTCTTGGAAATTTAGGCATCTCATATTCCTTCATACCACTAATTTCATACCTTTCTCAAAACCAAACCTCTTGTAAGCATAATTTCAAACATCTTATGCTCCTTTTTCAAGAACACTTGAACAGAGTACCCAAAAAAACCATAATGACAGAAAGTACAGTCCAAAAAAAACAGCAACAATGATAGAAGAATAAAGCTCCAATCTTTACATATATCCCTCAAATTAACACTAATAACAACAAAAAAATTAATAGCAGAAGAATAAAGTCCCAATCTTTGTATATTTCCCTCAAATTTCACAGCGATGACAACATAATTTAATAGCAAAAAGGCCCACACTTTGTATATTTCCCCACAAATCAACACCGATAATGGCGGAAAACATAATCCAAGAAACGCCCAAAACTGAAAAAGAACCAAATGTGCAGCTAATCAGCAACAAAATGCTTCTTTGATATTTCCTGAAATTTGCACCAACTAAATCTCCAGTCTTTACATATTTCTCTCAAACTAGTGACAGAGGTATTTGGCAGAAATCAAGGTCCAATTAAACAACATATTCTTCTGAAATTTGCACCAATTGTATCTCAAATCTTTGCACATTTCTCTTAAATTGATAGAGGTGATTGGAAGAAGGATGATGGAAATTGGGAGTAGATGAAATTGGGGAAATCGGAAGGAGAAATACCTTTTTCTAAAGTAAACTGGGGTCCACAGCCACGTAGGATCTAACGTGGCAGTCTAGTGACTTCCACGTAAGCGTTTTTAAATTATTCCGGTGTCCATTCAGCTATATCTGGTGAGTAGGACATTTTAAAAAAAAACAAGATAGAGGATCAATTTCCTCACCGCAACAGAAGTATAACTAAAATCCTTAGTAGGCCAAGTTACAGGACATTTTTTACAATTTTGCCCTACCACTGCCACTTCTTGATCTTTGGGTACGATCTAAAAAGCAGCAAGTCTCTCTCCGGTGATTCTTTCTTCATCTAAGAAGATGAGAAAATGCAACATTTACAATCAGTGGACAAATTAAAAAGGATGAAGTTCTATAATTGTCTTCTAAGTTTCTTTCTATCTAATACAAACTTACTAAGTTTCTTTCTGTCTTAGCCTCTCAGCATCAAAACAATAACTTAATTCTTATAGAATGGAACACACTGAATAAAATTTACATATTCAACGAGTGAATACAAGAGAATACACACAAAGTTCCTAAACATAAGGCATACAAAACACATAAAATCAACTATCAAACAGGAAAATGAGAAAAGAGATGAACTCACAAACATGGTTTTAGAAAATGCTCTGAGAGGCAAAATATTGTATATTATTCTGATTGAAATCATCCCACAAGCCAGGAATTTATAGCTGCCCGAATACAATGCCTCCGAAAAATAGATATTACAGAATATTTTACAAAAATAAATCATCTTGGAAATTACGTCGCTGATTACACAACCTTCCTAAACAAACGGATCCGGAATCGGATCTTTATTGAATACGCAATCAAAATAACAAAAATGTGAAAAACATGCTAAAATCTTCGGCACCCAAAATGGAAGGGAAAATAGCTGATTTTGACCTCGAAACGGCCGTGAACTGCCTCCAGAGCTTTTCGAAATGGGGTCCTACGCGTGAAACGGACACCGGAGCCGAAAGTTACGGCCAAAATACTATCAGTCTATCACATGTCCGAATGCTCCCTTTTGTTCATGTATTCGATTGCGATTAACGTGGAATCCCATAGCTCCGCATCAGATGCGCCCACATCACGATGACACTACCATACATTTCATAGTAACAACTTTTGTACTGACAGCGACACTACCACAAATTTCACAGTAACACCTCCATAGTTTTCAAAGATACACTAGCACAAATTTTACAATAAAACCTTATGTTCACAGAGTACACCCTCACAATTTCACAGCGACACAACGCTCTCATAGTTCTTATAGTGACACCTTCACAGATCTCACATTAACACATTTTATATACAATAACACCTCATAGTGACACCCTCGCCGTTCTCACAATAACATCTTGTATATACAATAACTGTAAGAAAAATTATGTCGGTCCATTAATTGTGCCCGTGTAATTTTCTTCCCCCGTAATAGTGGTTTTATAGGAAGTTTGTTTTCCTTATGAAATATGCTATTTATTATTTATTGGTTATTTAAAAGGAGTTTTAATCCGATTAAAACTCGGCTTTGATGGACGGCCGAGATTAAAAGCTAAGCTCTAGGTCATTCGGACTTCGGCCTCTCTCCGCCTATAAAAGCAATGCTTTATTCCATCATAAATCATACGAAAGAAAACCAACACATCGCGGTTATAAGCGAGAGAGATATCGAAATTCTCACCAAAGCGGCAACAACATGATGACAAAATGGAGGCGTAGTCGAGTAAAAATGGATGTGAAAGCGATCCGATGATTTCTTCCATTATTCAGTGACTCGAATCTATTGTTTCATTTACATGTGGTATTAGAGCGAACCTAATATCCGTGTTATTCAATTATTCGTTGTCCAGTGCTTGCATCGTAATTCAGCATGATTTATTTAGATTGGACAAAAATTACGTAAGGTTATTTACAAAATTGTTTCAATTTATTCCATCAGAAACGTGAACCAATTTTGATTATGATGGCATACGTGATCCCATTTGTGTATGCTGCTAATTATATTCCCACCATGCGATGATTCAATATTAGTTTTAGGGGTTGATAAAAGTGTTTATATGTCGAATGCCTCCCATTTATGTACTGTGGAGGGGAACGCCTGCTACATTGATGAAAATTGATAAGCGGCGGCGGCAATGAAGAGTTAGGGTTGATGAAATCTTATTTTACGTATTTACCCTCATATAGTGTATAAAAAAAAAAGCCAACTGAATGCACTACAACAAATTAGGTTTTAGAGATCAGATTTTTAGTGACGACATTTGTCGTCCCAAAATAAAGATTATTAGGGACGACGTACGCCGCTCCTAAAGATCGATCAACGTTCGATTAATTAAATATGAGAAATTTAAATCTTTCAGACGATTCTTTATTGTTTGGGACGACAATGTCGCCCCCATGATTCCAGTGGCGAGATTTTACCGGAAAGCTCTTTAGGGACGACAAAGTCGTCCCTATTTTTAATTTTTTCCCACCCAAAATTTCATGAAATAACTTGAATTTTTATTTATTTAATAGGGACGACATATATGTCGTCCTAAAAATAAAATTTTATTAAAAATGATTTTTTTATTAAAAATTATATTTAATATTTAAAATTCAAATTTTTAACCTAAAAATTTTATTTAATATTTAATAATTATATTTTTGTATCTAAAAATTATATTTAATATTTTAAATTCACTACTCGTTAATCAATATCGAGTTTGAAATCAACATTTGACTTATAAGTAACGAGATTGAGTTTTAATTTACTACTTATTAATCAATCTCGATGTTGAATTCAACATTTGACTTAAAAGTAACGAGCATCGGGTTTGAATATCACTACTCGTTAATGAATCTCGAGTTTGAAATCAACATTTGACTTATAAGTAACGAGTCTCGAGTTTGACTTATAAGTAACGAGCCTAAAGGTTTTGAAAATCAGTAATCATTAATCAATCTCGAGTTTGAAATCAACATTTGACATATAAGTAACGATCCTCGGGATTGAAGACCAGTACTCGTTAATCAATCTCGAGGTTGAAATGAACAATGGACTTATAAGTAACGAGCATTGAGTTTGAAGTTACAACTTATTAATCAATATCGAGTTTGAAATCAACATTTACCTTATAATGAATTTGAGCATTGAGTTTGAATTTACTACTTATTAATCGATATCGAGTTTGAAATCAACATTTGACTTATTATTATCGAGCATAAGGGTTTGAAAATCAATATTGATTAATCAATCTCGAGTTTGAAATCAACATTTGACTTATAAGTATCGAGCCTAATTAAGGGTTTTGAAAATCAGTAATCATTAATCAATCTCGAGTTTGAAATTAACATTTGACATATAAGCTAGTAACGGTCCTCGGGATTGAAGACCAGTACTCGTTAATCAATCTCGAGGTTGAAATGAACAATGGACTTATAAGTAACGAGCCACAGATTTGAAAATCACTAATCGTTAATCAATCTCGATGTTGAAATCAACATTTGTCTTAAAAGTAACGAGCTTTGGGTTTGAAAATCATTACTCATTAATCAATCTCGAGTTTGAAATCAACATTTGACTTAAAATTAACGAGCCTATGGTTTGAAAAGTACTACTCGTTAATTCAATACTGATCAATCAATCTTGAGTTTGAAATCAACAATTAACTAAGTAACGAGCCTCGGGCTTGAATTCAATAATGATCAATCAATCTCGTGTGAATGAGTTAGATCGTTATCGATCATTGTGATAGTACTATCTACTATGGCTCGGTCGATCGATATCGAGCGAAATAGTTAAGAGTTAGGGTTCGTTATCGAGCGATCGATTTCAATCTCGGGGTTCATTATCGATCATTGTGATAGTACTATCTACTATGGCTCGATCGATCATTATATCGAGCGAATGAGTTAGATCGTTATCGGTAATGAGAGATCGATTTGAATCTCGGGGTTCGTTATCGAGCGAATGAGTTAGATCGTTATCGAGCGAATGAGTTAGATCGTTATCGATCATTGTGATAGTACTATCTACTATGTCTTGATGGATCGTTATCGAGCGAAGGAGTTAATAGTCGGGGATCGTTATTAAGAGATCGATTTGAATCTCGGGGTTTGTTATCGAGCAAATGAGTTAGATCGTTATCGATCATTGTGATAGTACTATATACTATGTCGCGATGGATCGTTATCGAGCGAAGGAGTTAGATCGTTATAGTTATCGAAGAAAATAGTGTTATATATATATTATGAATGAAAATATTGTTCTATTTATAATATTAAGGTTTTTAATCAAAAAAATGTAATATTAGAGTTTGTAAAATTATTTTTTTTTTATAAAAGTTTATTTAAAGGGACGACATTGTCGTCCTTTAAACAAAAAGTCAAAAGTTTTATGAAATTTTGGAGGAAAATTTGCCAAATTTTTTGGGGTTTAAAGGGACGACTTTTGGTTATTAGGACTTACAATGTCGTCCTTTAAACAAAAAGTCAAAAAAATTATGAATTTTGAGGGAAAATTTGGCCGCCAAAACGTTTTTGGGTTTAAAGGGACGACGTTGTCGTCCCTTAAAAGAAAATGTCGTCCCAAAAAAAACAAGACTCTGATAATATAATCGGGCAGACTCTTTTTTTCCCTCTTTCTTCTATTCTTTTTTCTTCTCCGTTTTCTTCCAATATTTCCGGCGATTGTTTACGATTTTCAATAACTAATCACCTCTAATCTCATTCATAAACGTAGGTAAACCAATTTTCATCTTTTTTTCATCAAATATTTCTAAAATTTTCCTCTCATTCTATCCTTGTGACACTACAATCCCTTTCTTCTTCCTTGTCATAGCTCCGGCGATTTGGGCGAATTTGGGGTGATTCCCGGCGATTCTTCACCATTTTCAACGAAAAACATGTCTAATTTCATCCCAATCAAAGGTGAATAATTTTTTCTTATTATATTCGTCAATTTCTTCCATTGTTTTTTTTTTCGATTTTTGAAATGCTTGATAGTTTTAGTATGCTTAGTAATGAGTTCCTAATTGTTGATAGTTGTAGTATCATGGCTGTTTCTACTCATTTCGATATTCCTTTTATCTTAATGAAGTTGTGTTTAAAAAAAAAAAAAAAAAAAAAAAAAAAAAAAAAAGAAGAAAGAAGAAGAAAACATGCACTAAACATGCCTTATAATCATATCCAAAATTGGAATGGAATGAATCTTGCAAAACAAACCACATAAGAGTTAAAAATAATAATAATATTTCCCCAACAGTATGTTTACTAAAAGATTATGCTGTGTGGCTGTTTACCCAACAGATGTGTCTTGTGCACAGTAGTCTACTAATCAATAATAATACTACCTCTTTGTGAAAAAGCATATTATGAAGAGTTGTTCTCCCTCCTCCGAGTTGTAATAAAAGTGGTTAAAAAGACAAAAAAAAAATTAAAAAAAAAATTTTGCTAAAACTTAATGCCAACTGAGTCAGAAAGAAAGCTACATCTACTGAAATGCATTTCATAAAAAAAAAAATAATAAAAAGAAGTGCATTTGCATTTGTATTGATAAAGCAGTCAACTTTATATATAAGTAGTTCCCTCAACAACCTACAACAACAAAGGCTTGTGAATATCCTCATATATCCCTTTAGGACTCCAGATTGGCTTAAGAAGATGTTTGCAGCTGCTACGATGAGTGAAAGAAATGGTCCTGTATTCCGTTTTTTCATGGACTTGGGCGATGCAGGTGGGCTGTAACTTTAATCTGACATGTTTGTCCTGCTTTTTCTTCGTATTTGAAGGGATGTCATAACTCAGAGGTTATATCTGGAAAGATGACACAACCTTATTAAATGCGGATCCTTATCTTTTTCAGTGTTCCCATTTTAGATAATTATGGACATAACAGGTACAATTACGATCAGAGATTAATATATCATATTGGTTTTTATTTTTTATGTTTTGTGTTTCAGGTGCCACTCAAAATTCAATTAGGGTGGCTCAGGTATATGTCACTGTCATTTTCATTTTGGCTGTTGCTTTCCGTTTGTCTAAATGAGAATTGCATGCATATGAGTGCAGTGGATGCTTCAAATTCCTGGTGCGGCCAGTTATATTGGCAGCATTGGAAAAGACAAGTTTGGGGAGGAAATGAAGAACAACTCAACACAAGCTGGTGTTAATGTAACATCCTTTTCCACCTAGTTATTTTAGTGTTATCTCTATCATGGTAAAGTTATTCCTTGTGCTCCTAGGGTAAACTTCTTTCGGAAGAAAACTGTGGCATTGAGACTCCTTGTATAGTTTTTGGTATTTCCAGCTCAAGACAATGGAATATTGGAATTTATATGCTTTGACATGATTTTGTTTAGGTTCATTACTATGAGGATGAATCTGCTCCTACAGAGCACTTGTCTTTGTTTGTGTAGTTGGTGGCGAGAGGTAAGTATTTGTAAAAGTGGTCTAGGATTTTCTTTCCCGGTTTTTTTGTTTTCCTCTTCCTCCTTTATTACATAATTTTCTTTTATATTCATTCTTGATTTCCATTTTAAGCAGCTTGAATGCTATAGTTGAATATTTTGGAGGAAATTCTTGTAATGAGGCCTTTTATTGTCACTTAGTTATAGGGTGTGATGTTATTGGAATAAACATGTGCAGTCCTTTGGTTGCCAATTTATCAAGATTTATGATCATCATTTTGGTATCACTTTATCTTAGCTTAGTTTCACCTTTGGAATCTCAAGTGCATCTACTTTATCTTAGCTTAGTTTCACCTTTAGATTCCCTCGCCACCTTTGTTTGATTGACATATGATACTCGGTGTGTGGCTTTACTTACCTAACTTATTTTTTTGGCAGGTCCACTTACTTTGCTGCACTTTTTTACATTTTCCAAAGAAGGTGTTGTAGTTACTCGGCTTAGCAAACAAAGAATTGCTTGAGGTCGGTGTAGTTAGAGGTGCACTTGCAAATCTCAATAGTTAGGGGATCTATTGCAAACCCCGTAGAATTCTGAGATCTCTGAGAAAATCTCGCTTTCCTTGCACATGTAGAATCTATGCAATACTTTGCCTTATAGTTGATAGCTTGTATTTAAATTGTCTATTAACACGTAACACGTATGAAACTAGACATGACCTTGTGCCTAAAAATGAGATACTAACTTTTTCTTGTGCCTTAATGAAATCTTGTATACTAATGAAACTAATGTTCTTTGAAAATACAAAAAATATGGTGAAATTTCAATTTATATATATGGTATATTTTGGTGATTTTTGCTTGAAATGTTTACGATTTTCATATTATTATTATTATGTTTATTCATCCCCTAGCTAGTAGTTTTGGTTCATTTGGATGTTTTTTGGTTCATTTGGATGGTTTTTGATTCATGTTAATGATGTGTTTCGATTTTTCGGCATGCGAGGGCATGCAAAAACAAATGCTGCCTTAAAAAAAAAAAAAAAAAAAGGATTTACATTTGTCGTCCCTAATTTCAGAAAATTATAGCGATCATTAGGAGCGACATTTGTCGTCCCTAATTTAATTATTTTTTTTAATAGTTCATTTTCGGAAATTAAATTAAATTTATTGTAAAGTTTTTAGGGACGACAATGTCGTCCCTAATAAAAATTAAATTATTTAATTTGTTTTTGTGAAATAATATAAATTAATTTCGAATTTTACATTAGGGATTTACACGTCGTCCCAAAAATGCACGCCACGTCTGCGTTGAATAAAAAAATTTGCCACGTCAATGATGGATCTTTAGGAGGCGACATGTCGCCCACAAAAAAAAATCCTCCTATTTTTTGAGCGAACCTTTAGAGACGACAGACAGTGATTTATACGTCGTCCCTAAACGTAAAACGGACGACTTTTGATTATTAGGGACGACATTTAGTGTAATTGTAGTAGTGATGAAACATGATCACAGTTTGGTCCTGTATGCTAAAATCTATTTCTGTATTAGCGGCGGCAAATAATTAGGGTTGCCTGATATTTTTCCTCTAATATGACCATGATGTTTATATTTTTTATTTTTTAATTTACCGTCCAAAAAAGAGAGAGGAAGAGGTCACGTGCTATTTTCTAAAAGCAATTTCTCTTGCGAAAGTTGCCGGCACTTCACTTACGGAGGGAAACCAACCTTAAATATTAGGGTAAAAGTCGGAATCTTTGCGTATAAGTATTATGTATCTGACTGTATATCCTTGCATAAGTATTATGTTTTGTGAATTAGGGATTAATATATAACTTGTGTGGGGAGATTATAATAATGAAGATGAAAAATGACACATAACAACATACACATAATGAATTATCCGATGAATAAAATATTTATCTTGCTTTTTTTTTTTTTGAATAAGCAATTATAATCGCCACTAACATGCCCTATGTTGGAAGATAATTTCAATCAAATATTTATGTGAAAAATATGCTGCTTTGATAAATGATTAAAAGTTAGATTACTATGATGTTAATTCTTCACATTTAAATGATTAGTATACATTATTCGAATTATGTGTACATTATGTGAAGACAATTTAATCAAACATTACGGGAAAAGATTTATCACATTTGATAAATGATAAACAGTGACACATAAAGAAATTAGTCACATAAAGCTAATTAATGAATATATTGGTCCGTCCTCATATAAATGATGATTTAACACATTAAGTGATAATATTCCTGCTTTTATTTTCGAATTGTGTTATTAGCGTGTACATTTTTTTTGTGATGAATTGGAAGGACTATTATTTTGAATATTAGTTGTCACATATTGTGTGTGTTTAATCATTTATTATTGTTAGTGATTAAATTATGACATTCGAAGCAAAAAGTCACATATTGATAAAGTGACTGAATATCATTAAAGTGCAAATTACACATGTTTGTTGATATTTGATTCATATAAATTTTTAACATATCATAAGGTTTTGGCCTTTTAATTGTTGAATTTTGCAAATATTAGAAATATGTCGTATAGTTGTGTCAAGTTTAGAGTATTACCACAGCAGCTCAAATTCTTGACATATAACGACTATTCACATTATGTTTAGTGATTAGATCGTGACATATTTATTTTGTAAGCTTAGTAAGGAAATAAACATGTATACTAGAACAATATTTAAGTATTACATTGCACGTGTTTATGCCAACATAAGGTTTAGTTGACATTTGTATGATTCTCGACACTTGAATGTCAATGGTGTCAAATGTTGGGTATAGCCACAACAGGCTGACATGAGGATGCATAAATGTTTTTAGGGGTCAGAGTCAATAATGACAGGTTTTAAACTTAAATGGTTGAGAAGGATAGTCACTACATGTGTTACTACATTTTTGTCCACGTGTTACTACATGTTTGTCCTTCTTAACCATTTTAGATTAAATCATGTCCTTTACAACCTTTAACCTATGTTTTTAATCACATTATGAGTAGTGATTGAAAATTTATTGATATTCAGTTGAATTGACAAATGGTTCAAATTAAAGGATATGTCAAAATAAGGAATAAATTGGTTTTGACCCTAGTTAGTTGGTATAAGAAACTTTTATGTTGTATTAGTTTGTTAGCTTTTAAGTTTAGCCCTTTTATTAAACTTATCTTAGTATCACTTTTCTTTGAAAACTCATCTTATTATCACAACAAAAAGATAAATGGAGTGTATATTACGAAGGTCACAGATACCTTGTTCGTTTTCTTTACAAAAATATCACTCAATTATTTGTGAATATCACGACATTATGTGAAGAATTTATGGTGACTACCCACAAGAGCACCTTATTTTCTTGTCTATACTCTATTCTTATGTAAGTGTTGTATAAATTAGCCTCATTAAATATTTTGTATCTCAATTTAGCCACACGAAGTACCCAGCTTCTTGAAATAATACATATAGACGTTTGTGGACCTTTGATGCTCCCACCTTTGGAAGAGGAAAGTATTTTATCACCTTTATCGATGATTATTCACGTTATTGTTATATATACTTGTTGCCTGATAAATCTCAATCCGTGTACACTTTACAAATGTTCATAACTAAAGTCCAGAGACAACAAGATATAAAAGTGAAAATCACAAAGTCAGCTAGATGTGGTGAATTTTATGGAAGGTATGACGAAACAGGACAACATCCTGGACCTTTTGCAAAAAATTCTCCAAAAGCTGGAATTATCACTCAATACACAACGTCTGGATCTCTATGGCGGAATGGTGTAGCAGAAATGTGTTAGTAATACCATCCGCAACGGAAGCGATTTAAGGATCTAGATCTATAAATTACACGTAATAAAATAACTAGATCTACTCTACAAGGGGGTTGTAGAACATACCTCTTGGATCTCAAAATTCATGTTGAAGAACTGCAATAGAAAGAACAAACGAAGGTGTGAAAAGCACCACGATCTTCCGTACGTGTGATCCAAGCAACTCCCGGTTGAAGGAAATTCTCGTCTCGAATCCTTCCGATATGCTACCGGAAAAACCTCCAAGATTTTCCTCAACCCCTTTGGCCAATTTCCTTCTCCTCTTTAAGAGGTAGAAGTCAAAATATTAGTGTCTGTAAGGCTTGGGAGAACTCTCTTTATATATGAGAGTAATCTTTGACCTCCAAAGATTTTATTTTGCAAATAAAATAAATCCAATAAATAAAAGATAATCCCATAATATTCTAGGACAAATCTAGAATAATATTTATCTTTATTTCTTACCAAAAATATTTATCAAATAAATATTTTGTGCACATGTCTTATTAATTTTTTTCAAGAAAACTAATTTCTTGTTTGCTAAAACATGTGTAGGCCGAAAATCCTCTTATTGACCTAGTCAATTATGAATTTTGGCCATAACACTAATATTGGCCAAGATTATGAAAAATGCATTTTTCACATATTTAATTATTTAGCCCAACTAATTTAATAGTTCACTAAATAATTAATTCACATATTGTTTTAATTAAATTCTAATAAGAACTAAATTAATATTATTAGGATTTGACGTCCGAGAATATTATGCTTATATTGGAGGCACGTCGGGGACCATGGACTAATAATCGGTGGCTCCGATAAATCAAATAAATAATTATCTTACGAACGAGAATAATTATATTCGATAAATCAATCACAGAATATGCCACCATAATCCCGTGATCGCACTACTCCGATTATGAGATTATATTTATCTCTCACGAGAATAATAATAAGCGTCCATTGATATAATCATTATATATGGATTAATCCTCCATGATCATTTTCATTCTAAATCGGGAAGTTACCGTTAACCTTTTTTAGAACCTCTTATCCTTATTTACCATTAACCCCCTAGTGATCAATTAATTGATACAACTCACTGGTAGCTAATCAGTGTAATATGAACTCGCGCGATCGATTAGTTTCTAGGATTAACAAATAAGGGAACTATCTATCTACTTTCATAAATGGAAGGAATGGATTCCGTATCTGTGATAACACAGACTACTCACTCAATCCAGTACAATGCCAAGATGGGGTAATTCGGATCACGGACTCGGTGTAATCCTTAATCATCAAGTCAAACCTCATCATCGATTCAAGCGGTTGACCGTGATCACCTCAGGATTAAAATATATCCATAAATATGATCATCGATTGATTCGATAAGACTTCTCGATTACGGAATTATATCGTGAACTCTAATCAAATCGGTCCAAATTTATAGGATATATCTATCATATATAAATGCCCCATTAGGTTCTCTTAACCAAAAGTCCGGATAAGACAATCACACCTATTGTGTTTCGGGCGCATTAATAGCACGTTAAATGAGAGAACCGATACTCTCTAAGTAACTTCACCACGGGCTAATTGATGTGATTCTCGGCCGAACCAGATCCGATGTTTTGCCTGTGAAGTAACTAATGGGAACAATGACGAGCTAATGATCCACAGACCTCGATAATCCAATCAAGATCGTAGGTATGAACGCCCAACAAATGCTCACGATCTTTGGTAAATTCTCAAAGGTTGAATCCTCTACTACGAAGAGAACTCTCACACGCATGTGATTTTGTGATTCCTTATAATGAAGAGAACACTCACTGCATAAGTGATAAATCAAAGTCAAGAAGACTTTAATAAAAGCTAAGAAGCCAAATTTATATAATCATAATTGTCTGTGTAAAGAATGAAAAGCTAGTGTTTGCCTTATATAGGCTTACAACAAAAAAAGAACTAGAAAGACAAAAGCAATGTGGGAGAAAATCCCACTAGAAAATGCTGATACCTCCTATTGGCCAAAAACGAAATGTTCCTATTGGCTAATAAAAGAACAAATAAATAAAGTGCTAAAAATATAAAATAAAACCAACTCCTAATTAATTAAATAATATCAATAAATAGCACGAATGATGTATCCTCCGAGCATGAACTGGATCACATCATTCCCTCCCGGTTCGAAAGGATTCGTCCTCGAATCCACCTGGATCGAATAGTAAGCATGGCCGAACATATGTGAGTAGGCCCTCACAGTGAAGTACATCCAGGAAAAGTATAGAGGTGAACACTTTAGTAACCATCCTCTTGTACAAACGAACGGGGCCATCATAATAATCAGCAACCACAAAATCGAAAAGACGACAATGCACCAAAAATGGATCATGATAAAGATGTGATGCTTGTATATCCTTTAAGTGCGCAAGTGACCCAGCCGACTGGGCAACATTGTCAACGCCTCCAGCAAAAGGAGCATGTACCTGCAAAGAAAATGCTGGGGCAACACAATTCAAAAGTGTCTCAATGGTGAGCATGGGTGACTCCTCATTCTCAACAGTGATCTCAACCTCTGTACCATCATGAGCAGCAACTACAACCGCAGAAGTGACAACACACTCACTATGCTCATCAGGAACATCAACCCACACATCTACCGGTGTAATTACCTCAGCTTCAATGAGGGAAGGAAACTCTGCATAACTAATGTGCTCATGCGTAATAACGGCACAAGGTTCCACCTGGAGTGTGTCCTCAACCGTGGGCAAGTCCGTGGCTTTCTGCGAGGCAGCCCCTGTTTGTTTCCATTCCGCCGTAAACATGTCTAATTGTTTCCGCAAGTTCACTTTGGATTCCTGCCACCTCCGCTCATCTTCCTCCTTTCTTGCTCTACCTCCTCTGTCACCTCTACCTCCTCTACCTCCTCCGTCATCACCTCGGTTTGCAACAGCCTACAAAGTAGCAAGTGCCTCACGAATCTCATGTATATCCTCACGTAAAGGTGTCACTACCGCATGCAACTTATCAGATACCTCATGTTTCACTTCGTCTAACTGTCGTTTCAATTTAGCGTTCTGAGTTTCACCCTACAACGAAGAGAACACTCACTCGCAAGTGATAAATCAAAGTCAAGAAGACTTCAATGAAAGCTAAGAAGCCAAATTTTATATCATCATAATTGTCTATCCGAAAACTATAGATTCACCTCTCATTGGAAACACGTCACATAACATGTCAGATTTATAACCGTTAAGTTCAACGGGAACCCACGCTTGTCTTGTAACCTGAACCCTAAAACTTCCAGTATGAACGTAATAAGGACGAGGATGCCTATACGACAGCAAGTCCAGCTCGTTAACCACCGCATTACTAACTAAAGTCGTCTCTTTATCCTGATCAATGCAGAACTCATATTCCTTATCCTGAATAAGACAATGTGAATAAAATATGTTGTAATCCATGACCAAAATAATATATATCCTTACAACTCTCGTGTTTACACTCACCCTTATGCTCAATCGTAATGAAATTTTTAATGTGAGAATTACACATGTGTGAAAATTTTAACACCCTGGTCCGAAACCCACGTATTTAATGACCAAAATAATACGAATCTGGAAAAACTTAAAAGAAAAACTTTGTAGAACAGAGAGTTTTCTAAAGGATCTCAAAATTTCAGATTTGTTTGAGTTATAGAAGTCCCTCAAACAATCGCTTTTTAAGAAACTAGCGTAATCTGTCGAATTCTCAGATTGATAGCAAGTGTCTAACGGTGCCAATTGAGATTAAACTACAGAGAATTTGGAAAAACTCAAAAGATAAAAGTTGTAGATCGGAGAATTTCCTATAAGGTCACAAAATTTCAGTCAATTTCGAGTCGCTTGACCCACTGAAAACGAATTCGAACCATGATTTACTCCTGCAGTTTTTCCGATGATTGTTTGGAGTAATCGGCGGTTTTAGGCAAGATTTATGTTGAATCTGAATTGGGTGTAAAGACAAAAATTGTAGAACACGATGTTCTGGCTGTGGTAAAATTTTGAAATTTTTGGAGTGGTTTTGGGTATAAAACGAACGGTTATGAAAGCGGGTGCGGAAAACAAATTAGGGTTCTTGGGATGAAGGTTTAAAGATTTGAAGATCTTCAAGTTTTCCGGGTAGGATTATGAATATTTGAAGATTTATGGGTTTCTTGGGATGAATGTTTGAAGATTGCTTGTGTTCTTGGGGGGGAGGGGCGACTGAAAAAAAAACAAGAAGAACGATTTTTTTTTCTTATGAATATTCGGAATAAAAGAAAACAAAAATAAAAGGGATATTTGCTCACCGAAATTGCTAAGCTCTGCTACCAACTGATGTGATTCCGGTTGGAACCAGATCCGATGTTTTGCCCAGGAAGTAACTATGGGGAACAATGACGAGCTAAGGATCCTAGACCTCAATAATCCAATCAAGATCGTAGGTAAGAACGCCTAACAAATGCTCACGATGCTGGTAAATTCTCAAAGGGTTGAATCCTCTACTACGAAGAGAACTCTCACACGCATGTGATTTTTGTGATTCCCTACAACGAAGAGAAAACTCACTCGCAAGTGATAAATCAAAGTCAAGAAGACTTTAATAAAAGCTAAGAAGCCAAATTTATATAATCATAATTGTCTATGTAAAGAATGAAAAGCTAGTGTTTGCCTTATATAGGCTTACAACCAAAAAAACTAGAAAGACAAAAGCAATGTGGGAGAAAATCCCACTAGAAAATACGCCTACCTCCTATTGGCCAAAAACGAAATGTTCCTATTGGCTAATAAAAGAACAAATAAATAAAGTGCTAAAAATCCAATATAAAATAAAACCAACTCCTAATTAATTAAATAATATCAATAAATAGCACAAATGATGTATCCTCCGAGCATGAACTGGATCACATCACTAATTGTATTTTAAGTACATCTTCACTAACTCAATCATCCCGTGTATATCCCATACACTGAGCTAAGTGATTACATAAACGATATACTTTAGGGGTTTTCAGTAGTGTAAATACTATTGTCACATCGGTGAATATGAGAATAATAAATATGAATAATAATATCATATCATTTATTAAATAAAACAATTACAAAATTGTCTTTTCGGGCATCACACCTAACAATCTCCCACTTGCACGAAAGCATGTGATTAATTGTTTTAGAGAACACCCTATTATTTAAAACTACAACAAACTACATCTCCCACTTGCTCTAAAGCAATTGAGACCCATCCAAGATTCTAGTACCCATTAAGCATATCATAACCATTGCAGATGACAAAGTACACTCCGAGTGTGCCGTCGTAGGATAGGTCGGTGACTCGGGAGTACCTACATTTAAATATCATGGGTCTTAATGATTAGTCGGGTTGTCGGCCCGAGGCGATCCGTAGGATCAAAACGTTACCGGTCCATCTAATCATGTGGTACTTGTTGGGGAGATTTTGCATCATTAAAACAAAAGAAAATTTATAAACCTATACTACCATGCAAAACTAACTCCTAACCGGCCGAATACCGGGTAATTGATAGTAGAGCGAAGTGAGTAAAGGGTCGATCCACGAGGGGTGGGATGTTGAATCTAATTTCACTAATTCCTTTCAATTGTTACTTAGGAAAAACGAATAAGCGAAAGAACAAATAAAATAAACGAAAGAGCAATTAAAATAAATCTAACCTACGAAATAAAATAACACAACCTAAACTAAACTAAAGATACATGGGATCAAGCGATTGCACAAACCAAGTGATTTCAATCCTAGTTCATCTCATGATTTTAATTCAAATTGTGGTTTCACCTTTACACGAGATACAAATCCCTAATTCCTTAGTGAATTTAATCTCAAGCTATGGATTCCTAATTCCTTAGTGAGTCCAATTTATCAATCTCTCATCTTCCGAATGTTGAGATCGATTTACCAAACAAAACTCGGTGTAGATTCAGGTTAACTCTCGTATTTTAGAATCTAACAACCTAGATAATTAACCAATTAATTTGTCACATAATTAATGATTAAAGATCCTATCTTTCTATGGTTATCTAGTCTACGCAACTTCCATATGTTGTAAACGTATCAATAGCAAACTGATCTCTCGATCTAATTCACATCATATCATCAAAATCATAGAACGATACAAAATAAATTAAAGATCATAAAAAATGAATAAGGACTGAATAAAATAAATAAATAAACTCACGTAGTTTGGTACATGATTGAATCCATGAATCGAAAAACGGAAGGAAAACTACATCCTAATCTAACCCGGATCACCCGAGCACAAGGCTCGGGTGACCGCCTTGAAAGCCAAGTTGGCATTTGCCGCTTGGCCGTGATATGCGGCTGAATGTAAATAATGAATTATGCGATGATTTTAGGGTAAAGGCTGCTCTGCTATTTATAGAATAAGCTAAAGTAATTTGGAGTAATGTTTTAAGTCAATTTGGGCTCAATGCGCGCGGTGGGCGTTCGTTCTACATGCTTGGACTCAAACTTCTAAAATTCATATCTTGAGTTGTAGACCTCCAAAAATTATGATCCGAATGTCATAAAAAGCTCTCGGAAAACTCTACAACTTTCATTAAGGACTCTTCTTCTAAAACGCCTTTTGATTAGCCCGTCGTATTACGAGTCGTTTTGGGATTTTCCCAAGCTTTATTTCATCTTCATCCTCTTGTATCTCTTTCTTTCCACTTTAATCTTCAATCAAACATCATTTAGACCTCTTCCATTCCACATTTGTGCACCTAAAAGATGACAAAACCGAGCAAAACGTAAAACCATACAAAATAGATAATAAAACCACGATATTTACTCGATTTTGCATTTTAACTATTCAAAACGTCATTTGCTCAATTAATCGATTATAAGCTCGAATTCTACTGAAAAACATCCATATATGGGGAATATTGATATAAAATATATCCTTATAAAACACTACAAATTGACCTTAATAAAGTACTTTCCCAATATGATTTTGACTTTAGTGATTTCGAAAATCCTTATAAGCTACCCCTTCATCGTGTGCACAATGATGTGGTATCGGCTTCCATATCTAGAATCACTCCCAGATATGAAAAAAGAAATCCTTAAGCTATATCGCCTCTCTAGCTACTACAAAAGCCGCTAATCACCCAACTAGTTAAAGTCGAGTTGGCGTTGCTGGATTCCTCCAGGCAATAGCTTCAACACAAGAGTAAACACTGAGCCCGAGATCGACTTAATGATCATCCTCAATCTGACTTAAAGTCAAAATCAGTGTATCACACATATCCAAGTTCACACATGAATATGTCCGCATATTATTCCTCGTTCTCTTCAAAATACTAAAGGACATACTAAACTTGCTTTGTTAACCGCCGAATCTAAGATTCGCTCAAAGTTGACGTTCAATAACCCGACCATCTCTTACCGTAAAGAGAATCTATCCCATTTCTCTTGATCCGAAGATTTGAGAGTCATTCCCGAGGCATAGGGTAGAACTTCCTCGTTGAATGTTGCATATACAGATGCATCATCTTAACCAATAAGATGGATGGGAAACCGGTGGATCGATTCTAATGAATTCGACCGAGTCAAACTCTTCGAATGTTATCCAAATCTCTGTTGTAGAATTATGGCATTGTCGGTCGACTTGAGATAACACACACATGTTGATTCCAAGCTAGTGCGGTGTTATCCTTCACAAACACCAATATATGTATAAATTCACTCATTGTACTAAAATTGATATCCATTCTACAAAAGACTTATCAATATTACGGTCAAATCCACATATTGTAGAATTATATGACTTCCAAATGTGAGAGAGGTTTGCTTTTTATCCATAAAGGACATAAGACTTGACAGTCATCCTGTCATAAGTTCATAAGGCAATACCCTTCTATTTGAATGAATCCATAATCCGTTTGTTTGGTAAGAAAGTCTTAGGTAATCACTCTATTTTTTACGCTTTCGAACGAAATCATGCATTACTAAGTGGTAAGAGAGTCTAAGGTCCGATTAACTCTCTACTTCTTAGGAATTACCCTTAGACCACTCAAGCTTTGCTCTGAAAGATAAAATTTCCTATTCATTCTACTCTTTTTCGTGTAGATCCAATTACTCCCACTTGGGCTGAGACGCTGTGTGGTTCTACAAGAGTATGAGAATCTGAGTACCGAATTCCATTCACGAGGGTTATGGCTATTAAACCAACCTCTATTATCGTAATCTATATCGCTCACAAAAGAGCCATAGGTCATCAATCGATCCTCAGACTACAAAGTCCACAAGAACCCGTAATGGGTAATGGATAAACCATACTCCCAATACTTACGTGGTGGATCGAAATTCGATCTAGTTTAGTACTCCTCCGTCCCATTTTATTTGTCCATGTTTCCTTTTTGGTTTGTCCCAAAATAAGTGTCCACTTTGTGCATTAATTGTTAAATTTCTTCAAATACCCTTCACTCTTTACAATATTTACAATAAAAAGTGTGTAGCACTAAATGCTCCAACAACAACTTAAAGGGCATAAGTGTAAAAATATTGGATCATTTAATGTGATTCAAACCATTAACTACACTTTTCTTAATCTGTGTGAAAAGTCAAACAGGACAAATAAAATGGGACGGAGGGAGTAGTATTTAGTGTTATCACCAACAACCGATGTTGGATGTGGTTTGATTTTAATCAGTTAGTAACTACCTTGAGTAAACGTACTTCAAGGTTCAAGGTTTTGCTGTTCATGGACTCTATCAGAAAGGATGCAACAGTATAACTGTCTCTTCCCGATTTCAAGAATCCTATATCTAACCTTTATACACAATTGGTTAAAAGATATATCATGAATGGTCATTGACCGAGAACGTATGCTGCGAAATTCCAGTCTTACCTTCAAGCACCGTGTGCTAAATGCTTATATTTACGGAAGTGGGTGAACCGAATCCACACATTATCCGTAAATTCCAAAGCATATTCTAGGTAGACTTCTCGGTCTTACATTTCAATGTAAACCGTTATTTCACTTCCAATATCTTTATTGAGTTAAGCAGTGTATTGTAGCACATTTAAAACTATATAAGGCAATTTAACGGTTTCTCACTTAGTGAGAACATGTCACAATGAGGCAGGATGAGCATCAGTCTCGAGGACTATGAATGGCCTATTCCGAGTATAGAATACTCTATCTCTATTGAAAATAGAGAAACCTCAAAATATTTTGGATAAACTTACCGGAGTGTTTGAATAGTTATCAGACAAGAAGTCACTACTCAGAAGCTCCTACTAGCTTGTATCTTTCATCAGACCCCGAAAGTCGTCATGAACAAGCTATGTTACTTCTTTATTATCCTTTCCCGATTGAAAGGAATCACCCTGAGCCAGTCTTCAAGTCTTGTCTTTTAGGGACTATGCACTACCTATGGAATATGAAGAAGCGTTTATTTAAATATAGAAACCAATTGCTTTTAATAGTTCATAAGATGTGTTTTATATACATATTTCAACAGTTCTAAGTGGTTTTGACTTTATCAAACAAAAGTCCGAGTCTTGGATTCGTACTACAAATGGTATATTCACTTTTTATACGACAAACAAATTATCGAATAGAAGGTAAATCCTTTCGTTCCAACGAATCTTAAACAGAAAATAATTTTTCTGCGATAGCCAAGGATTGTATCCAAGATTCATTTCCTTATATCACTCTCACTATTCTAGCTAAAATTAACTGCCCGTTGTTTACTCTTTTAATCGTTAAATGCACCGCTACCTTGTTCTTCCAAAGAACTTAGCTCGAGAAAATCGCCAAGGATTCATAGGTTGGTGATCCAAAATCACTGTCCTTATCCTATGATTTTCAGTTAATTAATTTTCGGTTCAGCCTTAAATTTTTTTTCAGTTTAGATGACTAACACTTTTAGACATATTCACCCATTCTTTCCGTGAATGGAAACAGTCTTGAACTAGCAGTTCGTTTGAGTAGACACTACTCTTGAACCGTGGGATGTCTATTTCGAGTGTTACTCGTCGGGACTTCTCGGATTTTCTAATATACCAGAAAAAACAACAAATCATAATATTAAAGCTCCCACTAGTTTGTCGGTTCCAAATACCGTCTAACGAGCAATGCTTTATTTCTTATGATTTTCCGATTTTTTCGATTGGAAAATCTTTCGTACATAGTTCCAATGTTTCCAGAAAAACAACAAATCATATAACTCCCGCTAGTTCATCGATTCCAAATATCGTCCAACTAGCAACATTTCATGACTTTCCGGTTTTTCAATTAGAACGGTTACGTGTGTAGTCAGTTACGCTTTTCTAATGTTCTAGAAAAACAACAAATCATAAAGCTCCCACTAGTTCATCGATTCCAAATATCGTCCAACTAGTAACACTTCATGATTTTCCGATTTTTCAATTAGAAAATTACTCGTGTACACACTCAAAATTCACTAGAAGAATTTCAAACTCCGAAATCACCTTTGATCAAACTAAGTTTGTCTTCCGTTTGACACGAATGACACTAGTGACATACCTATATGTCAATCTGGTTTTTAAAAGGTGTAAAAGAAAATATCTCTTTTGAAAAATAATTGCGTTATCGATTAACTAGTTCAACGTCCTAGTTACTTTCCACTTTTTAACGAAGTCAATACTAGTCAATTATTAATTTTAAGCAATTTAGTATGGGATATAATGTTTGTAAATAAAATGACATATATTAAGTCAAGTTTAACACTACTATATGGTTTTATTTTAGGAATTGTAAACTATAAGTAAGTTTACTCTACCATTCCAAGGTTTTAACCTCGCATCTCAGTGCCGCCTTAGGGTAGGTCAAAGAGATGACGGTTAAATCAAGACAATCTCATCAATGAATAACTTGTGAGAATCGAACACATCGACGAATCGAACATCCCTTTATTCATTGACTACCTTCCTTTTTTAGCCTAGATATTATCAAGAATATCCTTTATGAGTGTGACCTACTATATCGGATCTCTTAAAGTGCGCCCGAGTGTGCCGTCTTAGGATAGAGTCGGTGACCCGGCGAGTACCGGAAATCCTATCCTTTCGGAGACCAAGCCATGAATGTTGATAGGGTTGAACACCATCCTTAGGGGACGAAATCAAAACGCCGCGAGCCGTCACCCTTCTCTCACTTACTTGTATCTATAGTAGAGGCCGTGGGGTTGGTGCATCGCCTCCCCGCTCCCACTCAATATTTTGGAAGTGGTGGTGGGTTAACTAACCACGTCTTTTTGATGTTAACATAAAAGCACATCAAATCAAGGATTCGAATGGTGTCGGTAACGTAGGCAAGCCTACTGTCCTATTCGTTGGAACATATGTGATGATCGGACGAAATCGGGTCAAGACGACCCATTGAGATAAGAAGGAATCACCCCTCCGTTCTCCGGTGTAGCTTAGTCTTGTCGGACCCCCGAGCATACATCACACTAGGAGGGTTCAGTCGGTCGAGCGAAGCTCAGTTGACCACCCAACCTATAGGCGAACCGTTTTTATCTAAGATTTATTGTTCTTTTACCATCATTCAATCTCGTAGACACTACGAATCGAAAACGTGATCTCGTTTGGGCTTTAAGGCGGTTCACCGTGAAACACACACCGAAATGATTAACGATTTCATAACCCGTCCTCAGATCTTTAATTAGTTACTAAATTAATCAATTACCACGTATTAATTAAATTTCAACTAATTACGCGGGTTTGTATACATGCCTATTTTAATTACCAAAATTAAAATTCTACATGTATGCATTGAGTGGATTTATGATATGATGCATATACATGGCGATTCCGATTTTATATCTATTTTATGATCAAACACATAAAATATAAATTGCGGAAAATTTAAACACCGAGATGGATCGTTGGTACTTCGACTAACCTATTTTATAAGGAAAAGTAAAACTAATTCTAAGTCTTCAAATCTCGATCTTCGATCTTGATCTTGAAACTTAGAATCTCAAACCTTCGATCTTGTGCGAACCAGCGAGCAGCGAGGGGAGGGCCGTAATATACCAATATATTTAAAATATATCTATATTAATAATTGTTTTAATTTTTTTTTTTTTTGTATACGACAAAATTTTTTTTATTTTTATTTTTAATTTTTTATTGCTTTGACCTTTAGGTCAAAGTTAAAACAATGTTACCAAAAAAAATAAAAACAAACAGCCGCATAAAATATATAAAAACAATCGGTGATTTACTCCAGCCGCATCATGTGTTAACAAAAAAAAAATTGTTGTTGCCGAGACCCAAAAATTCCTGGAAAAAAAAAATAAAATAAAACAATTAGCCTCCTCCTCCTTTTTTACATTTCATGATCTCAACACCATGATCTTCGTCGTGCTGAACCCGGATTAAAATTAAAATTAAAAGGAGTCATCTTTAAAATTTTTGAGTTGCATAAAATTAAATTACAAGTCCTATGCTTCAAGTGATACTAATCAAAAAAGCTACAAAATAGATCTACGATGTAAACAATACCGACCCCAATCCATCTCTTCAAACCACAACAATCGTGAACATAAAAATATTAAACATGCATCATTTTTATTAAAAAAATGGGACAAAAATCTACATGTTTTACAATCCTAGATCTAATATTTTATACATATAATAGATCACTGAGCGCGATCGATACCATGTTAGTAATACCATCCGCAAGGAAGCGATTTAAGGATCTAGATCTATAAATTACACGTAATAAAATAACTAGATATATACTCTGAGGGGTTGTAGAACATACCTCTTGGATCTCAAAATCAAGTTGAAGAACGCAATAGAAGAACAAGCGAAGGTGTGAAAAGCACCACGATCTTCCGTGACGTGTGATCCAAGAAACTCCGGTGGAAGGAAATTTTCGTCTCGAATCCTTCCGATATGCTACCGGAAAAACCTCCAAAATTTTAAACCCTTGGCCGAAATTTCCTTCTCTCTCTATGAGGTAGAAGTCGAAATTATTAGTGTCAGTAAGGCTTAGGAGAACTCTCTTTATATAGGAGAGTAATCCTTGACCTCCAAGGATTTTATTTTGCAAATAAAATAAATCCAATAAATAAAAGATAATCCCATAATATTCTAGAACAAATTGAATAATATTTATCTTTATTTCTTACCATAAATACTTATCCAATAAATATTTTGTGCACATGTCTTATTAATTTTCAAGAAAACTAATTTCTTGTTTCCTAAAACATGTGTAGGCCGAAAATCCTCTTATTGACCTAGTCAATTATGAATTTCGGCCATAACACTAATATTGGCCAAGATTATGAAAAATATATTTTTCACATATTTAATTATTTATTTCAACTAATTTAATAGTTCACTAAACAATTAATTCACATATCGTTTTAATTAAATTCTAATAAGAACTAAATTAATATTATTAGGATTTGACGTCCGAGAATAATTTATGCTTATATTGGAGCACGTCGGGGACCATGGACTAATAATCAGTGACTCCGATAAATCAAATAAATAATTATCTTACGAACATAATAATTATATTCGATAAATCAATCACATGAATATGCCACCATAATCTCTCTTGACTCGCACTCCTCCGATTATGAGATTATATTTATCTCTCACGAGAATGATAATAAGCGTCCATTGATATAATCATTACATATGGATTAATCCTCCATAGATTATTCATTCTAAATCGGGAAGTTACCGTTAACCCTTTTTAGAACCTCTTATCCTTATTTACCATTAACCCCACAGTGATCAATTAATTGATACAACTCATTGGTAGCTAATCGGTGTAATATGAACTCGCACGATCGATCGGTTTTAGGATTAACAAAAAAAAAGGAAGCGTCTATCTACTTCGAGAAATGGAAGGAATGGATTCCGTATTCGTGATAACACGGACTACTCACTCAATCAATACAATGCCAAGATGGGGTAATTCGGATCACAGACTCGGTGTAATCCTTAACCGTCAAGTCAAACCTCATCCGATTCAAGCAGTTGATTGTGATCACCTCGGGATTAAGATATATCCATAAATATGATCATCGATTGATTCGATAAGACTTCTCGATTACGGAATTATATCGTGAACTCTAATCAAAACGGTCCATACATATGATATATCTATCGTATATAAATGCCCCATTAGGTTCTCTTAACCGAAAGTCCGGATAAGACAATCACACCTATTGTGTTCAGGCGCATTAATAGCACGTTAAAGGAGAGACCCGATACTCTCGATTAACTTCACTACGGGCTAATTGTATTTTAAGTACATCTTCACTAACTCAATCCTCCCGTGTATATCCTATACTTTGAGTTAAGTGATTACATAAACGATATACTTTAGGGTTTTCTGTAGTGTAAATACTATTGTCACATCGGTGAATATAAGAATAATAAATATGAATAATAATATCATTTCATTTATTAAATAAAACAATTACAAAATTGTCTTTCGGGCATCACACCTAACAAAATGCAGAATCATACGTATATGGAAATGATTAGATCTATGATAAGTCATGCTGATGTCTATATCATTGTGGATGGATGCTTTACGCACAACTGTTTACATTCCAAATAGGATTCCCAGTAAGGCAGTTCCAAAGACACCTTTTGAACGGTGGAAAGGGTGGAAACCTAATTTGAAGCATCTCCAAATTTGGATGTCTAAGTGAGGCTAGAATTTAAAATCCACAAGTAAAGAAATTGGATTTAGAACCGTTAGAGGTTACTTCAAGGTTACCCAGAAAAATCCAAAGGATATAAGTTTTAGTGTCCTAACCATATCACGAGAATTGTTGAAACCGGTAATTCTATATTTTATGAGAATGGCGATATCGATTGGGAGTGATAAAATTTGTGTTGTGATCATAAAGGAAATAAGGGTACCGTCCCCTTTTAACCTTATTCCGAAACTTATTGGGAATCTCTCTATTGTTGAACCGTTGAACAATGAAGAAAATCCAATAAATGATCAACAACTCCATGATGAGATCATCGCCAATGAAAATAGTAATGAAGCACCACAGGAACCAGCATTAAGAAGATCTCAAAGACAAAGGAGATTTGCTATTCCTGATGATTATATGCTTTATCAAGTAGAATATGAACAAGGGACAAGTAAAGATTTGGTTTCGTTTTCACAAGCCATCAAGGATGTTAATTCCAGTAAGTGTATTGATGACATGAACGATGAATTGAAATCTATGGATGAAAATCAAGTATGGGAAGTCGTTCAATTACTCTTAGGACATTAACCGGTTGGTTGTAAGTGGGTCTTCAAGACTAAGAGCGACTGTAATAGAAATATTGAACGATATAAAGCCGACTTGTTGCCAGAGCTTTCAATCAGAAAGAAGGCGTTGATTATAATGAGACTTTTCCCCTGTGTCCAGGAAAGACTCCTTTAGAATTATCATGGCACTAGAAGCTCATTATGATCTCGAGTTACACTAGATGGATGTGAGCTTGACCTTTACGAATGGAGACTTGAAGAAGAAGTCTGCATGCGTCAACCTAAATGCTTCATTATTGAAGGTCGAGGAAGACATGGTCTGCAAGCTTAAGAAATCAATATATGGACTGAAAACAAACTTCAAGGTACTGGTACTTAAAGTTTCATGAACCATTACTGTTTTTGGTTTCAATGAGAACACAATTGACCCTTGCATATACCTCAAGATTAGTGGGAGTAAGTTCATGTTTTTGATTATGTATGTTGATGATATATTATTTGCCAGCACTGATATTGGTTTATTACATGAAACCGAGGCTTATCTCTTCAAGAACTTTGAAATAAAAGACTTAGGCGAGGCTTCTTATGTGTTAGGGATAGAAATATTCCATGACAGGGCACTTAATTTTTTAGTATTGTCTCAAACAACCTATATTGATAAAGTTCTGGAAAGATTTTGCATGATGATATGTTCTTCCAGTATTGTTCCGCAGAATAAGTTGGAACATAAAAATTGGAAAAACATCCTTATGCGTCTATTGTAGAAAGTTTACAATATACACAGGTTTGTACATGACCTGACATTAGTTATGTTGTTGGCATACTGGGCAGATTTCAAAGCAATCCAGGGTTGTCTCACTAGAAAGGTGCTAGGAAAGCACTGAGATACTTAAAGGAACATGAATTACATGCTCACATACTGAAAATCATGACACCCACAAGTGACTGGTTATTCAGACTTGTATTTTGGAGGATGGCGATACGGACATTGTACTCTTGGCTACGTGTATTTTCTAAACGGAGGTTCCGTATCATGGAAAAGCCAAAATTCATACTTGACTTACTCATCCACCATGAAAGTAGAGTACGTGACATGTTATGAGGCTGCAATCTAGGGGACATGGATCCTCTAAGCACGACATGATATCTAAGGGATCAAAACACATGAACCTTAAATATCAATTACTGAAGCAAGATGTTAGAAGATATTTGTTTGTCAATGAACATATAAGGACAAACCTTATGGTTGTAGACATATTTATGAAAGGACTACCCCAATGACACAACAGAGAGACACTGAAAGCATGGGTCTTAAGGATAGCTCCTAATTATCGTGTTCTGCCATTTATTTTAAACTTATGTTTGACATTTGTTGAGCTCTTAATGTCACTCATCTACATCATTATTATTTTATGTTTTCCATTGTGTACACACCTTACGAAAGGATATATTAAAAACAAAAATTGTGTCTTGCAAAGACATAATGGGACCGTTTATGTAATCTTCGCTTATAGTCTAGTAAAGACGGTTGTCAATGTTGTGGTACATAGAGTGGAGCATGTAGCAGAATGATGTGTAACCACCATGACTCCTATTGACAGCTAGATTAACGATGACACTTACGCTAACCAACTAAAGGAAATTTTTAGCATATAAAGCGCTTCTTATGATCCTTAAAAGGAAACTGAATATTCCTATCGACCAAGTGGGAGAATGTAAGAAAAATTATGTCGGTCCATTAATTGTGCCCATGTAATTTTCTTCCCCGTAATAGTGGTCTTATAGGAAATTTGTTTTTCTTAGGAAATATGTTATTTATTATTTATTGGTTATTTAAAATGAATTTTAATCCGATTAAAACTCGGCTTTGATGGACGGCCGAGATTAAAAGCTAAACCCTAGGTCATTCGGATTTCGGCCCTCTCTCCGCCTATAAATGCAATGCTTTATTCCATCATAAATCATATGAAAGAAACCAAAACATAAAGGTTGTAGGAAAGGGGAGAGAAATTGAAATCCTCATCAAGGTGGCAACAACATGATGGCAAAACGGAGCCGTAGTCGAGTAACAATGGATGTAGGGAAACGATCCTGATGATTTCTTCCTCTATTCAGGTACTCTAAATCTATTGTTTCATTTACAGTAACATCTCACAGTACTCACTGTAACATTTTTATATACAACAACACCTTACATATACAGTAATATGTGTGACCTATAGTGACACCTTCACAATGACTCACACTTTTTATTAACAATACGTAGTGACAACCACACCTTACGTATATAATAACATCTATGACTCAGAATGACTCATAGTGACATCTTCACAGTGTCTCAACTAAGACCTTTTACTAACAATACATAGTGACATTAACACCTTACATGTACAGTAACATATTTTATTGACAATAACACCATCATAGTGACTCACAATAACAATGGTCATCTGCAATGTTAATAATGATAAGTCTAAATTAATCATGACACCCTCGCAGTTGGCGCCATCATTGATAGTAACACCATTATAGTGAAACCATCATTGATAGTAACACATTTACTGATGGCACCAAGCATTGATAGTAACACCTTTAGAATGACACCAGGCATGGACGGTAACACCTTACACTGACACCAAGCATTGTGGTAACAACTTCTTTGTGACACCAACCATTGACATGAACACCTTTACAGTGACACCAAACATTGACCGTAAGACTTTACAGTGACACCAAATATGGAAATAACACCTTTACAGTGACACCAAGAATTTAAAATACCTTTTATTACCTTTATGAAGCTCTTGAATTATGCACTCAAACTTCACTAATTTGCACATCAAAATTTTCAATTATAACACAGTGACCCAAAGCATTGTGATAACACTTCTTCGTGACACCAAGCATCGACAATAACACCTTTACTGTGACACCAAGCATTGACGGCAAGACCTTACAGTGACACCAAACATTGACAGTAACACCTTATACTAACACCTTTACAATGACACCAAGCATTTAAAGTACATCTCATTACGTTTTTAAGCTCTTGAATTATGCACTCAAAATTCACTAAATTAGACATCAAAAATTTCAATTATAACACTTGGCTTCTTGTCCCCACAACTCTAGTATCAAGTAAAAAAAATTCCTTAAATAGTAGCCCAACATGAAGAGCATAACGAAATTTTACCTTTTATATCGAGCCATCAAAACAAAATTTCCACCGTTCTTAATGAATAATAAGAAGGGAAGAATAAGCCCTCCAAATTTTGTGTCGATCGGAGTCAGTTTCGGTGCCCGATCATTGCCGCAAAGCTCTGCTATATCACAAAAATGCAAGAATCAAATCTACGGCCAATTTCTAGAGATTGAGCCGTCAAAACAAAATTTCCACTTTTATATTGATGAAGAAGGTGGGAGGAACGAGCCTCCAAATTTCATGCCGATCGGAGTCCGTTTCGATACCCGATCGTCGCCGGAAAATTACTGCTATAACACAAAAATAAGCTGCGTGTTTTCTGTTTTCTTCCTTATTCTCCATGATCCGAGCCGAGCTCCCCGGCTCTCAGATTCGAGCTCTCAAGATACAAGCTCTCATCGTGTTTTATTTCTACAACTTTATTATGATCACATTTCTTATTCGTTTTGAACTCTCCCAACCTAAAGAGTGGGACGAGCTTTCTTATATTTGGAACTCGCCTTTGGGCGAGCCTTTAGTCCGACTTAGTCGGCATCATATTGGAACTCGCCGCCGGACGAGCCTTCTATAAGTCGACTTAGTTGGCATCATATTTGGAACATTCCTTGGGCGTGCCTTCGTAAGTCGGCTTCAGTCAAGATCATATTTGGAACTCGCCCGAGCGAGCCTTTTGTAAGACCGACTTCGGTTAGGCACCAACAAATTACACCACTAAGCAAAGCATGACGTTTATTTACTATTATTTTGTTCTCTATTATGCATGGTCTTTATTAATTTTACTGGGACAAACACATGTGCAACTCTTTCACGCGAAAAGTCAACCCGACCTGGCCCTGCTCTCCATGCCTTTAAACTAAGAGTCAGCACTAGCCTGGCTCTTCTGGACCTAAGATTTTACGCGAGAAGTCAACACTAGCCCTGCCCTGCTCGCTGTGCTTTTAAAATAAGAAGTCAGCACGAGCCTGGCCCTGCTTGTCCAATACTTTCACGTGAGAAGTCGAGCCTAGCTTTGGCCCATGACTCGCCGTGCTTTTAAAATGAGAAGTCGGCACTAGCCTGGCCCTGCTCGTCCAATACCTTCTCACGAGAAGTCAGTCCGAACTAGCCTAGCTCGCCCAACATTATGCGGAGAAGTCGGTGAAGGATGCCGGTTCTTAGATCTAAACGAGTTAGATCTACGCGAAGCGGATGGATCACGACTTATACATCACAATACATAATTAAAGGACTTAAACTACTACAAGGGTGTTAAGATCATGTTACCAATAGTAGGAAGAGAAGCCAAGATCTTCCGATGTGTTCTCCAAATGGCGGTTGGTGGACACCCTTCTTGATACACGAACCTCCTTGATATGCAACACGAAGAAAAACTTTTTCTTCCTCTAAAAACCCTAGACAAGAAAACTAATTTTTCCTCTCTTTTCAAGTGTGTAGGTCGAAATTTCCTTGTTCATTACCCTTGGAATAACTCTACTTTTATAGGAGAGTAAATCCTTGGTCTCCAAGTTTTAATTAATTAAATAAATAATTAATTAAACAAAATAAAAGAATATTTTCCTTAATGACTAATTGTGACATGTATTGACCAATAGGCAATCAAATAACAAGTCATCCAACCAATCATATAACAAGAATATCTTTTATTTTTCATAACACAAGAAAATTAATTCTTGTGCTGAAAAGAGACATAAATGGCGCCACACTTAGGGTTTCCAAGCCCACATAAAATGTCTTTTATGTGTATTATATTATTTAGCCCAACCAAATAATATTCATGCATATCAATTAATTAGCCCTGCCAATTAATTATCACTGAGGCCCAAATAACAAGATTATTAGTCCGAATTACAGAAGCCACATCGGGGACCATGGACCTATAACCAGTACCTCCAATAATTAATTATTCATCGAACATAATAAGTACATTAATTATTAATTCCGGGATTACGACTATAAACCCGAAACTGAACTCTA
Source organism: Gentiana macrophylla (assembly GCA_026214975.1). Classification (NCBI taxonomy): domain Eukaryota; kingdom Viridiplantae; phylum Streptophyta; class Magnoliopsida; order Gentianales; family Gentianaceae; genus Gentiana; species Gentiana macrophylla. The sequence goes on along the minus strand of CM047817.1, from coordinate 28,953,875 downwards.
CCGATTACAGATGTATACTTATACTCAACCCATAGAGTGAATAAGCGTCCATTGATATAATCACTACATACAGATTAACCTCTCCATAGATGTCCATTACGGTGGGAAGTCTCCGTGAACCCGACTCGAGAATATCTTATCCTTATTTACCATTAACCCACGATGATCAATTAGTTCACATATCGACTAGTGATCAATTAGTCTAATATGAACTCTGGGATCAATCACTTTCTTAGGGCTAACAAAATAAGGGACTGTCTCTCTACTTCCCACTGAGGAAGGAATGGATTCCATGTCTGTGAAAATCGAACTACTCACTCATCCGGAGATAGTGCCAATGAGAAGTGGTTTGGAACACATATTTAAGTGAACCGTAACTAACACATCAAACACTACCCCGGGACAAAGCACCCGTGATCACCTCAGATTAAGGTTGATCCATATATGATCATCTAATGATTTAATAAGATTCCTCGATTATGGAATTATATCAAGAAATTGATTAAATCGCCCGATCTATATGAATGCCATCATATATAAATGCCCCGCGTAGGTACCTCTACCGATAGTCGGATAAGACTATCACACCCTAAGGTGTTAGGCGCATTATTGGTGTTTTAATCAAGAGACCCTAAACTCGATTAAGTTCACCACGGGCTAATGATTTAAGTATACCACCACTAACTCAATCCTCACGTGTAATCCATACACCGAGTTAATTGATTACATACTGATATACTTAGGTTTTGCGGCGTATTACTTTACAAGCACAAAGCAAGTAATGAGGTGAGATAAGTTCATCATTCATTATTAAAAACAATTACACAAATTGTCTTTCGCACTACACCTAACGATCGGTGTCGCAGAATGCCACAACTCAAAGCGCCATCGTCACATCGGTACGATCAACAACACCTCTGGTGCACCAAGCGGTCAAGCCCGCGATAAGGACATCGTCCCATCAGTTCTCTTACCAATATTTTAATGTCATATTTACTCGTTTCTATTGTGCATTTTACCATTAAGTTCTATAGAATAGACGTGCATATATCGAGTTTGCAAAACTTCAAACTCGTTGAAATAGTCAGAAATACTTCCGACTCCCTTGAAATATGATACCTGAGCCCCACCCACACTACAAGAAAATTGAGTTGTAATGAGGGGAACTTAATGAGGGGAGGCAATTTTGGTCATTAAAACTTAGTTATAATGAGTAGTGAATAATTTAGTGACCAATTTTTATTTCCCCTTATTGTTATTGATAAAAACCCTTATTATTAATATAAGAAAAATAAATTTAAATTCATACCCTCATTATTTCATAAAATCTATCCTAAAACCAAAATGTTCACTACAAAAAACTTGCCTTTTAGCAAGGATGGGTTTAAGCAAGGACTGACTCCGGATTAGTGGACCAGGTGGAGTTCAGGACTTGAGACTTTAAAAAAAAAAAAACTTGCCTTTTAGCAGTGGATTTTTAAGGTGGATTTTATACTTCGCCGCTAGTGATGGGTTTTACCGGTGGATTCTGTGCTTCCGCCGACAAAACAAGTAGGAGTTCGTAGAATTATTCATTTAGCGGTGGATTAAAAAAATCCACAAGAAAAGCTTTTTATTTACCGGCGGTGTTGTATCATCCCACCGCTAAAAACTCAAACATAACGGACCCCGATCCCCGACGGTCTGAGTCAGCGTAATTCACTCCGGTCGTGAACGACACTGTTTGACGATGTCTCTGTTGTGGCATGTGGTGCAAGTGTGTACCGTAGGGGATCTCGATCCCAATCATAACTAAAATATATATGTATATTAACGTGACAAGGCTGGTTTTAAATATATTTCCTCTTCGTAAACCGTTTTGTTTGGATATTTCCTCTTCGGGTTAGAATATAATCAGCCTCCCGAAATTATTCATTCTGATCAATTCTAACCCTAGACGCTGCCATCGCTTCCCTTTCCTTCCAGGCTTCCACATTGCTTCGCCGATTTCCTACTTTCCAGATTGAGCCACAACAGGCAGCTTTCCTCCCGTACAGATCGTGAGATCGAGACTCTTCTCCGATTCTCCATTTCGAGTTTTCGGAATTTGGATGCTACCAAAATTTCGCGTTTTCGGAATTTGGATGCTGTGGTTTTTCTGAGATTCGATTTTATCGTAGCAATTGAGACATTAGGATGACACTTCCGCTTTCTCAAACTTGGGTTCAGGGTGTTAACCCCATCATTCTCGAGGTAATGGTATTATATTTCTTCTATTTGCAGAGAAGTTTCATAATTATGTGCACGATTCATCTTCTTCTTCGAATTCCGATTCAGATTGTTTGGTAGAGATTTCTCGATTGTTTGGCAGAGAGAAGCCGGTTCATCAGGTGTTTGGAGGTGGAAAAGGTAGGTTTCCTACTGACTAGCTGATATCTTACTTTATTTTTAATCAGATCCGGTTCATTCTTTTTGATTTACAGGGATTATTTCTACTTTCGTATGTTTTGATTGGTTAAAGATTAACTTATATGTGCTTGTTGAAAACCTGATTAGAGAACAGAGCATTTGAAGTTGACTTTAGTCTGTAGTGGTAGGTGGAAACAGTTGTTTATTATAGCTTAGTAGAATATATTCAGTATTTAGTTTTAATTTATAATGAGCTAGCTCAAATCATATCCATAATCGAAATGGAACGCAGTTATGTGCTCATGACCTTGTTCATTTGATGAACCTGTTGAGTGGTTACATTGTATACCGATGGATTTGATTGGTTTGCCTATTTTGATTTCATGAGCCCTTTACCAAGTTTTCATACTTCTAGGGATGTAAAATTTCTATTTTTCGCATGCTTAGAAGAGGTTGGAAGAGAAAGGGATTATTCCATCAATTGATGCAAGTCTTGAATGCCTTTTATAAATCTCTGGATGCTTGATTCTGACTTATGCAAGTTTTAGCATTCTTTTTATGAATGTATGTATAGTCCATTTTGTTCCTTCAGGACAATGAATATAGTCAATAACCAATGGGGGTTAAAATATAAATGCTTTGTGCTGCTGATTTTGTTGCGTCACAAGAGAACATTGGGAAGCTTGCAGGTGATCCCAAGAAAGTGAAATATTTTGCTGGAGAGTTTTCTTTTATTCCCTTCTACTAGTGTTCTATTTTTATTCCTTTTATACGTTCTTCCAAAAAAAAGACACATGTGTTATATACTAAAAACATGTTCTTGTGATTTGATCACATGGTTTGAGCAAATTTAAAGGACTTGTGTTGCAAAAAATGATTGGAAGACCAACATTGTAAGTTTTACCAGTATTGCACACTATAAAATATTACCCTTTTTGTGTTTATATTCTGAATTCCATAAAATTCCAATAGGGGCAAAAGCTCCACAGACACATGGAAGTTCACTTCTAAATTGGGGTGGCATTCTCAGTAAGATTTTAACAAGGTAGGAAATTTAAATTGAAGTTCCCATACCATTAATTTTAATTTTCCCTTGTCTATCCTCTAACGAGAATCATTCCTTTTCCAGGTATCCAATTCTGGAATAAGAACAAATCAATAGAGGGCGTATCAGCATTTATGTCCATGTTATGTTTTGCATAAGTCTACCCAATCAGTTTGCTTGTCTGGTTAAGGATTTATTGCAAAATTGAATCTGCCATGCTGATGTCTTGATAATTTAATCAGAATTGTACTTGTTCTTTAAGTGTTCTGTTTTTATGCAGTTATGTTTAAGAGACAGAAAATTTGAGAAATTCCTGACTCCCAATGTCAAAATCATGGAGCTGTCCTTGATCGTTTTTTGTTTTTTATTTTTATTTTAACAAACAGACCCTTAACCATTGTATCGGTTGATGGTTGTACAGAAGGATGGTTATGGTGTGTTTAACTCACTTTTACATGCTGCTACCATATGGAAAAACAGAGTAAAAATGGTCGCATCGTGTCCAACTTTGGTACAACAATTGTCCTTCAATTTTTATCATAGATGTCAGGCCCTTGATGATAGATTTCAGTTTTAGGGGGCCGCCTTCTATTTTGCTTGAGATGATATTAATATGTGATTGCTAACTGCATTTGTATTAATCATTTGTCTTGCATCAATCATACAGTGTTTCAAAATCTGCCTAATGCTCACCCCAGCTGCACTTTTAGGTCTGCAAACCCGATCCCAATTTCAGCTTTTATTGTCAGGTAGTCTATGCAATACCTGTTTATCTCTGAATACTCATGTACATTCATCTTTTCTACGCACTGTCTTGGTTTCAATATTGAGATGACTGTCACCTTTGTTTGGTCAACATATGATAGTCACTATATTGCCGTACTTACCTGACTACTATTTCTGGCAGCTTGTCGAATAAAAGGCATTACACTTTCTTTGTTTCGGGAAGAAGAAGATTGCTTCAGGTAAGTGTAGTTAAGGGTACTACTGCAAACCCCAATAGTTAGGGGATCTATGGAAAACCCCGTAGTTACGGGATCTACAGAAAATCCCAATGCTTTTTATGCACGTTAACGCTTGCTACCAGTTTTCCTTGTTCAGAATATAGTAACTTTTAAGACTGCCTATATTCTAATGCATTTCTAGTTGCATCATTCATGTAGCAGCATTTTGTTCCCTTGATCAAACAGTTTGGTGTTGTAATGAAGGGTTGAAAGATACGTCAGGTCACTGTAAGAGTATAATGATGTCTAAATTGTGTATGTGTTAAGGATGATATGAAGCATGTCCGTGAATATTCAAGCAAAATGAAAGAATCCACAAAAGGCAAAGTATTTGAACGCATCTGCCTTGGATCTTCCTTCTTTTGTATTGGTTTTATATGCATTTCTGTATATTCCTATTTAAAAAACTTTTCATTTTTATCAATCCGGTGAAGTGATGTGGTTATTGAACTCAAATTCGGGGCATTCTTTTTGAAACACAATATTTAACAAATCCCGTAATGCTGCTTCGGTAACATATCCCGTAATGCTAGTCCATATATGCATATTCTATTTGATGGAGGTACTGACCAACACATGCTGCTTCAATGTTCCATCCTGTCCCGTAATGCTCTTGATGCCTTGTTATCGACATATATCATACAACGTAAGTCATGCTTCCTATGAAATTCATTAGTAAAACTTCAATCTACACTGACGAAGTGAATATAGTTTTGTTATGTATTGAAATAGAAGCATGTATTGTGCGCCGCTGATTGGAAATCTGATTAACACATTATCTCTTTGATGTCAAAGGACATGACTCTAATCATATCCTTATTGGTTTTAGTTAAGTCAAGCTTAATGAGATCAATATATTAAACACTTGAAAACAATATTTTACTTGGTATATATTTGAGGGAACATGGCTTTCCTGCTTGTTGTGGTGTGCTCCCTTGTTCTTTTGCCCGGTTAATATTGCATTATTGATAGGTGAAACAGTGCTTGATAGAGTTCTGATCCACATCAACATGGATGCAAGCTCCCTGTTTTGTTTTTAGATACTTTGTTCATTAGTTAGCAGGCCTCTTTCATGGCTGGATAAATCATGCTGTCAGGAGAGATCTTTTAGGCTAGCCTTTTGTTTTAAGCTGCAAGTTTCATTGTCATTGTATTGTTTTGGAGTTTCATCTCCGAATTTTTTTGAATATATATATATATATATATATATATATATATATATATATTACCATCGTCATAAAGCTAGATGACATACACATCTATGTTATTGCTTCCTCCTTTAAGACCCGATCCTTCTGTCATTGTTAAACATCTGCTATTGTGAGAGATTTAATGTGGTTACATACATAGAGTAGACTCATCATGCTGCAAATAAAACCATCCTATATTAAAAGTTTTTAATATGATGGATTTATGGGCAGAGTATATATGGGTTGCTGTGTGGGGGTGGGGGTTGTCGTATACAAGTGGATGTGGAGTGGTTGGGAACAATATTTGTGGGTAAGGAAATGACAAGAAGCAATACGGCTCTAATAAGCTTAAAGTAGTGTCATTGTGGCTGTTTTTATCACATTGTTGTCCTTTGTTTTTATATGCTGCTTTTGGTAGTGAGTGTAATGTGTGTTTATTTTCAAAGTTTTTTTTAGTAATTGCGTACCTAGCTGGACATGTACCGTGAATATTAAGAGTGTAATAAGTGGGAAAGAGCATTATATCAATCCTTTTTTTTTGTTTTGGTTTATAATTGGCTATTGGCAATTCTCAAAAAAAGCAACACAAAAAAAGACTATTGTTCATCTTAATTACAGTAAGAAGTAATTTCAATGCAATAGAGATACCAGGACAGGTATATTCATGGAATTGAAAACATCATGTGTGATGGGTCTGGAAAAAAAAGGTCATTTAGGTTTACTAGTCATAGTTTAATTTCCATTATCTCTACTCTATGAATGGTTATTTTCCCTGTTTAAATCTGGTTTCTTATCGAAAATACAAGGAGATTGTGATCTAAGTGCTACACGTTGATGATGTCCGGATAACAGTAGGGTGGATCAGAATTGTAGTTAAGGTTATATCTTTTGTGTTATTATAATATTAATATGTTTGTATGTTAGTTAGGAGCTGTGGTTCCCATATTTGCAGTACCTAATTATGTTGTAATGGAAAGATATTTTCATCTAAGAAAATGTGAATTTTTATTAAAATGTGTTCGTAACTATTTATTCCTATATTAAATGCAGGATTTGTACTGTTTTGGGGATTTTTGAAGACTTGTGTGGAAGGATTGGTAACTTATCATCTCCTACAAGGATTGTAGTTTGTAGACATATTTTGGTTTGTACTAGTAACGAACAAAGATATATGTTACTCTAAGACGTGATATTAGGAAAGTGTGTAATCATGTATCTACATGTAATTTTGCTTTTGGAACAAAGTCTCTTTGTATATTTTGATAATGTAATGATAATGTGATGACATGTGGATGTTGGTTATATTTATGTGATTCATTAAAGTAATTTTAAGGTTATAAAAGTATAATAATATGTGCTTAAAAAGTAACAATATAAAAGTAGATAAAAGTAGTTTTAAGACGACGGTATAATTAGTCATTAAATGTATTTTAGTAACAATGACGAGAACCTTTTGGTAAGGGGGTTATGCTCATTAATGAGAGTAATTCCCGTCAATATCATAACATAAACTAAAGAGAAATCGAGGCAATAATGAGGGGCAAATAATATAATAATGAGGAAGTTTATAGTCATTATAAATTATTTTTAATGAGTGTATAATTCCGTTATTGAATGTCATCTCTTTTTAATGACGAGATATATTTACCGTCATTGTTTACTTTTACCAATGGAAGTTTATAATGAGGCGATGAGGTAAAGTTCCCTTATAAAAATCCTTTAATAACGGAATCAAGCATTTAATGAGGATAATTCCCCTCATTAGAAACCCTTTTCTTGTAGTGCCGTACGGCTCAAGAAACACACACGAGATCGACAAATCCGACCCACTCGTAGAAATTTAATGTGCGAGGTCGGTAGAAACTTGTGACTCGTTCACCAAAAACTACATCCGTGCCTCTCGTGATCGGATCAAACAAACATGCCCACTAAATTGTCTGCAGCCAGACAAGCCGTGTTCCGCAAGCCGGACTCCACTCAAATTACTACGGCTGACACTTGAGCTTTGCATGTCGGACTCAGCAAGATCGGCATAGATTAAACTAATAAATTCTATGTGACACACTCAGATAATTAATTATACAGGCTAGACTCGAGATAGACAAACAAACAATCAAGTATGCCATCCAAAAACTATAAGTTAGTGTCTGGCATACTGAGGGGCAAGACGTCCCAATTATTAAATGAAAAGCCCTCAAGAGACTGAAATTTTGGATTAAGAAAACTCATCAAGAGTCAAATTCTAAGTCAGACTGACTGCCGAGCTCTATAGTATGGAACCGGCTTAAAATCAAATCTGCAAGACAGATTCAACCTAAGCCTTGCTCGCTGATGAGAGTCAACTTTACTATGCTTCGGTGCATGTTTTAACCCCCATTTATGACACATTTGGCTTATATTGGGTACTTTTAGACCATTTATAGGGCAAAATACATTGCACACTCACTTTGAGGGAAACCGTCACATTGATGGAAAACCTCGGCATTTTACGATGTTTTTGACCCTTTTCGAGACCTATTTATCTTGGGGAATTATGCTCGGTATGTGTTTGAATGTTGTGATACCGGAAATAGGTGACTTATGAATCCGGAAGTTAAGGCACGAGGCTTAGAAAGACAAAACCGAAGCTCGGGGATGGAAACGGATCAAAAATAGTTGATGTTTTCGCTTTACATTCACTTTATCTGCACTTTGAGCAATGTTGGAGGCATTTTCTGGAGTTGTGGTCTTCATGAAAGTTGTAGATAATTGAATGATATTTCCAACGCACTTCGAATCACTCAAATGGAGCTCTACACACAATGATATTTCCAGATTACTGAAGGTGTATCAGTCCAGATTTTTGGCGCGCGCTGAAATCTTTGGGGCGCGCCAAAGTAGAACAGAGACCTCCCGGAATCACAGAGTCAGTTTTGGAGCACGCCAAAGGCTTTGGTGCACGCCAAAATCACTTTTCCTGCACTTTTTTTGGACCTATAAATAGCTCTTTTCAGATTTTTCCTCATTCTCTTAGACCCAAAATCTTAGAAACACATACTCTAGGTCAAAATTCCACCCCTCTTCCCTTTAGATTAATTTCTACACCTAATTTACTTAGATTAAGCTTAGTCTAGCTTAGATTATAGCTCCTCTTACTTTATTTTTGCATTTTTGGATCTTCTTCTTCACCAAGTGACATGGGTTTGTATGGAGATTGAAGAAACATCATCCTCTTCGATTTTGGTAATCAATTTAGTTTCCTTTCTTGTTTCATGGCTTTAATTCTCGTCTTGGTTGTTATTTCTTGTTTTACTATGAATAGCTAAACATTCATAGTCAAATCATGTGAAAATTGAAGAAATCACCCTCTATTAATTGTTGTTATATCGACGAATTCATGTTTTAAAACTTGTTATTAATGCTTGAATTAGACTGTACACCTAGTTCATGAACACACACACCACTTTTATAAATGTATGTTGCGAAAGGGTTTGGGAAAAGGGTTTTAAGATCATTTCTTATAATCAAGCCGAGTTGTTTGGATTGACAAGGAGTGAGGTTCAATCGGTTGTGAAATCGAGCAACTCTAGTGCGTTAATCATTTTTCGGTCGATTAAATCCTTAAAAGCGCATCGTTGAACCGGGCAAAGGGTGTTTAATTGTTGCATGGCATCTTACACTAGCTTAGGAGTTTGCACCCATGAATGAGTCGGTATAAGTGTTAGGTTGATAGGTTGGTTAATCCTATTCCCGAATAATTGATTAGAGGGGCGAAAGTAATCAGTTGGATCATGGTTTGGCTATGTCTCTTTCTCTCTTTATTTCTCGTTTAAATATCGTTTTAGCATAATTGAATACTTGAAGTATCTTTGGTAACCTAAACTAAATCCGAAAACGACTTTGGTATTCGATAATTCCTCATGGGATATGACCTTGCTCACCTCTATAGTACTTCCGACCCGGTACTCTGCCGGTTAAGGTTGGTCGTTACTATTTTCGTCATCACGTTTTCTGGCGCCGTTGCCGGGGAAACATCAACCTAAGCCTTGCACGCCGTAGGCTAAAAATAAAAAATCATCCTAAATAAATCACCAAAAACAAAATCCAGAAATTCTCATTGCTAAAATATTACAATAAGTTCAAACAAAAACAAAATGGAAAAGCCCCTGAGCTAAGCCGTGAGGGTCGGATTCTGTGGCTCTGAAGAAAGAGGCGAGGAAGCACCAGCAGACACAATGTCCACTCTCGCCTTAGTATTTCACCTGCTCGTCGTAGACCCGGTGATCTGGCGATATCGAGGCGAGTTGTCGGATTCCACATTGGCTGCGATCGAATACATGGACAAAAGGGAGCGTTCAGACAGGCGTTAGTATTTTGGCCGTAACTTTCGGCTCCGACATCCGTTTTGCACGCAGGACACCATTTCGGAAATCTCTCTCCGACGCCGAAGGCCGTTCACAGCTTTTTCGATGCCAAATTCAGCTGTTTTCCCTTCCATTTCGGCCGCCGAAAATTTTTACACGTTTTTCACAATTTGCTTTTTTTATTTACGAATTCAATAAAGATCCGATTCCGGATCCATGATTTCAGCATCGTGATTTCCGCGCTGATTTATTTCCATAATAAATTCTGTAATTTTATATTTTTGGAAAGTATCGTATTCGTGCAGCTATAAAATCACGGCTTGTGGGATGATTTTAGTCAGACTTGAATAATATATCAAAATTGCCTCTCAGAGCATATTCTGAAACCCTGTTTCCGAGTTCATCTCTTTTTTCGCTTCCCTGTTTGTTTTTCCTTATACGCTCCGACGTCACCCGGCTTGCCGAGATAAAGAAGATACCTCACCAACTCGGACAACTTTGTTTGGTGCTCGAACACGGCATGCTTCCTACCCTTTGTCTCCGTATCAAACTGGCCCGACACGGACTTTAGCACCGCCTCTTTGACCAAAAGCTGATCCTGGAAAGCCTTTATCTCATTGTCTTTGAGCTCGACGGTGCCCCCGAGCTCCCCTCAGGTTTGCCTCGACTCGGCAATCTTTTTCTTGTTGATGATGAGACTCCTTGAGGCTTTCCACAACCTCTCCAGAAACCTCGCGACCAACTAAGGTCCCCTACATAAGCAAAATTAAAAAGGTTAGTGAGACTACCAATAGCATAGCATCAAATTAAAAAGGATAAATCATAAGTCTGCAGGACAGACTCGAACTGAGCTTCGTAGGACAAACTCAGAAAAGTTTGTCGGAGAAGCTCATTAGGTCCCCAAGTCGGACTCAAACCAAAGTCCACGGGTCGACTCAATTGAGCTCCGCAGATCGGACTCAATGAGTTTGTAAACCAATCTCTTTAAGTCTGCAAGTCGGACTTAACTACATCCATTGTATGTAGGACAAACTCGAGTAAAAACATGACAAAACCTTTAGTATGCCATCCAAAGCTATAAGTTAATGCATTGCATACTGGGGGTCAAGATGCCTCACCATTAATGAGGCACTTAAAGAAAGTGTGGGTTAAATCAAGTACTTAAAGAAGTGCTCGGAATAAATTTAAGGCTGAGAACTTAACGAAATACTCCTTTTATTATCAAATCGTACAGATGAAAATTTCATTTGAAATAAAATTTCAAAACAAAAAACTACAAGTCCACAAGCCTTCTGACCTAAGAACCGGAGGTTGGACTCTACGGTGGCTCAAAAGAACAAGAGCCGAGGTAAGAGCAGCCGCAGCATGGCAGGAGTACTCGGACACCATGTCCACTCCATCTGTGATGTCCTTCAAACAGTTGTCGTAGACCGCATCCATGCCCTTCTTATAAAATCCTCGCTGGGTAGATTGTCTCTGACAAAGTCAGCAACCTGACCCTCTGCCTTATCCACCCCCAAAGTGTGGACATGGTTAGGCCGACCTTGCCTCAGGTCGCCAATATTTTTCAAATCTTCAATAAACTTTCCCATCCTGGGGAAAACGTCATGGACAATTCAGGTTCCCTGCAAGTAAGAAACACTATCAAAGTACCACACTCGAGTAAGAAAAACAAGCTTGCGTATTCCATGACCTTGAAGACAGCGTCAGCTAACTTCACATCAGTCCTCCTAGAGACTGGCTCTTGTTCCACAGGCCGGGCTCAATAAAGTCTACAGGACAAACAATCTAAGCTTTGCACGTCCGGCCCAGCAAGCATATGTCAACTAAAAAGTACATTGAGTCCGCTTAATAGAATGGAATCATAGCCTATCCACTTAATAACGCGAGAAGTCATCCGACTGGCCCCACCGCCATGCTTTTAAACGAAGTCAAGACTAGCCTGGCACGCTCGCCTTAAACTTTCGTTTAAAAGTCATCCGACTGGCCCCGCCGCCGAGATGTTTAACGGCGAAGTCGACCGATAAGCCCTCGAGCGAATCTTTTATACGCCCGACTCAACTCGACACCGTATTTAAAGCTCGCCCCCAAGCGAATCTTCTCAAAATTGTGGCTGTTAAGGGTGATTTTATACGTTTTATAAGGATATATTTTATGTCAATATTCCCCATATTCTTAGGATTTTCATAGAAATCGAGCTTATAATCGATTAATTGAGTAAATGGTGTTTCTAATAGGTTAAATTGCAAAACGTAGCGATTTATATGTTTAAATCATGATTTTATATTATTTTAGGATTGTGTTACGCTTTGGTATGTTTTTCCTACATCGTAGATACACATTGTTGATGGAAAGGATGATTTTAAAGAGATGAATTCGAGTGGAAAATCCCGAAATATACTCGTAATACGACGGGCTAATCAAAAAGGCGTTTTCTGAAGAAGAGTCCTTAATGAAAGTTGTAGAGTTTTCCGAGAGCTTTTTTATGACATTCGGATCATAATTTTTGGAGGTCTACAACTCAAGATATGAATTTTAGAAGTTTGAGTCCAAGCATGTAGAACGAACGTCCATCGCCGCATTGAGCCCAACCGACTTAAAATATTACTCCAGCCGCCTTAGCTTATTCTATAAATAGCAGAGCAGCCTTTACCCTAAAATCATCGCATAATTCATACAATTCATTCAGCCGCATTATTCACAGCAGCAGCGGCAACTTGGCTTTTCAAGGCCGGTCACCCGAGCCTTGTGCTCGGGTGATCTGGGTTAGATTAGGATGTCATTTTTCTTCCGTTTTCGATTCATGGATTCAATCATGTACCAAACTATGTGAGTTTATTTATTTAATTTATTCAGTCCTTATTCGTTTTTTATGATCTTTAATTGATTTTGTATCTTTCTTTGATTATGATGCTATGTGTGAACTTTATCGAGAGATTGGTTTGCGATTGATAGTTACAACATACGAAAGTTGCGTAAACTAGATCACCATAGAAAGATAGGATTTTTAATCATTAATGATGACAAGTTAATCGGTTAATTATCTAGGTTGTTAGGTTCTAAAATACGAGAGTTAACTTGAATCTACACCTTCGTTTTGTATGGAATATCGGTCTCAACATTCGAGAGAGGAGAGATTGATAAATTGAATTCACTACGAGAGTAGGATTTCATAGCTTGAGAATACAGATTCACTAAGAGATTAGGGGTTTGTGTCTCGTGTAAAGGTGAAACCACAATTTGAATTAAAATCATGAGATGAACTAGGATTGAAATCACTTGGTTTGTGCACTGTTTGATCCCATGTATCTTTAGTTTAGTTTAGGTTGTGTTATTTTATTTCGTAGGTTAGATTTTTTTTAATTGCTCTTTCGTTTATTTTATTTGTTCTTTCGTTTATTCGTTTTTCCTAAGTAACAATTGAAAGGAATTAGTGAAATTAGATTCAACATCCCAATTCCCTGTGGATCGATACCCGTACTTACCCTACTATGCTATCAACTACCCGATATTTGGTCGGTTAGGAGTTAGTTTGCATGTTAAGTATAGGTTTATAAATTTTCTTTTGTTTTTATGATGCAAAATCCTCCCAACAGTGGCCTTACACTCTCTTAAAACCGGTTGCTACCTAAGCACAACACCGGTGCACTACGCTATATAAGCCTTACGTTATCTCAATAGATCGCTCTAGAACAAGTCACCTCAACAAACGGTGTATGAACTCGTTACAACTTTACACCATGGCTCTCGATTACGGGGGCATTGATGTGCCGAATCAGTCCAAGTCATCTAGTTCTGGAAAGAGCCCATGGATCCGAACCTGGCCCATACGTAAGGCCAAAAACGGATAGGCCCTTCGGCCCAGCCAATCCGCCCCTTAATAGGCTGGACCAAGCCAAGCATGATCAATCCTGCCTTGCACCGTCACGATTCTCGTCATGAGACAAGGTAACGGAAATAAAGCAACAAGCAGCTAGCTTGATTCAAAGCACTGTGGGCTCGAACCGCTCGCCCCTCCAGTCCGCTATCCTTCAACACGAACAAAGCCAATGCAACTAGACAACAAAGTTCATAAACAACGGTCTCAGCTCGCCAAAGGCTCTCTTTTTGCCAACTCTTCAGCTCGGCACTCTAAGACCGATCTCGGTTTGGCGAGTTCCCGACTTGCCACTCGCCCAATGCACTGGTAACTCATGGCCCTATAGATAGCAAAGATCACACCCTTGACAAAAAGAGGCTCTCATTTTTAAGAACTACGTAAATTGGGCTTGATCCCTTACAAGTTAAGGGTACATAGGCAGCCTTATACGGCTCAGCTCATAATCACAAACACAACATTTTCTTCATCATTGTTCTTGAGCGCTATCGCGCAACCACCATCAAGGGATAAAAGGCCTTGAATTCTGCAAAGTCATAGCAGAGTCACAACGGAACTATGCCAGATTGGCAGAATAAGCTGCGTATCAACTCTTCAAGTCTAGAGAAACGTGGCCGAGCTACCTTAAGCGGATCCGAGCTGACCTCAAGGGCTCAGTTGGATCTGAGGGGCTTATGACGATTCCAAAAATGACCTTACCCACGCGTCGCCTCCACATGAACACAATAATAAATAAAGATAAATAAAACCTCCTCAAGGTCCTGGACTTCAGCACCGAGCTGCATGAGCTCGGTCACCATCCTCCGACCTCTGCAGGTCGGCCAGTACCTATGGTCGAGCCTACTCGTGCCCGACCTTACAGGTCGGCCTAAGTCCCTCTCAGACCAAACATCTTACACAAGCAAGGATCCGAGCTGATCCTAGCTTGGCTATTCTCCTGGCCTCCCAAACACATAAGGGTTTAGCCAGTCTAGCTCAGGGCTTCTAAGTCGGCCAGAGTCAATCCTCAATCGTATCTTCCACGTGTGTGATAATCAGATAAATATAGGAAGAATTCCTCACATTTAATACTCTGATTCTGACAGACAAATATGTCCATAATTATCTCATAAAATTAAGGAGATTAAATCGTGGTTATCTTTTCCTTAGGGAACACGAAATCCAAGCCCAACAAGGCCAAGGCCCATAGCGCCTTAAGGCATAACTCTCCTCTATATAAACCATCCCTAAGGAACTATGAAGACTTGATTCCAATACATGCATTGGATACGTAGGCAGCTTGAGATACAGTTTCTCAAGTCCAGTCTAAACTACCACCAAAACATGCCCCTCTTTTTATCATGTTCTTAAGGCTTTTTGAGGTTGTCTTTAGGAGAACAACCCTGGATTATCATCGACGATTTTTGGAAATGTCATTTAGTATAACCCAAATGAAGAGCATGTTAATGTTTAGTATAGCCCAACATAGAGAGAATATTTAGGTTTAGTATAACCCAACATAAAGAACATGATATTCATGTCTAGTAGCCCAACATGAAGAGCCTTTATATGTTTAGTATAGCCCAACATAGAGAGCTTGTTTATGTTTAGTATAGCATAACATAGAGAGCCTGATATTGATGTTTCGTGTAGCCCAACATGAAGAATCAGTCTATGTTTAGTATAGCCCAACATAAATAGAATGTTTATGTTTAGTATAGCCCAACGTAAAGAGGCTGATAATTTTTATGCCTTACTTAATAACTTCATGACTTGGAGGACCTTATACATATCATTTTAGTACTCATAAACCATAGACATCAAGACACCACATAATTCTAGAACATGCTTTTTATTTCACATAACAAGTACATGTCAACTAGTACATAATCACATAAGTCTACTTAAGACATGCTTTCTAACATTAGATTACATAGTGCTTATTTGTAAGATATATAAAGATAAATGTGCATATATGCATTGTGAAATCCCTAATACATGCTTTCTAATTCATGGCATAACAAGAATATATCAACTTGCAAAGTTACATGTCATCCAACTCAATTAACATGTTCATTTCCAATCTATTAAGGTTTCTAAGTGGTTTAACATATTTGTTTCTTATTTAATAGCATACATAATAAAAACCTGTGAACGTGTTTTCTAATCTATAATACACATTGCCACAGAAAGTCGGCCTAAGAACATGATTTTCTATACCAAATAGCAAGTATATAACAACTAGCACACAACCATATAGTAGAACACCTTAAACATGCTTACTATAATCACCAATTTATCCATTACAACGTTTCCTTTTCTTTAACACTCTAACAAGTGTCATAGATCCATTTTCATATAGTTTAGCAAGTACCATGTTCATACGCAAGAAGAAACCCTATAGGCATGATATCTATAATATGTAATATATCTGAATTCTCTTTAAATTAATGAATAAATCATGAACACGTCATATACCATTAGAACCCTAAAACATGATTTCTAACAAATCTGGAAGTTTGCACAAAATACACATACGTGTTCATAGTCATGTTATTTGAGTTCCAGGATATATAAAGTTGTTGCAGAAAAGTTTTCTAGAAATAAAGATGTCGAGGGCTCGGTACGCCATGTCGAGGGTTCAATGGCCCGAAACCAGAAAAGTTCTAAAACAGAGTTCTTATCCTATAACATGCTTGTCTAATGGGCATACCCAGTATATATAGACTTAACATACATAAAACAGAAGCACATAACATATGAAACACCAAAACATATATTTCATATAAAGTGATAAAATGCTTTGATGCACGAGTCCTTAAAATTTATGACATTCAACTATTTTCTTAATTGCGTAAAAACACCAAAATGACTTATATTTTGGGATGGATAGAGTACTTCCGTTCTAAAATAAGAGTCATTCCATATTTCTTGTCTGAAAATATAGGTCACTTTATAATTTTAAAATAGCTATTACCCTTGCATCCCAAAATATAAATCCGTTTAGCTTTTTAGTCTTTATCCCATAATATAATTTTATTTACAATACCAATGAAACATTTATTGCATTTTTCTCCTTTCTACCCCTAATTTATCATATATTCATCCACTTTTTAATACTTTATAATTATTGCATTAATGATACTCAAATGGCATTCTAGAACTTTTATCATTAAAATTAATGACTCATAACAACTTTCTTAAAATGTGTGAATAGTCTAAATGGAATTATATTTTGAGACAGAGGGAGCATTAGGTTTTTTTCTCACAATACTCATAATTTATTATTAGTCCAACAAATTTTCAAATATTAAAACATCAGTATTAATGATAGTCCAAGAGTATTTAAATTTTTTGATATTTATCTACTTTCTTAATACGCGTGAAAACCTCCTAAATAACTGTAATTCTGGGAGGGAAAAAGTATTGGATTGTGTGACTATCTGAAATCACCTAACAAGTAGAGCTGCATAGGCATTCTGGTTGTTGGTTGTTTAGAAGACCTTGAAGATTTATTTTCCCGAGTCTTCTGCTTGTTTGAATCTTTAGTTACTCTGATATGACATTAGACTTACGTGAGATTTGTGTTTTTTTCTTTAAATCTCACATGCCGAACCTTCCATGTCATGGTCTTGCTTGTGTGCCGTTACCTACAAAATGGATGCCTCCTCCAAGTGATCAACTTAAATTGAATGTAGATGCTGCTATCAAAGGATTCTTCCGCTGCCGTGGGTGGAATTTTACGCAATTCTCATGGTGGAATTAATAAATCTTATCTAGGAAGGTGGATTTGATGTTCCTATAGTAGATGCTCTTGCTTTTTTATCACACTTTGGTTTATGGTCTCGCATGGGGTTACTTCAATGTGTTGTTCGAAGGCAACTCATTGAAGTTCCATAATCTCATTTCATCCTCTTCTGCTGACTTTTCATCCAAATAAAGTGTGGTTGAGGACAGTCGTGCTCTTATACCTGCTTTTATGTCTGTTTCGTTCTCCTTTGTCATACCGAATGACCATGTGCCTGCCCATTTATTAGCTACAATAGGTCTCCGTCTCATATGATGTGTGAAATGAGCTCGTCTCCCTTCTCATGTTGTCCGTGCTTGTTTAAACGATTGTGATTAATAAAAGTTGCTTGAAGTTCTAAAAAAAAGTTGGGGATTTGGGAGATGAAAACGGAACGGTATCAAGTGTGATTTAAACAAACAGACAAAAATATTAAAAAAAACATGGGAAACAAATTATGAATTTTAAAAGTTTTAATCAAAATATATACTTTTATTAATTTAATTAATGTTTTGATAAAATAAATAAATTTAATTAATGGTGTGGTTGGGATAAATAAATAGGCTGATGATCCATCGGATAAAGGTAAGTTATATACGTCAAATAAAAGTTGTTTTGACATAAAAATATCTAGTTTTGTTTCCTCGTAGAACCCTCGTTACCATAAAATAAGCAAAGATTAGGCTATAATCTTGAAATAACATGGAAATTTTCTTTAGCCTCGTCATCTAATCCAAAAAATAAATCCCATAAGCTGTGTGCAAAAATTTGGTGCATATATTCCCATGTAAAAATTGGAAATCCTTTTGATATTTGGAAAAGGTAATGAAATAATACAAAGTAATTCGGAAATCCTGTTTCAATCGTTCCCTCCCGGCCCCTATATAAGTTTAAGTTGAGAAAATCAAATAACCTACTTAGTATTTTGCATAAACATTCTCGAGCTTTAACATATTTATAGATTAATGGCCTCCAGCTCTTCCTGCTGTCTCGCTTTTGCGGTTTTAGTTGTTTCATTGCTGTTTTCGTTTTCATATTCAGACACCTGTGCGTCACAGACGTTCTCATAACTAATATAATATGAACCGAGCTCATCGATCGCTTCTAGGATTAACAAATAAAGGAATTGTCTCATCTACTTCCCGAGGAAGGAATGGATTCCATATTCTGTGATAAAGACAGACTACTCACTCATCGAGAATAGAGCCAACGAGAAGTGTTGGACCACATACTACGAAGTGATCCTTACTAACACATCAAACCCTACCCTAGTCTAAGCAGCCGTCCGTGATCACCTCAGGATTGAGATTAATCCATTTATGATCATCTTGTGATTCGATAAGACTTCTCGACCATGGAATTATATCGAGAACTCAAATCAAATCGGTCCATCCCTATATGATTATCATCATAAATAAATGCCCCATCAGGTACCCTGTTATCGACAGTCCGGATGAGACTGTCACACCTAAAGTGTTCTGGGTGCATTATTAGCAAATTAATCATGAGACCCGTACTCAGATTAATAAACGCTACGGACTAAGTTAATTTTAAGTACATCTCACTAACTCAATCCTCTTGTGTATAGCCATACACTGAGTTAAGTGATTACATAAACGAGGTACTTAGGGTTTTCAGTAGTGTCTTAATTATAAGCATACATGCATACAATAAGATGAATTATTAATTCTGTCCTAAAACAATTATATAATTGTCTTTCGGGCACTACACCTAACAGAAACGACGCGTCAAGTCCCTATAAGAAGATTCTCCCTTATAGAGAATACGGACATCCTTTAGAAAACCCCCCTGACGTGGGTAAGTCCTTCACTTGTTTACACTGGTAGAAGGTTCTGAAATACCTCACCCTAAACGGAATGCAGATACACCGGCACCATATGGAAAAACTGATGATAGTTCTTACACCGTAAGGAACGACCTCGGCAATTCCCAACCCATAGTGTACCAGAATAGCCAATAAGGCAGGACAAAAAAGGACCCATAGGCCGCAATCGAACTGCTCCTTGTATACGGCACAATATCCCTCTGGAGGCTGGTAGGCATAAGTGCCGGCTGCGCAGGATCTGGGGTCGTACAATCTCGTATTTATGCCATACATTTTTCGAGATAGAGGCTGGGGCACGTTTAGTCAACGCAGAATCGATTCCATGGCATCCGGCTTATGATCTCAAAGACATGTGAGCTTTTAGAGTTAAAATAAAATTGGAGGCCCCTGAAGAAGAACAGGGAGCAAGAGATGAAAGATTAAACTGGGAGGCTAGAACCAGTTGCTCAAATCCCCTACGGTTTATCATAGGCAAAGGAGTTGGATTTTCAGAGTTAACCCTAAAATCGGAAGTCTCGCTCTCCGATTCAGACACAGAATCGAATTAGGCTGCGATAGAACTATATGTAAGAATAATCGGCTCGCTCATTAACAAAAAGGCAAGTAAAAAGAAGAGAGCAAATTAAATTGCTTACTTGTGAAGAAGATTGGAGGAGAAGAAGAAGATAAGGTTGCAAAGAATGTTGTAGCGTCCAAATCCTTATTTATTGACTGAAAGAGTAATGTAACGGTTGATATGATGGGTTATAATTCCAAAACCAAATCTCAGGAAATGATCCCACTTCAATATCGTGGATGACAACGCCTCGATTCTGGGACGGTTATAATAGAGTTATAACGGCAAGTCTACCACGTGCCAGGATGAAGTCCTTAGAAAGTTTTTACAAAAAGAAGCAAAGCTCTGCTTAGGTCAGATCTGGCCAGGCCACCAGAGCTCAGGCAGATCTGGGGGGCTTATGACGAGGGTCGGACCAGCCCTTGCTATGTGTCATCCATAGAATGGCCAAGTAATTAATGAAGATAGAGAAATTGACAAGTAATAAAGGCCGAGAGCCTCGGTATGATCAAGAAGCGGACTGAACCCCAGTGGGAGGTCAGCTCGGGCCTTTTTAGCTTACCATCGTAGGTCGGTTCGGTAGTAGTAGAGGTCGCGAACGCAACTCGGGCCGGGAATGACCCAAAGAGGCTCGACCCAAGTCGGAGAGAGCTTTCCTTATCCAATATTTAAACATGTTCCTATATTATAGGATAAACATGGAAGAATCTTAAGGTATTGTGACATTGATCATGTCATTCAAACGTATCCATATTTATCCCTAAATTAAAGGGCTTTACACACAATAATTAGAGTTAATTTTGAAGGATGCGGTGTTCTTAGATCTAAACAAAATTAGATCTATGCGCAAATGGATGGATCACGATTTATATATCAAAACACATAATTAAAGGACTTAAAAACTAAAGGGGTTAAGATCATGTTACCAATATAGGGAAGAGAAGCCTTGATCTTCCGATGTGTTCTCCAAACGGGCGGTTGGTGGACACCCTTCTTGATACACGAGCCTCCTTGATATGCAAACTAAAAATCCCAAGATTTTTCCAACTCGAACCCTAAGAATAGAGGCCCAAATTTTTCGCCAATTTCTCTCGGTGAATAGTGACGTGAATAGTACATCTTTTAGACTTGGGAGAACTCTCTTTATATAGGAGAGTAATCAATGTCCTCCAAGGATTAAATAATTAAGTGATAATTATCACATTAATCCTTTTCCAAATAAAAGATAAATAAAATGATTATCCCAAACAAATTAGGATAAATCATATTATTATCTAATATTCCATGAATTATCATTTAACAAATAAATGATAAATCACATGTCAAATAATTATCCAAGAAAACTAATTTCTCTCTAATTAATTAACAAATATTGGCGCCACCTTTGGGGTTCAAAAAGCCCACATAAAATGTCTTTTATGTGTATTATATTATTTAGCCCAACTAAATAATATCCATGCATATCAATTAATTAGCCCACCACCAATTAATTATCAATGAGGCCCAAGTAACAAGATTACTAGTCCGAATTATGTAAGCCACATCGGGACCATGGACCTATAACCGAGAGCTCCAATAATTAATTATTCATCGAATGTAAAGTACATTAATTATTAATTCCGGGATTACGCCACCATAAACCCGAAATCGAACTCTACCGATTATAGATGTATACTTATACTCAACCCCATGAGCTTAATAAGCGCCCATTGATATAATCACTACATACGGATTAACCCTCCATAGATCGCCCATTCTCGAGTGGGAAGTCTCCGTGAACCCGACTGTAATATCTTATCCTTATTTACCATTAACCCCTAATGATCAATTAGTACACATATCCGACTAGTAGCTAATTAGTCAAATGTGAACTCCCGGATCGATCACTTTCTTAGGGCTAACAAACAAGGGATCTGCCTCTCTACTTCCCGCAGAAGGAATGGATTCCATGTCTCGTGAAAATCGTAACTACTCACTCATCCTGAGATAGTGCCAATGAGAAGTGGCTTGGAACACATATTAAAGTGAACCGTGAATTCAACACATCAAACACTACCCGGGACAAGCAAAGATCCCCGTGATCACCTCAGATTAAGGTTGATCCATATATGATCATCTAATGATTTAATAAGATTCCTCGATTACGGAATTATACCGAGAAATACAGATTAAATCGGTCCACCCTATATGAATGCCATCATATATAAATGCCCCACGAGTAATTCCTCTACCGACAAACCGATAAGACTATCACACCCTAAGGTGTTCGGGCGATTATTGGTGTTTTAATCAAGAGACCCTAAACTCGATTAAGTTCACCACGGACTAACAGCTTTAAGTATATCACCACTAACTCAATCCTCACGTAATCCATACAATCGAAAGTTAAGTGGTTACATATGTATATACTTAGGGTTTGCAAGCAGAAGGTATTACTTTACAAGCACAAAGCAAGTAATAAGGTGAGATAAATTCATCATTCATTATTAAAAACAATTACACAAATTGTCTTTCGGCACTACACCTAACAATCTCCCACTTGCACGAAATGACAAGCAACGATTGTTTTTAGAGCACACCCTTTCTCATCTTATTCACAACACTCTCCCACTTGCTCTAAAAGCAGATGAGATATATTCCTCAATGCCGCACTCTCCAAGCACCTGACTTGGTACATCGATCGCTTTGGTTGTCGGCCCGAGACTAAACGTTGTCGGTCCATCTAATCAGCGGTACTCTCTCTCAATATGCTTTTGACCTCTAAAGGATCGAGAAGATCCTTCTAAGCTATTTCTTCACCGCTTTCACAATGAAGTGATATCGGCTTATCGCACTGGAATTACTCCTGCACTCAAAAAGGAAATTCTAAGCACTATGAGTAAACACCGAGCCCGAGATCAACGTAATGATCATCCTTAATCGACTACAAGTCGTAATCAACTAGTAGTCAACCATATTCAAGTTTGCACCGAATATACAAGCATATGATTCCTCGTTTCTAAAGATACTTGAGGACGACTAAAACCGCGCTACTTATTGCTCAAATCCAAGATTCGATTATTATTGACTTATGATAACCTCGACTTGCCGTTATCCAAGAGAGACTCTATCCCATTTTCTCTTTATCCGAGATTTAGAGAATCATTCCCGAGAGGTAGGTAGGACTACTCGGATGAATGCCGCAACCAGATATGCATAATCAATCTTATTCAATAAGACAAGTGGGATAGCCAATGACTCATTCTCGTGGATTTGACCGAATCAAATTCTTAGAATATAGTCCAATTCTCTCATCCAGAGAATCTAGGCGTGTCGGGCTCGACTTCAGATAGCACACCCATGTTTTTTCCAACCGCTTTAGTGTTATCATTTATGAACACTAATACTACTACTTCACCAATATTGATATCCAAATACTAATAAAGACTTATCAATACTTTGGTCAAGTTCACATATTTTAAAACATGTGACTTTAAATGACCGAGAGGTTCTCTTAAATCCACAAAGGATATAAGCCATGGCAGCCTCCTACCAAAGGTTCTTTTCGAATGAATTAAGATATCGTTAGTCTCGCAAAAAAGGTCTTAGGAATCACCCTATCTTCTCGCTTTGTAACGAATCCGTTATTCATTCTTAGCTAAAACCCTTCGTTTCGAATGAATTCAGATTCCGTTGTTCGGCAAGAAAGTCTCGTGGAATCACCCCTATTTTCTCGCTTTAACTAAATCTAGCAAGATCGAGTGGTGAGAGAGTTCAAGGTCCGGTTAACTCTCTACTTGTCGTGAATCACCCCTATACCACTCAACTTTGCGCCGAAAGTTTAAACTTTCCTATTCATTCGACTCTTTCCGTAGATCCAATTGCTCCCAATCGGGCCCGAGACACTGTGTGGTTCTACAAGAGGTCGAACAGTAATCTGAGTACCAAAACTCCATTCACTGTGGTTAAGGTTTTCAAACCAACCTCTATAATCGTAATCCTATACACCCACCAAGAGCCATAGGTTATCAATCACCCCAAAGAGATTATAAAGTCCACAAAATCACAATGGGTCAACGGTTAAACCATACTCCCACCGTGTGTCTTGGGTGGATTGACATTCTCGATCTAGTAGTATTTATCGTTGTAATCACCAACAACCGATGTGGTGGTCGATTAAATCGATAGTAACTACCTTTGGGTAATCGACTCAAGGTTTAAGGTTGTTACTTATAGATTCTATCAAGGCTTGTGACAGCTTCAACCGCCACTTTCTCGATCTCAAGAATCTTATAATCAACCTTCACTGCCTCATTAAGATGTTTCACAAACAATCACAATCTGAACGTATGCAAAATTTCCAAACCCTACCTTTAAGCATTAAATGCTAAATGCCTACATTTATGGAAGTGGTGTGAACCGAATTCACCTCTTATCCATAAACTCACTAGCATCTTCTAGTAGACTTCTCGGTTTACATAATAATGTTAACCGTTATTTTGCAACGAATTATCTTAATCGAGTTTAGCAAAGGTATTGTAGCATATCAATAACTATGTAGGCAAGTCTATGGTTTCTTCCTCCTCTGAGAAACATTCCACTAGAGGTGTGCCGAGCATCACCCCAAGACTATGCGATAGCCTATTTTCGAGCATGGAATACTCTATTCTCTCGCTAAAATCGAGACACCTCCTCGTATTCTTTCGATAAACCAACCAAAGTGTTTTGAGTAGTTATATTTATGTAATGTCACCACTCAAAATCTCCCACTAGCTTGTATCTCTCACTAGACCTCAAGGTCATGGTGAACAAGCTATTTTACCCTTCAAAACTATTACCCTTTCCCGATTGAAAAGAAACTTAGTCATTGTTCCTTTGAGATAGTGTTCCAAGACTGGGAGATAGAATCACCCTTAGCCGCCAAACAGGTCTTGTCTCTAGGATATATGCACTAATTAATAGATATTGAAAGGTCGCTTATCTTAATACGGAAACCTTTTACCTTTAATAGTTTTAGATGTGTTACACGACTTATTCAATTGTTTCTAAGTGGTTCGACTTTATCAAACAAAAGTCCGAGTCTCGGATTCAGATTACAAATGTCATATTCACTTTCTATGTGGCAACAATATATCGAGTTGAAAGTGAATCCAATTGTTTCAACGACCAGAAATGTAAAAATAAATTTTTTTCGTGATATTCAAGGATAGAATCAAATTCATTTCCTTATATCACTCCCACTATTCTAATAAATTATCGCTCGTTGTTACTTTATTAATGCACAACTTTATTGTTCTTCCAAAGAACTAAGCCACCGAGTCAAGTTACTCGGTTAAGAAAGTCGCTATGATTCATTGGTTAGTGATCCAAATCACTTTCCTTATCCTATACTTTCTTTAATTAATGTTTCGGTTTAGCCTCAAAACTTTAGTTAAGATGATTAACACTTATAGACATTCTTTCCCATTCTTAACTTTCCTTAAAAGGGAATAGTCTTGAACTAGCAGCTGCTTGAGTAGACACTACTCGTGAACGTGGGATGTCTAATGAAAGTGTTACCTGCTGGGACTCGATTTTCTAATAAATCGTAAAAACATATTATAAAAGCTCCCACTAGTTTATCGGTTCCAAATACCGCCTAAACTAGCGACACTTTAATTTATGATTCTCCAATTTTTCTATCGTAAAATTTCTCGTGTAGACACTACACAATTCACTGTAAGAATTTTATCGTCCCAATCATCTTTCAAACTAACTACGGTTGTCTCTCGCTCGACGAGTGACAAAGCAGTGACATGCCTATTTACGCCACTTAAGTTTTGAAGGCTTCAAGAGAAATATCTCTTCCAAAAATTAATCGTATGTGAGATTAATAAATACAACGCTCCAGCTTATTTACCACTTTTAAAAGTCATTACTAGTCAATTTTACACTAGCGCCTAGCACTTAGAGAGATATATATATTACGCTTGTAAATAAAATTTGATGTAAAATAAATCCAAATCATACACTACTAAAATTTTAGGAACATAAACTAAGTACTTATAGTCTATCCTACTGCTCCAAGGATTTAATCTAATGCCTCAAAGGTCGCTTTAGGGTAGGTCAAAGAGGTTTCGATTAATATTGAAGATCGATTGAGAATCGAACATCTCATTTGTGATCGTCAATCACCTTTCCTTTTTTTCAGCCAAGGTACTACCAAAAAACCTTTATGAGTGTGACTCATCTGCTCTGCATTTTTAGGTAGACCCCGAGTGTGTCGCTTTAGGGTCGGTCGCTGACCCGACGAGTACCCAAAATCCTATCCTTTCGGAGACCAAGCCTTGAATTTTGATAGCGTGAAGGCCTTCCTTAGGGGGTCAAATCAAAGCCGCACGAGGCGCCACCATTCTCTCACGCTGTTTGTGTCAACAAGTAGAGGCCGTGGGGTCGGCCGTCGCCTCCCGCTCCCACTCAATATTTTGAAAAAGTGGTGGGTTTATCGATCACGCTTTTGGACTTGATGTTTCATTAAGGAACAATAAATCATAGGCCCGAATGTTGTCGGTTATGTGGGCTAGCCCACCCGACCTATTCGTTAGAACATATGTGGCCGCCGGACGGGTCAAGGCTAGAGAGCTCCGCTGAGCCGTAGTGGCTCTTCGGATGACTCAAGATTGCTGCACTTCGCAAACGCCACACACGGAGGGTGAAGTCGATTGAGCCAGCTACCGTTGACCACCCAACCGTGGTTAAACCACTTTCAACCTCGCTTGCCCGTGATTATCCAATCCTTAAACATCAAACATTCACGTGAGACACTACGGAACAAAAACGTAATCTCGCCTTAGGTAAGGTGGAATTCACCAAGAATCCAACACCTTAACCACGAGGTTTCGGATTTTACTCCTTATGCTTTCGCAGAGTGGGATTCACCGAGAATCCATCACCCAACCTCGACGATTGAAAAACCCGTGTTCTCGGTTTTTACCCTAATTAGTTTCTAATTAATATCAAACAATTAATTAAAACTAATCGTGTGTTTTATACATGCCTAACTAATTCTCGAATTAATTTCTACATGTATGCATATGGAGTGGAATTCATGATATGATGCATGTCATGGCAATTTTCCGGTTCTACTCATACAATCTACACATGTATACTAGTGCGGAAAATAAACACCGAGATGGACCGCTGGCACCCCCCAGAACTAATCTACTCGAAAATAAATTAAAACCCTAATCTGCAGCTGTTAAGAATCTTCGACGATCGGAATATCAAACGAACTCGGATCGGGACGAAACTTTCCAGATCTGATCTTCATTCTTCGGACTTGAAGATGGACGGTCGGATTGGAGCTTTGACTTGTCAATATTCCTCAGTGAGCCGCCCAACTTGCTGCTGAAACAGACTCTTACAGCAGCGCATCATTTACTTCCCGAGGCCGATCGGGGATCAAGATGAATCCCGATCGTCCTGAAAATTTTATCTCACGTCCAAAACTCCATGATTATCGATCTGACCGGTCGGATTTTAATTTGAACGGTCCAATTGTTCCCAGAAAATCGAAGAAGTCACAGTTAGGGTTTCTGTGAATCCTGCGTTTTTCTGTTACAGCAGCCACTTCGCAGCAACGAACGGAAACCCAAACGGACTCTGATCGACACCAAAATTTGTGGGATTGTTCATCAACTTCCAATCTTGATTCTGACCGAGGGATCTTCGTTTTAACGGCTCAAACAACGGAAAAATGAAAAGACTAAACAGCTAATGTACAGATCTATTTTCTGGAAATTAAAATTGCAATAATACATGAATTACATATTTCCTATACTCATATGAACGAATTTTCATCGCTTATATGAGTTTACAATAGATCTAACGGGAAAACGGTGCCAACCCCAATCCATCTCTTCAACCATAGCAATTTAAAAATTATTAATACATAATAATAAGTAAAATATCACCTACATGCAATTCCACTTTAAATCGCTTAATTATGATTATGACTATATAAATCGTGGAACCCGCTCCGATACCACATGAAGGATGCAGGTTCTTAGATCTAAACAAAATTAGATCTACGCGCAAATGGATGGATCACGATTTATATATCAAAACACATAATTAAAGGACTTAAACTACTACAAGGGGGTTAAGATCATGTTACCAATATAGGGAAGAGAAGCCTTGATCTTCCGATGTGTTCTCCAAACGGCGGTTGGTGGACACCCTTCTTGATACACGAGCCTCCTTGATATGCAAACTAAAAATCCCAAGATTTTTCCAACTCGAACCCTAAGAATAGAGGCCAAATTTTTCGCCAATTTCTCTCGGTGAATAGTGACGTGAATAGTACCTTTTATTAGACTTGGGAGAACTCTCTTTATATAGAGAGTAATCAATGTCCTCCAAGGATTAAATAATTAAGTGATAATTATCACATTAATCCTTTTCCAAATAAAAGATAAATAAAATGATTATCCCAAACAAATTAGGATAAATCATATTATTATCTAATATTCCATGAATTATCATTTAACAAATAAAAGATAAATCACATGTCAAATAATTATCCAAGAAAACTAATTTTCTCTAATTAATTAACAAATATTGGCGCCACCTTTGGGGTTCAAAAGCCCACATAAAATGTCTTTTATGTGTATTATATTATTTAGCCCAACTAAATAATATCCATGCATATCAATTAATTAGCCAAACCAATTAATTATCAATGAGGCCCAAGTAACAAGATTACTAGTCCGAATACGTAAGTTTCACATCGGGACCATACGACCTATAACCGTGAAAGCTCCAATAATTAATTATTCATCGAATGTAAAAGTACATTAATTATTAATTCCGGGATTACGCCACCATAAACCCCAAATCGAACTCTACCGATTATAGATGTATACTTATACTCAACCCATGAGCTTAATAAGCGCCCATTGATATAATCACTACATACGGATTAACCCTCCATAGATCGCCCATTCTCGAGTGGGAAGTCTCCGTGAACCCGACTCGTAATATCTTATCCTTATTTACCATTAACCCCTAATGATCAATTAGTACACATATATCGACTAGTAGCTAATTAGTCAAATGTGAACTCCCGGATCGATCACTTTCTTAGGGCTAACAAACAAGTGGATCTGCTCTCTACTTCCCGCAGAAGGAATGGATTCCATGTCCGTGAAAATCGTAACTACTCACTCATCCTGAGATAGTGCCAATGAGAAGTGGCTTGGAACACATATTAAAGTGAACCGTGAATTCAACACATCAAACACTACCCGGGACAAGCAAAGATCCTCGTGATCACCTCAGATTAAGGTTGATCCATATATGATCATCTAATGATTTAATAAGATTCCTCGACACGGAATTATACCGAGAAATACAGATTAAATCGGTCCAAACCCTATATGAATGCCATCATATATAAATGCCCCACGAAAAGTACCCTCACCGACAAACCGATAAGACTATCACACCCTAAGGTGTTCGGGCGCATTATTGGTGTTTTAATCAAGAGACCCTAAACTCGATTAAGTTCACCACGGACTATCAGCTTTAAGTATATCACCACTAACTCAATCCTCACGTAATCCATACACCGAAAGTTAAGTGGTTACATACGATATACTTAGGGTTTGCAAAGCAGTTGTATTACTTTACAAGCACAAAGCAAGTAATAAGGTGAGATAAATTTGTCATTCATTATTAAAAACAATTACACAAATTGTCTTTTCGGCACTATTCGTGGCATTGCATGTTACTCCTTTCTACCCCTAATATATTATATATTCACCAACTTTTAATACTTTGTAATTATTGCATTAATGATACTCAAAAGGGGATTCTAAATTTTTATCATTAAAATTACTCACACATAACAACTTTTTAAAAATGTGTGAAAAGTCTAAATGGAAATATATTTTGGGACAAAAGGAGTATTAAGTTTCTTTCTCACAATACTCCTAATTTAATATTAGCCCAACAACTTTTCAAATACTAAAACATTATTATTAATGATAGTCCAGGAGAATTTAAAATTTATGATATTTATCTACTCTCTTAATACGCGTGAAAACCTCCTAAATACCATTGTTATTTTGGGAGGAAAGAGTCTTGGATTGCGTGACTATCTGAAATCACCTAACAAGTAGATATAGCATAGGCATTAGGTTGTATTCTAGTTGTTGGTTGTTTGGAAGACTTTGAAGATCTATTTTCTCCGAGTTTTCTTCCGCGTGAATATTTAGTTACTCCGGTATGACATAAAGCTTACGTGAGATTTAGGTTTTTCTTTAAACCTCACATGCCGAACGCTCCATGTCATGGTCTTGCTTGTGTGTCGTTATTTCACAACATGGATGCCCTCTCTAATTGATCACTTGAATTCAAAATAGATGTCGCTATCAAGGATTCTTCCAACGCCGTGGGTGGAATTTTTGCGTAATTCTCATGGTGGAATTAGTAAGTCATATCTAGGAAACTTGAAGGTGGATTTGATGTTCCTATAGCCGATGCTCTTGCTTTTTTATCACACTTTGGTGTATGGTCTCACATGGGGTTAATTCAATGTGGTGTTCGAAGGCGACTCATTGAAGATCCATTATCTTATTTCATCCTCTTCTGCTGACTTTTCATCCAAAGGAAGTGTGGTTATGGACGGTCGTGCTCTTATACATTCTTCCACTGCCATGTGCTTGTCCATTTATTAGCTTCAATGGGTCTCCGTCTTATATGGTATGTGAAATGAGCTCGTCTCCCTTCTCATGTTGTCCATGCTTATTTAAACGATTGTCATTAATAAAGTTGCTTGAAGTTCTAAAAAAAGTTGGGATTTGAGAGATGAAAACGGAACGGTATAGAAAGTCTAAAAACCAAAAGAACAGTAAAACCAAGACAGATAAAAACTCCAGATAAAAACTTAAATGTAACATGCCGCCCTCCGCGTCTCACCGGAAGAGGCTTTTAGTTTCTTGTAGATTCTTTTCATCTCCGTTTATGTCTCTCTGTTTGTCTCCTTTAAAGCTAATCTCCACGGCGTGGTGCTGATCTCCACATGGTGGTTTCCCCTAGGCATTGATTCAGATCTGATACGACTCCGGCGATTGACGAGCTTCTTACTCCAGTGACCTCCTTCAGTGGTGTTGATCTGGAGTACGTGGTCAAGTGATGGCCGGTTCCCGTGTTGGTTTTGGATCTGACGGTGGTGGTCTACTCCTTACAGCGGAACCAAGGCAGTGGTGGTGGTTTTGAAGGATGTTTTCGTTTTGTTGTTCTAGTTTGGCATTTTGTCCATGATCTAAGTGGTGCTTCTTAGCAACAGATCCGGCCAGTTGTCTGATGACTGGCGGATCTCGCCGGATTTTGCTCGATTGGGCTCGATACACTTTCGTTGGGCGTATCTCATTTTTCTGGACAAGCTTTGAGTCTGATCTGTTGCTTGTATGCCTACTCCGGCTAATAGGGAGGGGCTTGTGTTCCAGTAGTTCTGTTTTTGTTTATTAGTTTTTTTAGCATTGTAATATGTGTTGGCCGGGTAATAGATTGCACTTGAGGATTCACGTGTCTGAATGTCATCTCTTGCAGAGAGTCTTTTTCTCTTTTGTTCAACACCTTCTTTCCAATCTATTAGTTGGCTCCATTTGTGTTCGTTCATTTTGTCGGCGTCAGGCCAGTTTGTAGTGCGGCAATAGGCCGCGTAGTACTGCGCTTTTGGTCGCGTCTTTAGTCTAGCTTCGGTTAGTTTTTGTTGTAATTTTGTCTTTCAGTAATAACTTTCGTCTTTGGGAAAAAAAAAAAAAAAAAAAAAAAAAAAAAAAAAAAAAAAAAAAAAACCGGAACGGTATCAAGTGTGATTTAAACAAGCAGGAAAAAATATTAAAAAAACATGGGAAAAAATTATGAATTGTAAAAGTTTTAATCAAAATATATACTTTTATTAATTAATTAATGGTTTGAACATTAAAAAAAAAAAAATAATGGTTTGGTAGGGATATATAAATACGCTGATGATCCAACGGATAAAGGAAAGATTTATTTATTTATTTATTTATTATTTTTTTTTTTTTTTTCTGGAGAACTAAAGGAAAGTTATATACGTCGAACTCGATATAAGAATATCTTTTTTTTTCCTCGTAGAGTCCTCGTTACCATATATTAAGCAAAGATTAGACTATTGTCTATCTGATAAGCCGTGTCCAAAATCCTTTTGTTATTTGGAAAAGGTAGTGAAATAGTAATACAAAGTAATTCGGAATCATGTTTCAATCGTTCCTCCCGGCCCTCTATATAAGTTTAAGTTGAGAACATCAAATAACCTACTAAGTATTTTGCATAAACTCACTCGAGCTTTAACATATTTATAGATTAATGGCCTCCACCTCTTCCTGCCGTCTCGCTTTTGCGGTTTTAGTTGTTTCATTGCTGTTTTCCTTTTCATGTTCAGACACCTGTGCATCACAAAAGTTCTCAAATAATCGATTCTACAAACACTGTACCGACCTCCCAGTGTTGAATGCTTTTCTCCACTGGTCCTACCATCAATCCCAATCCATCCTTTCCATAGCCTTCGTCGCCCCTCCGTCGAAACCCGATGGTTGGATATCTTGGGCTTTAAACCCTACCGGTCAGGGTATGATCGGGGCTCAAGCGTTAATGGCCTTCAAGGATTCTGATGGAAGAATGACAGTTAAGACCTACAACATCACATCGTACGGCCCGCCTCGCGAGTCGAAAGTTTGGTTTGTTGTCATAGATGCCTCGGCGGAGTCCTCTGACGGCGTGATAAGATTATTTGCTACGTTGTTGTTGCCGAAAACCACGCCAACTACGATTAATCAGTTGTGGCAGGTGGGGCCGTCCGTGGTTAACGGCGTTCCACGCATGCATGATTTCAAACCGGCAAACATGAATGCCAGAGGGACCTTGGATTTGTTAAGTGGGCTAGTTAATAACGGTAGTACTAGCAATGTTGGCAGCAAAATAGATTCTAGAACTAGAAGGAAAAATATTCACGGTATCCTGAATGTTGTGAGTTGGGGAATATTGTTTCCAACCGGGGTTATGATTGCAAGGTTTCTGAAACAATTCAAGTCTGCAGATCCGGCATGGTTTTACCTTCATGCCTTCTGTCAAGTTTCTGGCTACATAATCGGTGTTGCGGGTTGGGGAACCGGTATGAAGCTCGGAAGCGAATCAAAGGGAATTCAGTACTCTGCTCACCGTAATATAGGCATTGCACTCTTCTCACTTGCCACGCTTCAGATTACCGCGTTATTTCTGAGACCTAAGAAGGATCACAAACACCGGTATTACTGGAATATCTACCACTACACGATTGGCTATGTGATCATCGGCCTCAGCATCTTCAATATCTTCAAAGGTCTAGACATTCTGATTCCCGGGAAAAAGTGGAGAATCGCATACATTGTTTATCTTATTGTGTTTGCTGCTGTTTGTGTATTGCTTCAAGTTATCTCTTGGGTTCTGGCTCTGAGACGTAGATTCCGTGCGTCGGCTTCCGAGAAACCGAAAGACTGGCAACAATCTCTGAACATATGACAATTTATGTGCAGATTTGCTCTTTTTTTTTTTTTTTCTTCATTTTTTCTATCAGTATAATTGGACTCATTAGATAGTATTGTATTTAATCAGATGTGTTTGTTCTGGTGTCTTAATTTATCACATCTCTTGCTATTGTGTATTATATTGGTTATTTTTGTATGCTTTTAGGTAAACTAGTGAAACTATGATTTTTACATCATTGTTTATAACTTGTTTATGTTATGACCAACAGATCCTACAATATAATGAATGTTATAAAAACATGTTGCTATGTTTTATAAGTTGTGACAACAGTATTACCAATAGACAATCAGAACATGCGGATAGAATTTTTACAATAATGACAAAAGTATGAACAAAAGTGTATTTTACCTTTTCTTTTTGCATTTAAAAACCATTTAAAGATTAATTATCCCTGTATGATTTCTTGGTCTTTTATACACTCATATATTCCGATGTATAACTTGAAAAATCATAATTCTTGCATTTTTTTTTTCTTTTATTTTTGTCTTTTTTATTTCAAGATTTCATATGAAAACCTTCGGACGTAATTTCTGAAATCGCATGCCTCACTGCGTGCACGGACGAAAAAGCAAAAGAACCCTTGTACATGACGAATTGACGATAAGAGTGAATTTTGATTGTGGAAGACATAAGTGATTGTATGAGAGAAATTTTGAATACCTACTAGTCTTACCAAAGAGGATTGCGAGTAAGTTTTTTGATAAAATAATGTGAGTTTAAAGCAACAAGTGTGAATTTGCTCTCACAGTTTACCTTTTACAACAGTGACTATTATTATTATTATTATTATTATTATTATTATTATTATTATTATTATTTTGTTTTATATTATTATTAATTCTTTTAACTGTGATTTATTAATTATATTTTTCATTATACATATACGTCGTATGACTTCCTCTAAATGTTGTTGTCTAAGATTGATTGTAATTTGTCAAGGCAGAGCATTTTTTCATGATGGTATTAGTAATATGATACTGCTGGAAATTCAGAATACTAAAATCATAAGTATATATAGGGTTTAGGGAGTTATGTTATTTCTCTATTAATACCGTATTTTTATTATACGGTTATCGTCATCCGAATTTCTTCTTTTGGATTGTTCGAGTTATTTAGCACACATTTTTCGAAGACTTATTCTACGACGACGGTTGAATATTTTGCAGATCCATTTTTGCTCTTTCCTTTCTGTTTATATTTTCATCTTCTCATTGGGAACAATGTTTCGATTAAATGGGGGGTAGAGCATCACTTAGTTTTTTAACATCATATTTTAAGATACTTGATTATCTTGATTCTCTTTGATGCACTTTTCACCACGTAGACTTAGATTCATTCCAAGTAAAAATCTTGAGATAAATCATTACATCCTTGTTCCACAACGCACTGGTGAGAGTCACGTCCACTTCTAAAGTAAGTGATGTATTAACCATGCATTCTGTTACGAACCACCCTCTTTAGCACGTATAAATCGATTCTTCAGTATGTAGTATAGATGATGCATTATTCAAATTAGTATGGAAGAATGAACATGTTTTATGCGCTTGAAGTAGTGACTTATTAATTGTTATTTTCGAATTGCATTCAATTTTTGAGCACGCAATCTTAGTGAGAAGTATTTAGATGAGAGGAAGAGTTATCCTAGACCGGGAATCGATATTTTTGGTGGATATACTTTAACCAATTGTTGTAGGAGGATGGTAGCAACTTGAATGGCAAACAAGGTAACCGGGACTAAACGAACTTGCGAGTGAGCGAAAAAAGTAAAAAATCTGCCATGAAAAAAAGGAAAATAAAAGAAAGAAAAAAGAAAAAAGTATATAATAAAGGCAGTGAGGGAAGCGAACTCGTAGCAAAAAGGGCACGACCCTCGCATAAAAAAGAAACAAACGATGACCTAAGAGTAATACTCGGTCCCCAATTAAGTCCGCCTGGCCCAAGTAAGGTTTCATGTTGTTTGCCTGAGTCTGAAGGCAAGAGGAGCGAGTGTGCACTCTGATAAGTAAGAATTGTGGGGTCTCTATAACTTCAGTCTTTTCTTGAATGTACTATCACAAAAGATTTATCACATGACACATTGGTGCATTGGTAAGTGATGATTAATGGGGAACTTATGGAATAGTGTATGACTTATGTTCTGCCCGAAATCATTGTTGATATAATGTGATTCTGTATACATTACTATTGTTTGAGGGTTATTGCACACACACATTGGTTCATGATATGAATGTTGTTTAATGTGTTACTACTGGATATGAGCTGCCATGATTTTATCCTTGCTATGTGAGGCATTGTTTCCTTTTCGCTTTTTTGCTCGGGAAGATCAAAAACTAAGTGGGGGGTAGTTGATAACACCCTAAATACTACAATTAATTATACCTTTATTTACCCTGAATCGTGCTCGAGAGGAGATATATAGGCTCGTTATCATATAGAATATGTGTTAAATGCTGTGTGTATGTTTCTGGGTTTATGATTCTGCATTTGCATTATTATCCCGTGGATTTGATACTGTTTCGCCTTGTTTTGTACACTTTTCAGATGTACCGAAATCTGGAGCAGCTAAGAATGGATCTGGACCGAAGAGAGAGTATTGGGCCAAGAGGATAAAGTCCAAGAAGAGTTCTACCAGAAAAAGGAAGAAAAAATGGCCCGATTAATTATGGGCTAGGCCCGATTAATCGAAGCCTTGGAGGACAAGAACTGAAGTCTGCCACATCCACTAGGTCAGTTAGGGTTTTATTGAGTCATATGTCGGCTATAACATCTACCAAAAGCCGCAGATACTGATTGTAAACATATTCAGATGATATTCCTTCATAACTTTGATGGATTTTGAATGAAATAAAGTTTCTTTAGCTCTTTTGTGATTTATTTTCTGGTTTCCTTCCCTCCACTCCATCTCTAGCTTGAGTAGATCAAGCTAGATCTCCATAACCAAAGGTATGAATCTTTGAACGTTCCTTTATGTCTTTATTATGGTAGATCTACTTGTATTTACGTGTTATAGTTAATCTGCATGTTTAACAACCCCATAATTTACTTGAATTAATCAATACGAAGCAATGTAGATACAAGAATAGGAACCGACGCCCCCGATTAATCGGCGGTCTATACCGATTAATCACGGCAATATTTAGGAACCCTAATCTGGAGATTCGGTGTCAGCTACGTTGATCGATAGATTTAATTAACAGTAGGTTAGATCTGGCCAATCTGCTTATTGTATTCATAAATTAACACGAAGGACTTGCAAGGTGAAGCGTCAGTTAGGACATAGTCTTGATGGATCCCTAGAAACGTGCTAGTCATTGTCGATAGCTGCTTAGGGAGGTTTTCGGTCTCATGCCGGCATCTCTAAAGCTTACTACGTATTGACTAATACAACCAACGAAGAAGGTTAGTTGCATATAGATTGTCTGTTGTCCTTACAATAGAAATCGATAGGGTTAGGAGATTGCACCCGTAGCTAAACTGAATTAAAAATTTAATTAATTTAGGGACATCATGGGGAAGTAATCATACGGATCAACTATACCAAGTTAGTAGATAGGTGGGATGGGGAAGGAATACCAAGTTCGTTTTTATGTTATTGTTGGTCAATGACCATATTTGTCTTCTCAATTAGATTAGATTCGTTTATACTCGAGTTGCATTGTCTCTGTGGGATCATCCTTGATTCGCCGTTGCTATGCTATAATTTGACCTAGTACTCTTGTTAGTGTGATCGACGTAATGCGCGTTATCTTCTTTTCAGTATTGTTTATTTCAATAAGATGTAATCAAACATCAGTGCATTCAATAAAAAATTTCTTTTTATGGAATATATATATATGTAGCATTACTTATTTAAAATCCTAAAAGGATAATTCGAAATGAGTACTGCAGGTCAGACTCAGAAAACTTGCAAAGGATAAACTCTCTAAGTCTGCAGGTTAGACAATTTCAAACTGGGTACTGCAGGTCAGACTCAGAAAGTTTGCAAAGGACAAACTCTCTAAGTCTGCAGGTCAGACAATTTCGAACTGAGCACTGCAAGTCAGACTTAGAAAGTTTGCAAAGGATAAACTCTCTAAGTCTACAGGTCAGACAATTTCGAATCGAGTATCGCAGTCGACAATTTTGAATCGAGTACTCTACAAACTGGACTCGAAATTTTTCATAGGACACTCTATAAGTCTATAGGTCAGACAATTTCGAACTGAGTACTGCAGGTCAGACTCAGAAAGTTTGCAAAGGACAAACTCTCTAAGTCAACAGGTCAAACAATTTTGAAATATGCGACGTTAACAATCAAATAACAAGTGTGTTATCCAAAAACCATAGGTTAAGACATGACATACTTGGAGGGGGAAAGGAGTACCAGGTAAGTACTTTAAAATAAAAACCCGATAGAAATACTTAACAAAGACATAATTGTGAATAGTTACAAACAAAAGCATAATAGTCAATAGTTTCATGTTTTTTAAATTTTTGCAAAAAATAAAACTTGTCAAGGTAAGGTAGAATGCACAATCTAAACAGGATGAGCTAAGAATCAGGAATAGGATTGTGTTGTTGCTTTGTTGATGAAGAGGGAACTGGCTCGGAGCACTGAGGATCAGGATGGTGCTTAGCGTACTTGGCACCAATATCCTTTCCACTCTTAAACTCCCTCAAACGGTCATCATAGACCTTGCCGCCAGGCATGTACATGCTCCGGTGAGAAAGTTCAGGAACAACTAGAGCAAAAAATTGTTCCTTGGCTTCATCAACTCCTAGTGTGAAGCCATGCCACATCACATGGCCCAACATAGCCTTCAGGACTTCAGCACGGTGTCCTGAAGACTTGTACTCATGGACAGCTTGAGCAGCTCAGACTAGAATAGAAGCCGCCAGTTCATCCCTTTTAGCTCAGAGTTTGGTTAAGGCCTCCCCCAGCTTAGAATTCTCTGAGGTATACTTGTCAAAAGCCTCTTGAAGTTGCGCAGACTACTCTTCTGAGACCTTCTTCACTCATCCTCGTGAGCTCGGCCACATTCTTTAAGGGCCTTAATCTCTTCATCTTTGGACTTAGCGGAATCCTTATGCCTCTACCGGCTAGCCCTCGGATCTGCTATGGTTTTCTTCAAAACCGCTTTACTGGACGAGGACTCTGTGAGCCTCTTCAAGAACTCTTGACCAATTTGGCCCTCTACAAATAATGACATGTAAGTAAGAAACAGTACACATGAAGGAACCAAGGCAAGAAAGAAAAACTTATAACATTGGCCAAGTCTTTATCAGACAGCTCTGATAAACGCCCCTGACCTACGAGAACTCCATCTTCCTGAGCAATGTACTCATCCTCTTCCTCGGGATGGGAATCAGACCTCCTCCTTTTAAACCTACCCCTTTGGAGGTTTTCAGTAATCGTAACTTGGCCCCTCCTCCGGAGCCTGGACTCATCCTCCTCTTCATCTTCCCTCTGCTCGGTCCCATCCAGCTCCTCAAGACCAAATTCTTCCCGGACAGGACATGAATAGGAACCAGGAATATCGTCAGGTTGCTTAGACAAGCTCCAAGATGTAGAAGGATCCAGAACGGTACCCACGGCCTGAGTAGTAGGTAGCTCAACACTTTCTGTTCTTTTTTACCCTTGATCAGGGCCAAGCTGGGCACCACCAGGCACCTCCTCCTCCTCCACGGCATCAGCAAAGTTAGACACTACAGGAAACACGATAAGACAAGATCAGCACAGCTATAATAATATCAGGAAATAAAAAAGCATAATAAACAAAAGGATCCTGTGAATATTGTAGTCGTCTTCACTCATCTCCACGTAAGGGTCAGGGTCAACAGTGGATAAATGAGCAGCATCAATTAATTCAGAAGAATAATTCTTTGGGTCAAGACTGATGCCACACTCTTGGATATCCTTTATCAATTTTTTGTCAACATCCGTAGGGCATACGTCACTGGACAGATCAGAGTTGTTCCACCTACCCAGGTTAATCACCACCTCATGCCGAATGAAGAAGAAACGACGCTTCCAGTCCCTGTAAGAAGATTATCACTTATGGAGAATGCGGACATCCTTTAGAAAATCCCTCTGACGTGGGAAGCAGTACAGCCCGAGTAAGTCCTTCACTTGTTTACACTGGTAGAAGGTTCTGAAATACCTCACCGTAAACGGAATGCAGACACACCGGCACCATTTGGCAAAACCGATGATAGTTCTTACGCCGTTAGGAATGACCTAGGCAATTCCCAACCCATAGTGTACCAGAATAGCCAATAAGGCAAGACAAAAAAGGACCCATAGGCTGTAATCGAACTGTTCCTTGTATACGGCACAATATCCCTCTAGAGGCTGGTAGGTATAAGTGCCGGCTGCAGGGATCTGAGGGTCGTAAAATCTCGTATTTATGCCATACATTTTATAGATAGAGGCCAAGGCACGTTTAGTCAACGCAAAATCATGCCATGGCATCCGGTTTGCGATCTCAAAGACATGTGAGCTTTTAGAGTTAAAATAAAATTGGATGCCCCTAAAGAAGAACATAGAGCAAGAGATGGAGGATTAAACTTAGGGGCTAGAACCAGTTGCTCAAATCCCCTACGGTTTATCATAGGCAAAATAGTTGGATTTTTAGAGTTAACCCTAAAATCGGAAGTCTCGCTCTCTGATTCAGACACAGAATCGAATAAGGCTGCGATAGAACTATCTGTAAGAATAATCAGCTCGCTCATTAATAAAAAGGCAAGTAAAAAGAAGAGAGCTAAGTGCTTACTTGTGAAGAAGATTGGAGAAGAAGAAGAGGTTGCAAAGAATGTTGTAGCGTCCAAATCCTGATTTATTGACTGAATGAGTAAGGTAATGGTTGATATGATGGGTTATAATTCCAAACACAAATCTTGGGAAATGATCCCACTTCAATATCGTGGATGACAATGCCTCGATTCTAGGGACGGTTATAACAGAGTTATAACAGCAAGTCTACCACGTGCCAGGATGTAGTCCTTAGAAAGTTTTTACAAAAAGAAGCAAAGCTCCGCTTAGGTCAGATCTGGCCAGGCCACCAGAGCTCAGGCAGATCTGGGGGCTTATGACGAGGGTCAGACCTGCCCTTTCTATGTGTCATCCATAGAATGGCCAAGTAATTAATGAAGATAGGGAAATTGACAAGTAATAAAGGCCAGGAGCCTCATGTATGACTGAAGAAGCGGACCTGAACCCCAGGTGGGAAGTCAGCTCGGGCCTCTTTAGCTTACCACCGCAGGTCGGTTCGGTAGTGGTAGAGGTCGTGTAACACAACTCAGGCCGGGAATGACCCAAGGAGGCTCGACCCTAGTGTAGGAGCTCAGATCTAAAAAATAGATCTTTACGCAGCGGATGGATCACGATTCATATATTATAACACATAAACAAAGGTTTTAATTACTACAAGGGGGTTAAGTTTATCTTACCAATAGTAGGAAGAGAAGCCAAGATCTTCCAATGTGTTCTCCAAACGGTGGTTGGTGGACACCAATTCTTGGTACTAGAACCTCCTTGATATGCTTCCAAGAAAAACTCCAAGTTTTTTTTCAACCAGAAACCCAAGACAAGAAATAAATTTTTCTCTCTATTTTCTAGTGTGTATGTCGAAATTTTTCATTGTCATATGTCTTCGAAAAACTCTCTTTATATAGGAGAGTAAATCCTTGGCCTCCAAGTTTCTAATTAATTAAATAAATAATTAAAAAGAAATCACAATAAAGGATAATTCCATTTATAAACGATTGTGATTAATCAATCAATCAATTACAAATCAATTATATTTTATTAATTAATCACTTACCAAGTAAATAATTAGTCACACAAGAAAATCAATTCTTGCATTTTAAGAGGTAGGAGGCGCCACACACACACCTAGGGTTTAGGCCCACAGAAAATGTCTTTTCTGTGTATTATATTATTTAGCCCAACTAAATAATATTTTACATATCAATTAATTAGTCCAGCCAATTAATTATTTCTGAGGCCCAAATAAACAAGAATATTATCCCGAATTATAGAAGCCACATTGGGGACCATTGACCTATAACCAGTAGCTCCAATAATTAAATATATTATTCATCGAACAGAATAAATATATTAAATTATTAATTTCGGGATTACACCACCATAAACCTGAAACTGAACTCTACCAATTATAGATATATACTTATACTCAACCTATAGAGTCGATAAGAGACCATTGATATAATCACTACATACGGACTAACCCTCCATAGACTGTCCACTCTGTGTGGGATGTCTCCGTAAACCCGACACTGAATATCTTATCCTTATTTACCATTAACCCCCTGATTATCAATTAGTTCACATATCTGACTAGTGATGAATTAGTCTAATATGAACTCTTGGGATCGATCACTTTCTTAGGGCTAACAAATAAGGGGACTGTCTCTCTACTTCCCGCAGGAAGGAATGGATTCCATGTCTGTGAAAATCAGAACTACTCACTCATCAGGAGATAGTGTCAATGAGAAGTGGCTAGGAACACATATTTAAGTGAACCGTAACTAACACATCAAACACTACACCGAGACAAGCAGCACCCTGTGATCACCTCAGGATTAAGGTTGATCCATATATGATCATCTAATGATTTAATAAGATTCCTCGATTACGGAATTATACCGAGAAATACAGATTAAATTGGTCCAGTCCTATATGAATGCCATCATATATAAATGCCCCACATATGTACCCTCTACCGACAGTCCGGATAAGACTATCAGAGCCCCGTTTGGTTTCAGACTGGACTGGATCCATTTGAGTCATGAGAGAGAAAATAAAATAAAATAATATAAAGTAATGATTATAAGGTTGAAATGTTGTATTAAAATTTGTGTTGATGAAGAAATGATTGGTGAAATGATTGGTGAGAGAAATATTATATTGATAAAGTAATGGTTGAATAGTGTAGGTGGTGAATAAAATGAATTGATTAATATTATTTTATTTGTTGATTGTGAAATGATTGGTGAGAGAAATATTAAAATAATAATAAATAAGATAGTGGGTGAATAAAATATTAAGTTGGATCCAAATGGATCCAGTCCAGTCCGAAACCAAACGGGAGGTGTTCTGGGCGCATTATTGGTGTTTTAATCAAGAGACCCTAAACTCTAATTAAGTTCACCACGGACTAACAGTTTAAGCATATCTCCACTAACTCAATCCTCACGTGTAATCCATACACTGAGTTAAGTGGTTACATACAAATATACTTAGGTTTTGCAGCAGTGTATTACTTTACAAGCACAAAGCAAGTAACTAAGGTGGATGACAACGCCTCGATGCTGGGGACGGTTATAATAGAGTTATAACGGCAAGTGGTGTGTGATTTTCAATAGATAATCACTAAATCCTACCGCAAGCGCACGGCTTATCGAGTAGTACTTAGGATGTCGATCCCACAGGGACTTGTAGTCAATCACCAAACGATTCCCGATTTATATTATATAGCCAGACAAATCAAATGTTTGTAGGTTTTTATCTAAAAATACTAAAATTAAAGAAAATAAAGAAAGTATAATTGTGAACCAAGAACTTTAAGTTTTAGGTAAAGATCCAATTTAAAAGCATTTCTAGGATTTCGGAGTCACCACGGAATTACTATATGACTTACCAACAATATTTCCCCCAAGATACGAATTTTACACTTATAAAGACAATTATCAAATTTTATCACAAAAATATTCTTTCGAATTATTTTCGTGATTGTACCTAGACTCAAACTACACCCGGTTTCCCACGATGAAGAATGAATTTAGATCCCTTAAAGAACCATAATTTCATGCCATCTAGGTTTTACCAAATTTTCATTCCAATAAAACCCTAGATTCAATTCTTGTCTCTAAAGTATCAATTAATTGGTACTTTTTCGGTCACTAATTAATAGAATAATTTCTCTCATTAGAATTGCAATTATTCACCCTCTCGAGCTATTAATTTCAACAATAAAACAAGAATTGCACACAAGAATCAATTTATAAGAATCAAATTCATAAAACAAGGGAAAGATTGGGTTTTACATCATATATTCATATCCGGGTTCCTCCTAATCCTAGAAAGCGATATCTACTCACGTTCCATATCAAAATTCCAAGATTCAATCATAGAATACATACTTTGACAAGAAGAATAAATAAATGAAGAAAAGGAGAAAAGGAGAGAAAGAAACCGTCAAAGTATTGCATAAATAATCAAACCTCGAAAAAGCTTTGTTCTTGAATTTCTTGAACCTAAAATCCTTGTTCTTGGGGATGGGAGATGATGATGATGAAGAGGGAAAATAGTCGACTATAATCTGAGGTTGAGGCGTGAATGATCAATTATACGACTTCAAAGAATAAAAAGGGATAATTACATCATATAATAAGTTTCCATAATTAATTTAATCAAGAAAATCTTTAAAAATCAAATATCTATCAATCTTGGACTCTTGTAGTATTTGGACTCCTCTTTTGTATTGAAAAACACGCCATTATCAAAGAAAACACGTTGGTGAAAGTTTTCACCAATCAGAACATTTCGTTGGCCAGGATCGATTTTCGAAAGCTGTCACACCACAGGTATGACAGAGACTGATTTTTGAATTCTTCCACTTTAGCTCTGTTTTTGGGCATTTTCTTCCAATCTCGAATCATCCTGCAATAATTCAATCATCCGCAGTAATCTAGCTCAAAAAGGATAAAAACATCACAAAATAATAACACACGACACCAAATTGAGTCCAAAACATCTAGAATTATTCGACTTTTTAGGAACTTATCACTCCCCCAAGCTTAAGACGTTGCTTGTCCCCAAGCAAACAAAAAGACCGAGACGGACTAAGAAGATCACACATGACATAGCCTTAGACAAAGATGCACAACACACGAGCATTAATAAAATTCATTCCGGCATTCAAAACACAAGACATAGACTAACGAATCCTTCTTATCATATCATGAGCAAAAGTGAACAAAAATTGTCAATGGGAAACAACATAGACCAAGCAAATAGACCCTCACGGGATATATCACTCAACGCTCATTATTTATGAGGTGACTAAACTCTCAACCTCATTCCATTGAAAATGCCATACTATATGCTTGTATATCGTCTCATATCAATTACCAAGGCATTGTGCAACACATAAATCATAAGGTCTTTAGGAAAAAGGATGGTAAGTGAGA
The DNA here is from genome assembly GCA_026214975.1 of Gentiana macrophylla. Lineage (NCBI taxonomy): Eukaryota > Viridiplantae > Streptophyta > Magnoliopsida > Gentianales > Gentianaceae > Gentiana > Gentiana macrophylla. Next base: position 28,909,095 of record CM047817.1, on the reverse strand, counting down.
ATAGCCCAAGTAGGAAAAAAATGGTGATAGGTTTCGGAAAAGGTATAAGAGATAACAAAAATCATTAGAACTAGCGAAACACATGACTAACAAACATCAACGTCATACAAGTGCAAGGGGGCCCAATGCTTTATTTCCAAACAAAAGAAAATACAAAGGATAATTTCTCTACTTTTGGGAGGATAATGATACAACTCCCTCTTTATTACTAACAAATAGAACAAATAATATTTAGGAGGGTTTTTTTTTTTGATTGCCTCCTTTATTGATTTTTTTTTCTCTTTTTTTCATATATTTTTCTTCTTTTTTTTTGTCATTTTTTTTCAAACTAAGAAACAGACAAATGGTAACAATATGGATTTCCCCCAAGCTTGATCATTACATACTAAGTACAAGAAATTTGATAGCCACATGCCCTGAGTTAGTCCTAAGGTTGGGTGAAAGGAATTGGGCTACCTCTTTTCGGGTTGTTCAATGTATGATGTAGTGAAGTAAGGTAAAGTGGGAAAAAGTGTAATAAAGATCAAGGTTGAAAGGTATATAATGTGGTGGAAGGTAAACGAATGCCTCAATCATTTCTACGTGTTTGCACATACCAAGGCAACATCAACAAGACTCAACACAAGTTCTAAAGGAACAAGTCCAAGGAAGAGAAAATACGCACAAATTTAGGGTGAGACCGAAGTGGTCGGTCATATGGCCGGAACAATATCTCACCGGGTTATTTGTCTATTCACTCAGACTCTATTGTTTCCTAAAGAAAATAATGGCACTTTTATACATTATAGTCTAAAAAGGATTTTTCACTCCATGTCATGCATTTCTCTTGTCAGAACAAACTATATCAATTTCCATGCATTGCAGAGCTCATCTAAAGTAGCTATGTGTGATCATCAAAACCATCAAGACAAAACGACACAACTGACTCGGCTGACAATGACTAAGACTGTAAATTGCATAGAAGAAAGGTTTGCACAAGTGTCGCTCCCCCACACTTAAAGGTTGCATTGTCCTCAATGTAATTAAATTAAATCATGGGAGGGTAAGAAAAAGAAAACTCACAAGATGCAATGGGCGGCCACCTTGTGTGCATATCATAACGCTCTGAACATCGTAGTCCCGAAGAATCTTCTTCTAACCCTGTGGAGTTGGAGAGTGGAGAATTGAGTGTTACCGGAGCACCGGCAAAGTCACCAGGATTATGTGGTGGTCCTTTCCTTGGTGGCAAAGTCACCGGGATTTTTTTTTTATTTTTTTATTTTTTATTTTAGAAAAACAGTCTCCATCACACCATGGGTGTGACAAGGGCTGTTTTTACTATTTTATTTTTCCAATCTCACACTCATTGTCCTTAACCGCATCATAGGTGTTATTTCCATCCTTCAAGAATTTTTTTCTTTTTTTCCTCCGCATGCGATGACCTTTAAATACCACTCGTGCACATCTTTCTCTCTGCAAAACAGACACAAAAACAAAACAAACCAAGACCAAAGGACCGAGAAGGCAACTCTCTTCCTTTATTTATTCATTAAACAAGTAAAAATAAAAAAATAAAAAACAAAAAACACATTCTGAATTTATAGTCTTCAGTTGGACTATCTTTAAACATCATTGTCAAGGAGGACTAAACCAAATAAGGGCATCCCTCTGCATTTTCCTCCACATATCAAGGATATTAACAAGGATTTTCAGATATAGCATTGGGAGCCTATAATAATGTCTTCTGAAAAAGTGATTAATCATTTTAGCTCCAACGAATGAAGTGCCTCCTAACAATTTATTAATCTCTTTATCAATGCTCATGACAAATCTTAGAGAGTTATGGACTATTAGAGGTGCAACATCAATATACTCGATATGCTCAACATCAAGAAATTCAACATCGTTATTCAAGGAAGGATAACTAACATTATCAAATAAATTAGAGTCAAGCACCGTAATGTTACCTCCCTTTTCATCCTCTTCTTGGCTCATCAATGTTGAATTCGGAATTATTGCACCATTATCTTGTGAAGATGGTTCGAATTTCCATGTGGCTCCACTCTTGTTAATACGAAGGCCCAAACACTCAGCAATCTTTGAGAAAGAGTCACCGAAAACATTCATATCAAGACATTGTGGGATTTCATAAGGATCATAGTCTATTTCATCCCCACAACTTTCAAGGACGGCATTATGGTCTTGAATCTCCATCATATGCTTATCCTTTCCAGTCTCTTCAATAACATGGCGATTCCGTGCAATCAATTCTCCAATTGTTAGCTCTCTCTTATTAGTAGAAGAAATGGGGTGTGAATCATTCGATCTTTCTTTGAACCGATACCATTCTTGTATGGAACTCTCCATTCTAACCTCAAGTCTAGACTCATGTTCTAATTGAGGGAACGGTTCTTGTTGCCATTTTCTTTGATCTTGACCCCACGGAGAATAAGGATAATTACTCCTCTCACCATTGTATGATGGTGCATTAGATTTGTGGTTATATTGATAATGATCCCCATAACTTGCACCAGATCCAACATTGTTACTCCACTGGTGAGATGAATAACCTACATTGCACTGAGCATCATAATGGTTGTCACCACAATATGAACATCTCACTTTATATTGGTTAAGCTCATATCCATACGTCCTCTCAGTAGTTGGTGTCACTTGAGCATTGAATCTTGAGAAAATTGAATCCATGAAAGCTTGGCACTTCAAATTTCTGCACAAGAAAAGAAAAAAAATCAAAAGCAAAAAGGCCTCACCGTAGCAAGGTGCAGCTTGCTATTGTGAGAAAAAAGAAAAAGAAAAATCTAGTCTAACAAAATCAAGAACGGGTTCGATGTTGACACCGAAGTCCCCGGCAACGGCGCCAGAAAACTTGGTGTGTGATTTTCAATAGATAATCACTAAATCCTACCGTAAGCGCACGGCTTATCGAGTAGTACTTAGGATGTCGATCCCATTGGGGACTTGTAGTCAATCACCAAACGATTCCCGATTTATATTAGCGAGACAAATCAAATGTTTGTAGGTTTTATCTAAAAATACTAAAATTAAAGAAAATAAAGAAAGTATAATTGTGAACCAAGAACTTTAAGTTTTAGGTAAAGATCCAATTTAAAAGCATTTCTAGGATTTCTGAGTCACCACGGAATTACTATATGACTTACCAACAATATTTCCCCCAAGATACTAATTTTACACTTATAAAGACAATTATCAAATTTTATCACAAAATATTCTTCGAATTATTTTCGTGATTGTACCTAGACTCAAACTACACCCGGTTTCCCACGATGAAGAATGAATTTATATCCCTTAAAGAACCATAATTTCATGCCATCTAGGTTTTTACCAAATTTTCATTCCAATAAAACCCTAGATTCAATTCTTGTCTCCTAAAGTATCAATTAATTGGTACTTTTTCGGTCACTAATTAATAGAATAATTTCTCTACGTAGAATTGCAATTATTCACCCTCTCAGGCTATTAATTTCAACAATAAAACAAGAATTGCACACAAGAATCAATTTATAAGAATCAAATTCATAAAACAAGGGAAAGATTGGGTTTTTACATCATATATTCATATTCGGGTTCCTCCTAATCCTAGAAACTGATATCTACTCACGTTCCATATCAAAATTCCAAGATTCAATCATAGAATACATACTTTGACAAGAAGAATAAATAAATGAAGAAAAGGAGAAAAGGGAGAGAAAGAAACCGTCAAAGTATTGCATAAATAATCAAACCTCGAAAAAGCTTTGTTCTTGAATTTCTTGAACCTAAAATCCTTGTTCTTGGGGATGGGAGATGATGATGATGAAGAGGGGAAAATAGTCGACTATAATCTGAGGTTGGAGGCGTGAATGATCAATTGTACGACTTCAAAGAATAAAAAGGGGATAATTACATCATATAATAAGTTTCCACAATTAATTTAATCAAGAAAATCTTTAAAAATAAAATATCTATCAATCTTGGACTCTTGTAGTATGTGGACTCCTCTTTTGTATTGAAAAACACGCCATTATCAAAGAAAACACGTTGGTGAAAGTTTTCACCAATCGTAACATTCGTTGGCCGTGGATCAAATTTTCGAGGCTGTCACACCCTGGTATGATGAGAGACTGATTTTTGAATTCTTCCACTTTAGCTCCGTTTTTGGGCATTTTTCTTCCAATCTCGAATCATCCCGCAATAATTCAATCATCCTCAGTAATCTAGCCCAAAAAGGATAAAAACATCACAAAATAATAACACACGACACCAAATTGAGTCCAAAACATCTAGAATCATTCGACTTTTTAGGAACTTATCAGCAAGTCTACCACGTGCCAGGATGAAGTCCTTAGAAAGTTTTTACGAAAAGAAACAAAGCTCCGCTTAGGTCAGATCTGGCCAGGCCACCAGAGCTCAGGCAGATCTGGGGGGCTTATGACGAGGGTCAGACCAGCCCTTTCTATGTGACATCCATAGAATGGACAAGTAATTAATGAAGATAGAGAAATGGACAAGTAATAAAGGCCAGGAGCCTCAGGTATGACTGAAGAAGCGAACATGAACCCTAGGTGGGAAGTCAACTTGAGCCTCTTTAGCTTACCACCGCAGGTCAGTTCGGTAGTGGTACAGGTCGTGTAATGCAACTCAGCCCGGGAATGACCCAAGGAGGCTCGACCCAGGTCGGCGAGAACTTTCCTTATCCGATATTTATACATGTTCCTATATTATAGGATAAACATGGAAGAATCTTAAGGTATTGTGACATTGATCATGTCATTCAAACGTATCCATATTTATCCCTAAATTAAAGGGCTTTACACGCAATAATTCTTAGGGGTTAAGAAACAAATCATTGTCCAACAAGAAAAGGGACGAGATGTCCTCTATATAAACTATCCCTAAGAAACTACGAGAGATTTGATTCCAATCACACATATTGGATACGTAGGCAACTTGATAGAAATAACTCTCAAGCTCAGTCTAAAATACACAAACTCACATCCCCATCGTAACTTACCTTCAGAATCTTCTTGGATTATTTGTCATAGGAGATAATTTCACCCGGATCCTTGAAAAGAGGAGGTCCAACATCGTCAATGTGCATTGTGAAATCCCTAAAACATGCTTTCTAATTCGGGGCATAACAAGAATATATCAACTTGCATGTTACATGCTGTCAACTCAATTAACATGTTCATTTCCAACCTATTAAGGTTTCTTAGTGGTTTAACATATATGTTTCATGCTTAATTCAACTAGCATACATAATAAAAACCTGTGAACACGATTTCTAATCTATAGTACACATTGCCACAGAAGGTCGGCCTAAGAACATGCTTTTCTATACTATATAGCAAGTATATAACAACTAGCACACAACCATATAGCATGACTCCTTAAACATGCATATGATGATCACCGATTTATCCTTTACAATATTTCCTTTTATTTAACATTCTAACAATTGTCATAGATCCATTTTCATATAGTTTAGCAAAGACCATGTTCATACACAAGAAAAAACCTTATAGGCATGATATCTATAATATGTAATAGATCTGAATTCTTTTTAAATTAATGAATAAATCATAAACACGTCATATACCATTAGAACCCTAAAACATGATTTCTAACAAATTTGGAAGTTTGCACAGAATACACATACGTGTTCATAATCATGTTATTTGAGTTTCAGGATATATAAAGTTGTTGCAGAAACGTTTTCTTGAAATAAAGCCGTTGAGGGCTCGGTACGCTATCCATGTCGAGGGTTCGGTGGCCCGAAACCAGAAAAGTTCTAAAACAGAGTTCTTATCCTATAACATGCTTGTCTAATGCGCATACCCAATATATATAGACTTAACATACAGAAAACATAATCACATAGCATATGAAACACCAATACACATATTGCATATAAAGTGATAAAATGCTTTGATGCACGAGTCCTTAAAATTTACGATATTCATTTATTTTCTTAATTGTGCGAAATCACCAAAATAACTTATATTTTGGGATGGGATGGATAGAGTACTTTCGATCGAAAATAAGAGTCATTCTATATTTTTTGTCTGAAAATATGGGTCACTTTATTATTTCAAAATACTCCCTCCGTACCTATTTATTTGAAGCAGTTGCCAAAATTCATACATAAATTTATTGAATGAATCTAGACACTTTTTAATTCAAGATTAGTTGTTATTTAAATGTACCTAGACACTTAGACTTTTGGCAACTGCTTCAGATAAATAGGTACGGAGGGAGTAGCTATTACTCCTTATGTCTCAAAATATAAATCTGTTTAGCTTTTTGGTCTTTGTCCTATAATATAATTTTATTTAGAATACCAATGAAACATTTATTGCATTTTACTCCTTTCTACCCCTAATTTATTATATATTCACCAACTTTTTAATACTTTATAATTATTGCATTAATGATACTCAAAAGGGGATTCAAAATTTTTATCATTAAAATTACTATCACATAACAACTTTTTCAAAATGTGTGAAAAGTCTAAATGGAAATATATTTTGGGACAGAGGGAGTATTAGATTTTTTTTCTCACAATACTCCTAATTTAATATTAGCCCAACAACTTTTCAAATATTAAAACATTATTATTAATGATAGTCCAGGAGCATTTAAAATTTATGATATTTATCTACTTTCTTAATACGCGTGAAAACCTCCTAAATACCTGTTATTTTGGGAGGGAAAGAGTATTGGATTGCGTGACTATCTGAAATCACCTAACAAGTAGAGATAGCATAGGCATTATGGTTGTATTCTAGTTGTTGGTTGTTTGGAAGACCTTGAAGATCTATTTTCCTGAGTTTTCTTCCGCGTGAATCTTTAGTTACTCTGATATGACATGAAGCTTACGTGAGATTTAGGATTTTTTCTTTAAACCTCACATGCCGAACGTTCCATGTCATGGTCTTGCTTGTGTGCCGTTACCTACAAAATGGATGCCTCCTCCAAGTGATCAGCTTGAATTCAAAATAAATGCTGCTATCAAGGTTTCTTCCGCTGTTGTGGGTGGAATTTTGCGTAATTCTCATGGTGGAATTAATAAGTCATATCTAGGAAACTTGAAGGTGGATTTGATGTTCCTATAGCAGATGCTCTTGCTTTTTTATCACACTTTGGTTTATGGTCTCACATGGGGTTAATTCAATGTGGTGTTCGAAGGCGACTCATTAAAGATCCATTATCTTATTTCATCCTCTTCTGCTGCCTTTTCATCCAAAGGAAGTGTGGTTGAGGACGGTTGTGCTCTTATACATGCTTTTATGTCTGTTTCGTTCTTCTTTTTCATACCGGATGGCCATGTGCTTGTCCATTTATTAGCTTCAATGGGTCTCCGTCTTATATGGTATGTGAAATGAGCTCGTCTCCTTTCTCATGTTGTCCATGCTTATTTAAACGATTGTCATTAATAAAGTTGCTTGAAGTTATAAAAAAAAGTTGGGATTTGAGAGATGAAAACGGAACGGTATAAAAAGTCTAAAAAACTAAAGAATAGTAAAACCAAAGCAGATAAAAACTTATATGTAACATGCCGCCCCTCCGGTGTCTCGCCGGAAGAGGCTTTTAGTTTCCTTGTAGATTCTTTTCGTCTCCATTTGTGTCTCTCTGTTTGTCTCCTTTAAATCTAATCTCCACGGCGTGGTGCTGATCTCCACATGGTGGTCCCCTAGGCGTTGATTCAGATCTGATACGACTCCGGCGATTGACAAGCTTCTTACTCCGGTGACCTCCTTTAGTGGTGTTGATCTGGAGTACGTGGTCAAGTGATTGCTGGTCCCCGTGTTTGTTTTGGATCTGACGGTGGTGGTCTACTCCTTACGACGGAACCAAGGCAGTGGTGGTGGTTTTGAAGGATGTTTTCATTTTGTTGTTTTAGTTTGGCATTTTCTCCATGATCTAAGAGGTGCTTCTTAGCAACGGATCTGGCCAGTTGTCTGATGACTGGCAGATCTCGCCGGATTTTGCTCGTTTGGTCTCGATCCACTTTCGTTGGGCGTATCTCCTCTTTCTGGACAAGCTTTGGGTCTGATCTGATGCTTGGATGCCTAATCCGGCTGATTGGGAGGGGGGGCTTGTGTTCCAGTTGTTCTGTTTTTTGTTTATTAGTTTTTTTAGCATTGTAATATGTGTTGGCCGGGTAATAGATTGCACTTGAGGATTCACGTGTCTGAACGTCATCTCTTGCAGAGAGTCTTTTTCTCTTTTGTTCAGCACCGTCTTTCCAATCTATTAGTTGGCTCCATTTGTGTTCGTTCGTTTTGTCGGCGTTAGGCCGGTTTGTAGTGCGGTTTTAGCCTAGCTTTGGTTAGTTTTTGTTGTAATTTTGTCTTTCGGTAATAAAATTTTCGTCTTTGGTGAAAAGGAAAAAAAAAAACGGAACGGTATCAAGTGTGATTTAAACAAACAGGCAAAAATATTTTTAAAAACATGGGAAAAAATTATGAATTTTAAAAGTTTTAATCAAAATATATACTTTTATTAATTAATTAATGGTTTGAACAAAAAAAAAATTTAATGGTTATGGGAAAACTAAAGGAAAGTTATATACGTCAAATAAAAGTTGTCTGGATATAAGAATATCTTTTTTTTTTTCTTTTCCTTTTCATGTTCAGACACCTGTTCATCACAAACGTTCTCAAATAATCGATTCTACAAACACTGTACCGACCTCCCAGTGTTGAATGCTTTTCTCCACTGGTCCTACGATCAATCCCAATCCACCCTTTCGATAGCCTTCGTCGGCCCTCCGTCGAAACCCGATGGTTGGATATCGTGGGCTTTAAACCCTACCGGTCAGGGTATGATCGGGGCTCAAGCGTTAATGGCCTTCAAGGATTCTGATGGAAGAATGACAATTAAGACCTACAACATCACATCGTACGGCCCGCCTCACGAGTCGAAAGTTTGTTTTGATGTCATAGATGCCTCGGCGGAGTCCTCTGACGGCGTGATAAGATTATTTTCTACGTTGTTGTTGCCGAAAACCACGCCAACTACGATTAATCAGTTGTGGCAGGTAGGGCCATCCGTGGTTAACGGCGTTCCACGCATGCATGATTTCAATCCGGCAAACATGAATGCCAGAGGGACCTTGGATCTGTTAAGTGGCTAGTTAATAACGGTAGTACTAGCAATGTTTGGCAGCAAAATAGATTCGAGAACTAGAAGGAAAAATATTCATGGTATACTGAATATTGTGAGTTGGGGAATATTGTTTCCGACCGGGGTTATGATTGCAAGGTTTCTGAAACAATTCGAGTCTGCAGATCCAGCATGGTTTTACCTTCATGCCTTCTGTCAAGTTTCTGGCTACATAATCGGTGTTGCGGGTTGGGGAACCGGTATGAAGCTCGGAAGCGAATCAAAGGGAATTCAGTACTTTGCTCACCGTAATATAGGCATTGCTCTCTTCTCCCTTGCCACGCTTCAGATTACCGCGTTATTTCTGAGACCTAAGAAGGATCACAAATACCGGTATTACTGGAATATCTACCACTACACGATTGGCTATGTGATCATCGGCCTCAGCATCTTCAATATCTTCAAAGGTCTAGACATTCTGATCCCTAGGAAAAAGTGGAGAATCGCATACACTGTTTATCTGATTGTGTTTGCTGCTGTTTGTGTATTGCTTCAAGTTATCTCTTGGGTTCTGGCTCTAAGACGTAGATGCCGTGCGTCGGCTTCCGAGAAACCGAAAGGCGGCAACAATCTCTGAACATATGACAATTTATGTGCAGATTAGCTCTCTCATTTTTTTTTTTTTTTTTTTTTTTCTTTTTTTTCTATCAGTATAATTGGACTCATCAGATAGTATGGTCTTAATTTATCACATCTCTTGCTATTGTGTATTATATTTGTATGCTTTTAGGTAACTAGTGAAACTATGATTTATGCATCATTGTTATGATCAACAGATCCTACAATTTATTGAATGTTATTAAAACATGTTGTATCATTCGCTATGTTTTATACGTTGTGACAATAGTATTACCAACAGACAATAAGAACATGCGGATAGCATTTTGACAATAAAGACAAAAGTTTGAACAAATGTGTATTTTACCTTTTCTTTCTAAAAAAAATGCATTCTTTTTGCAATTAAAAACCATTTAAAGATTAATTATCCCTGTATGATTTCTTGGTCTTTTATACACTCATATATTGCGATGTATAACTCGGAAAATCATAATTCTTGCATCTTTTTATTCTTTTATTTTTGTCTTTTGTTTTCAAGATTTCATATGAAAACCTTCAGACGTAAATTCTGAAATCGCTTGCCTCACTGCGAGCACGGACGAAAAAGCAAAAGAACCCTTGTACGTCATAAGAGTGAATTTTGATTGTGGAAGACATAAGTGATTGTGTGGGTGAAATTTTGATAAAATATTGTGAGTTTAAAGCAACAAGTGTGAATTTGCTCTCATAGTTTACCTTTTACAACAGTGGATTATTATTATTATTATTATTATTATTATTATTATTATTATTATTATTATTATTATTATTATTAATTCTTTTAACTGTGATTTATTTATTATATTTCTTATTATACATATACGTCGTATGTCTTCCTCTAAAAGTTGTTGTCTAAGATTGATTGTAATTTGCCAAGGCAGAGCATTTTTTCATGATGGTATTAGTAATATGATACTGCTGGAAATTCAGAATACTAAAATCATAAGGATATTAATGTAATATGATCACTACAAAAAAAATACTTTATTGTTACACTAGTTTTTGTCACACACACACACAAAACGTGGCTAAAAGTAAGTGGAGCAAAATAGTATTTTTCTTGTAGTGGATATTAATAATATGATTATAATTTTAGTGTTTTGATTTTCTAACAGTGGTCTTCGTGATTCGAAATTTTGGTTTTGGATCATGGCCGATCGATTCAGATCCGGGTAATTGGTAAAAATCCGTGTCGGGCCGTTATAAGTTTTTATGTGTTGCTTCTAGTATGCTTTTAAAATAGTTTTAGGCTATGATTCTAGTTTATGCTATAAAAAATGTTTTGTAAACTGGGTGAATTAGAATCATGTTATGTCTCTCGACATTTGACAAATATGGATCATTCTTTTTTATCTTATACTTCTTACTGGGCAGTCCAGAATGCTCACTCCTTTCTTTTCGAATATGAAGATATGTAGATACCTAAAGAGCATGATGATGAGCTTGTGATTGAGTTCATTCTACGTTTAGCTGGTTGTCTTAGTTTGGTTCCTTTGAATAAGGCACGTATATTGAATTTGTTGTAGTAGTTTTATTTTCCAAACATGTTGGTTGTATTGGATTTGATAGTGGTTTCAGTTCTTTATAAATCTAATTATGACAATAGCGGAAATCTTGTTGGTTGTGCTTTTCATGGAAGACCCCGAGGGTCTTCATGTTGCTGTTCTTTTACGAAATCTTTAAATTACACTGATACTGGATTACGTGAGTTTTACTCTAAAGCACAAGGCCAAAATTTAGACCATGTTGGCATATATTTAGGTGAACCAGTGTTTTCACACATATATAAGTTGCATTATTATTAAGTCATATGATAGTAAAATATTGATCACGCCTCTTACATTCACATAAATCATATCAAAAAACACAACTAGAAAGGTTGGTTACCATGAAATATTAAACAATGGCACTCCACAAGAAATCATACCTCCAACATGATTGCTTGTATGATATCACGACTAACTCTTACGTATTAACACATACATCATTATCCTAATATTTAGATAATACAAAAGTAATTGTATATCCTTCAAATCAAGTGCTACACTATTGATTGGAGAGCAAAAGTAATGGTGATGGAAAAGAGCAATATGCAAATTAGGTAATGGGAGAAGTCTGCATAATTAATGCTTGTTGATGACCAGGTTATTCCTCAACTCTCTTTACTTGCATAAACACTTTATTTTCTTTATTTTTTACCCGTCAATTATTACTATTTATATTTTAAACTGTATGCTATTTACGGAACAATAAAGTTTGAGGTATTATTTGGGGCAGCATGAAGCGGAACTACTACTATTAGATGTTCTACAACCTTTCCAGACACACTAAATTGGCGGGGAAAAGGTGTATAATATCAAGCCTCGATATCTTGGTGGTGCAAAAGAATGACAATAAAGTGGGTTTTAACAAGATCCACATTCATTCGGCATGTCGTAGACATGCAAGAAATGATTGCATACCCTCACATTGAGACAATACATTTCTCAAATTTAGCTCTTCATGCCAACAAGAGAGAGACAATCGGTACGATTAAAAATACATTTTATTCATTTCATTATACTTCACAATTGAATCCAACAAATATAGAATGTAAAGACAAGTATTTTAACTATTATTATTCATGACTCTATAGTCCAAATTTCAATCAAGAAAAATCTGATATGTTGTACACATATATGTTAGTTGATGTCATTGCCGTGAAGCCATGTAGAGAAGTGCAAGTCAAAGGAACTCTAACTTCACTTCAAGAATGCACCGTTAATGAGCATGAGTATGTTAAGACTACTTGATTTACAACGAAATCATGAAATATTTACTAATATTAAGCATTACAGCATGAAGCCGATGCTTTTGACATTATGGGGGATTTTCACAGTGTACCAAGGAATACAATTAGTTGACATGATAAAAATTAAACCTACACTCTTGTGCAAGTGCTTACGAATAAGAACTACTACTATGGTAGAATATATTCTTCCCATTATTTATTTAGCATGAACATGTTAAATAATAACGAATCAATGGGAAGAACATATTCTTCCAGAGTAGTTCTTCATGCGTAGGCACTTGCACATGATTATAGGGAAGTTTTTACCATGTCAACTAATTGTATTCCTTGGTACACCATGAAACTCCCACATAATGTCAAAATCATCAGCTTCATGCTGTAACGATTAATATTAATTAGTTAGCAAGTGTTTATTGATTTCGTTAGTCTTAAAATACTTATGCTCAATAGCGGTGCATTTTTTAAGTGGATTTAGAGTTCCTTTGACTTGCACTTCTCTACATGGCTTCTCGAAAATGACAACAGCTAACCTGCATATATGTGTATAACATATCACATTTTCTTCATTAGAATTTGAAATAGAGAGTCATGAATAATAATAGTTAAAATACTTGTCTTTACATTCTATGTTTGCTAAATTAAATTGTGAAGTATAAAAGCATGAAGGGAATAACAAATATTTGTATCGTACCAATTGTCTCTCCCTTGTTGGCATGAAGAGCAAAATTTGTGAAAGGGATTATCTCAATATGAGGGTAAGCAATCATTTCTTGTTTGTCTACGACAGGCTGATATTTGTGGATCTTGTTAAAAGCTACTCTACTGTTAATCCTTTCACACCACTAAGATATCAAGGCTTGATATTATCCACCTTTTCCCCGCCAATTTAGTATGTCTAGAAAAATTGTAGAACATCTAGTGTAGTTAAATTTCATTACCCCAAATGATGACTGAGAACTTAATTGTTCCGTAAATCGCTTACGGTTTGAAATATAAGCAGTAGTAATAATCAACGAATTAAAAATAAAGAAAATTAAGTGTTTAAGAATGTAAAGAGAATTGAAAAATAACCCGGTCATCAACAAGCATTAATTTTTACTGGACTTCTCCCATTACCGGTTTGTTAATTTATGGATTGCTTTATTTCATCGCCATTACTTTTGCTCTCCAAACATTAGTGTACAGTTTGATTTGAGAGATATACAATTGCTTTCCCATTGTCTAAATAGAAGGATAATGATGCATGGGTTAATACGTAAGAGTTATTCATGATATCATATAAACAACCATGTTGGATCTATGTTTTCAGGTGGAGTGGCGATACTGTTTAATATTAATGGTAAAAAAAAAATTAGTTGTGTTTTTTTATATTATTTCAGTAAATGTAGGAGGAGTAATCAATATTATAACATCATATGACTTTATAGCCCGTGATAGTGCAACATACAAATGTTTGTGTGAAAACATGGGTATACGTAAATATATGCAAACACGGTCTAAAGTTTGGCCTTGTGCTTTACTTATTGTCATAGCAAAGCATATTCGAATTGGGAATTGATATCTTCTGAATGGGATACTTTTCTTATCATCATTTGAGGTTTCTAAAGGTATCTTATGTAGAACAGTTGTTTTTCCAATGTACGGACCACATGCAATTTCAGCTACAATTGTGTGAGGACTAAGTTCTTTGCATATTAAACGAGATCCGCTGAAGAAACCTTCAGTAGGGTTAAGGTTTCTAAGCAATATATTTGGGAAAAAGGCTTCAAAACCAATCCAGGCAAGGATATAGGATAAAGAGAGCATAAAAAGTCCTCATAGTCTCCTTGATGTTCTTGGTCAAGGGAAATGTATGTACTAGTGTAAGTACCTAGTTCGATGTGCATAGATTCATTTATATCATCAACAAAATCATTAGTTGAGACTAATAGTGCCCTGTTCATGACTGTAAAAGGGTCACTTTCAAAAGCTGTCAAGTCTAGGTAGGTATACAAAAATCCATTAATTGCCAACGAATGTTCACTGTCAGTATGCAGAATAAGCATATTAGTATGTAAATAGATGTTACCATCGTAGCAAGAAATCAACAAAGAAATGATCGGTTGAATCTCGCATATTTTTTGTTAGTGAGATTTGTGTAAAGAAAGGCCACAAAGAAGAAATGTTTAAGCTAGAATCTAATTGTTCATGTTTTTTGGAATGTTCAATGAGCACTTCAGCTTTATAAAGAGACAAATAAAAAAATTAAGAGGGCCATACAAGATGCATACTACATATATTAGTAGATTTTTTTCGGATCCTCTTAACCTCATTTAGCTGTATGTAGATCCGCCACTGGTTGCAACAACGTGAAAATGCTCCAGCAGACGAAAAGAACAATATAAAACAGTTGAATTATATTTTCTGCTGCTGATCATTCTACTAGCTAATTAAACGCATGCATTTAAAAATAAACACTTCTACATAGTATTTGTATTTTTTTGGCTTATTTCACATATCTATAACACTAAGGGAGTGGTTTAAAATTTTACAAGGGCATTTAATTTTCTTATTAAATCCCACAATACATAGGGCATATATATCAGTGTTTCATTTTTTGATGGAATGTAACGGAATGGATTAACACTATTATGAGCCTACTGATTTTCTTAGAGATCATTGAATTTCAAACAGACAAAATACCCTATACGCCTCACAAGGCAGTAGTAGCAAATGGTAACTATTGTACTTTAAAAAGCAATAATATACAGTAGCATTGAGCGAAAATGACACCCCTTCCAATTTACAAGAAGTCACTGGTTGAAATTGGCGGAATTATTGCCGTGTAAGCGATTTTGGCGGATTTTGTGCCTTGTCGTCAATTTCCAGTAGACAAGACAAAATAGCAAACAACAACTTACAGGACTAAAGTTGTGATCGTACTAAAAAAGTGACTAATACTTAAAACATGACGACTTATAGGACTAAAATTGCAATTTTGCGTAAAGAAAAGGGCAGCCTAAGAAACTGTATTACATTAATTATCAACCAATACAACATCGAGTTTTTAAAGTTAATAACGTTGTGGGAACATTATAAAAGTAAGAAGAAGCCAATCGACAAGTAAAAAAGAAAATAAGAGATGTCTAAGTAACCGGACAAATGTAAGAATCTCCACAATTGATATTGGAATAAGTAAGCGCAGAAACGAAAAAGTCGGCCAAGAAAGAAAAAAAAAAAAAAAACCAATGATTTGAAAAATGGAAAACAAAATAGAAAACTCACAAGGAAGGAGAAGATAGTGCAACGGAAATAAATCGATTCTTTTTTCTAAAAACCTTGAATACTGAAAAAAATGCCAAACCTGGTTTACGACACCCGGCCATAAGGAAGAATGAGGTTGAAGTCGATGTGCAACAACATGAGGTGAAAAAAATATGCGAACCTCGATATATCCGAGGGAATCGGATTTGGTATAATGATACTGATTATTGTACATCCGGCTGAGAATTAGGGTTTGATTCTTATCTCTGACTTCAATATATATAACAAAAATATGTTTTCAAAATGTATATTTAAATTGTATTACCATGCCTTGAGAAAAGGGAATTCATTGGGAGTGATCATAGGAATAATTTGATTTGCGCCTTAATTTAGTTTTGGTGTCCCCTCAATATTATTTTATTTTAATTATTTTTGCGAATTAAATTTATCGATGTCGTCTTAAAGAGGGAAATGCGTCAAATCATATCATATGATTTATGCACCGAAATATTTACGGGAGTGATAGAGTTGTTTTATCAAGTCTACAACATTTTTAGGCAATCATCAATTCATCATATATTTTTCACTTGTAGAAAAATAAATTTAAAAAAAAAATTAAAATAATTACAACCACAAGATTATATTGGGTGTAAAAATGTTACTTGACTGAGTAACTCTGTCATTACCCATAATCTATCATTAAAGCCTAAGGGAGAAGGATTTTTTGCTCTTTTGGGCATTTTGTCGAACACTTGGAAGCGGTTCATCGGTTGTTACAGAAATTAACTTGATCCAGCCTATTTAAACTATAATTGGGAGCATCATTAGTCAATTAGGTTAGTTAATTGTGTATTGTTTAATTTTCTAGAACAGCTAGGATAGTTAATTGTATTCTGCAACTCGCTAGTTTTGATCAAGAAAGTAAATTGGATTCTCCGCCTTTTGTAATTTCCGATGTCCTTTACTGTTCATTATCTTCATCGATCATCTAAAGTCGATTTTCTGCAAATTCAATCGTTTTTCTTCATGGTATCGAGATCACAATACTCGATGTGGTTACTCTGTTTCTTAGTTCATTGATTCTTCCATCTTGTTTTCTTGGTTTTCCATGGCTGGACCTGCGAATAATCAAGTTCCTGGGCATAGTAATGACAACCCGAGCATGGTTCTTGTTCAACCTTTGCTGAAAGGAGCAAATTATATAACTTCAATCACTAGAAGAGGCCTACTACTAAAGCGCTTTCTCCACGAGGAAAATTATGTTTCATTAATGGCACATCAGCCATGCCTGTTGTTGATGATCGAGCTTATTCTTCTTGGATGCAGCAGAATGACTTGGTGGTTTCTTGGCTCCTTAACTCCATGGTGCCTGTTGTTTCAAAAAGTGTCTTGTATTTTGACACTGTGAGAGAGATTTGGACTAATCTTCAAGATAGATTTGGCAGAAGGGACGCTTACAGGCTATCCAATCTTGAAGAGGAAATTGAGAAGGATTACTTCACTAAATTGAATACTCTATGGGATCAATACTTGGTGTCGAGGCTCATTCCTCCTTACTATTAGAGTTTATTATGCAAATTCCTATACTACAAGATTCTTGAAAGGTTTGAATGGCAATTACGGTATTTTTAAATCTTAAGTACTCATGACTCAGCCTCTCCTAAATGTTAAAAAAAACTTTTGTTATGTGATGTAGCACATCAAAGTAGTTAAATAAACCTTTTATTAATGTTTTGATTAAGTGGACAGCCATGTGGGCCTTTTATGTATTGTGTAATCTAAATGAGCTTTGAAACCCATAAATAAGCTTAGTTATCTAGGAGAAATGCCCCAATAGTATTATTTTTAGCATTCTTTGCCCAAATAGTCTTGACTATTTGCCTATTTGAAAGAAAAATAAAAAAATCCTAAATTTTGTTATTCCAAATATGCCCCCCTTTAATCAGCCCAAATTATTTCCCTCCTTCCCCCAAATTCAAATTTGAATATATAACACAATTTCCCTCTTAGCTTTATTCTTCTTCTTCTTCCTCCTCCTTCCATCTTCTTCTCCTCCTCCTCCTCCTCCTCTTCTTCTTCTTCTCCTCCATTTCAAACTTGTTTCCACTACAAAAAAAAAAAAAAACCTTTTTGCTACACTATAGCTTGCCACGCACAAAATAAGCGCCGCAAAAAGGAACCTTTAGCGTCACTTTTATGAGAGTCCCAAAAAGTAGTTTTCGCGTCACTGTTTTATCAAAAAATTACAGTAAACTACCTTTTTGCGTCGCTCGTAAAAAGTGACTCAAAAGGTAACTTTATGGTCTTTGTTTATTCAGAGCGTAGCAAACAAAAGTGTAGCAAAAAGTATTTTTTTAGTAGTGTTTTTTTTCCTTCTTCTTCTTCTTTCTTCTTCTTCCTTCTTCTTCTTCCTCCATTAACTCATTTTTTATGTTCACAAATCACGAGTTCAAGCTCGTTTTCCGTTCAAACGAGTTTGATTTTATGTAACTCGTGTGATCTCGGGTCCAATAGCCCTCAAATTCATTGGATTTGGGTTCAACGAGCTCAAAATCGTATTCCGGCGGATGTTCGAATGGGTGTTGTCTCGGATTTTATGCAAAGCAAAATATAACAAGTAATAAAATAAATCCGGTTTACCCTAAGTGCGAGGATCGTAGTATAGCGATTTAAAACCGAGTCGATCCACAGGAATCGAGGTTGGTCTAGTTCTTAATTTTTCTAAAAGTGTCACGAGAAATAAAAACTAAAAACGAAAACAAATAACTGGACAGAGGGCTGTCAATCCAAAGCCAGGAAAGATAATTACGAACCAAACTAACTAAGTTAATTCTAATCTATAAACTAAGAAGACAATAAAAATTGCTACGATTACTACGATGAAGACGAAGCAAAACAGCACAACGATTTTTTTCTTTCAAGTAATTTAACAACGAACAAGCAATGATCCACCTCTTCCCGCAACCCTCAATTTCGACTCTAGATTTTCTTGTGGTGATTTAACGAAAATTGTGATTCACCTATCGAAGGCATGAACTCCTAATCTCTTAGAAAAGTTCGCCTATCAATCTTTTATCTTTCGATTTTAAAGATTAACGCTTTCATAACAAAGGTGTGAAATCTCTCAATTTCGCAATCTAGATATTCAACCTAACAACTCTCGTTAATTAGATTAAAAATCCAATCTTTACTACTATGATCTAAGGTTTAACGACGATTCTCATCAAACGTTAAACATCAAACAACAACCATGTCTCGATTTAAATTGCATAATCAATAAGAACATAATAAAGATACAAACTTTGAGAAAAACTCACAAAACAATCCAAAAGTCGAAATCGAGATGTTGCTAAGAATCGGTTTCACAAGGCTTGTTCCAACGTGCTTTAGCCTCTCATCATCGTATGATTTCTTAAAATCGCTTTCAGATTTCAACTGTTGATTCATAGACCGTATTCTCCGGAAATAGTTATGACTTCAACAACAATGATCTTTCGATAACTATCTAAGCATTACAACGGTACTACGGCTTAATATTTTATTTATGGCATAATGCCTATATATATATATAGATAGCTAGATAAATATATATAGATAGTTAGTTATATATATATATATATATATATATATATATATATATATATATATATATATATCAATTTTCCTTCTTTTTTTTTTTTTTTTTTTCTCGTCTTTCTTTTATATATATATATATATATATATATATATATATATATATTAGTACTACAACTAAAAAAAATAAAATGAGAACAAGAAAGAAAAGGGAAAGGCCGAAAAGCAGGGGCATTTGCTACGGTGATCTATTCAGCCTATTTATAGGAAAAATTAGTTAAGGCCGGACCGTGCCGGGAAATAGCCGGACTGGGCCGGTGCTAATCAACACATTCATCTCCCCTTAATTTTCAATTTTCGGATATAAATTATATATTTTGGAATAAAACTTCTAAAATTCATATCTCGAGTTCTGGATCTCCAAACAACATGATTCAAGAGACATCGGAAAGCTCACGGAAAAATCTACAACTTTCATGAAGGACATTTCTTCAGAAAATGTCGTTTTGATGAGCCATTCGTTTGTCGAAGATATTTCTCGATTACCACTAAATCGAATCGATTAGCCACTTGACCACTTGACTTAATGATACTTGAGTTGTAGAAGTCCGATTGACGTGATTCAAAATGCGTTGGAAAGCTCTTTCAAAGATCTACAACTTTCATTAAGGACACTTCTTCAGAAAATGCCGTTTTAATGAGCCATTTGTTCGTCGAAGATATAATTCGTTAGTGGTACCACTAACCAACCGAGCCACTTGACCACTTCGATTGACCACTTAATCATTTAAGCAATTCGATTGACCACTTAAGCTCGTGACACTCTCTAAATCCTTTCAGAGATATGATTATACTTCAAAATGTCGATTCTCGGGGTCTTGGCTTATACATCTGCAATAAAATACCACAAATACCCACGTAAATCGAGATCACGACATTCCGATTTACTAAAATCGGTACAAAACTTATAAAAACACGATAAAAATACGATATTTTATATAATACTTACTAATTACGTATTTAGATAAATTTAAGGAATTAATGACTTGATTTGATACATAAATGCTCAAAATGGTATCGAAGTGGGGTAAAATGTTATAATAATAACAGTGAATTTTTCCGTCATCACAAACCCCACTTAGCTTTTGGTCGTCCTCGAGCAAAACAAGTGATAAAACAAAATGAATGAGGACAAAATTCACTTAAAAGATAAGATATAAGGACAACCAGATAATACAACCGATCGAATCATAACCACACGTTAACCTTAATATAAATGTATAACAGAGTGTGTGTGACAAGCCTTTCAATTTCCACTTTCCTCCCTTGAATAATTCAAGCAAACGCACAAATATCCATTCAGATAGTCTAATGACTTTCTAGATATAGGCAAAACAAAAGTTCCACACAACGCCCTCCGTGTACTTATTAGGATAATCCCTAATGCATATCATTCGGTTTATACTTGGGGATAGTCGAGAAGATAACTAAGTTTTCAACCATGCTTAATTCATTTCTCAAGCAATAGGATGTTTCTTGATAACACCCTGGTGGACTTAATTTCACATGTGTAGAATATGCCTTCATTCCCAAACAATAGGATATTTCGTGATAACACCCTAATTGGACTACTATCATCAAAATCGGGAGCTTTTAAACCTCATAGTGATATAGGACGCTTTCGTGATAACGCCCACCGCACTCAAATCATTGGTAGCTACAACCGACATATATATAGTTCATCTTAATTTGGTATTTTTCTTTTCATTCCACTTAACTTATATCCTTTCTATCACATTCAAACCTTCAGATATTCACAGTATATGTTCAAAAATTAGGTACTAAGTTATTGTAATTATCTCTAGAATAACCACTAGGATACTGAATGGATACAGTTTAAAATTTTCGCTTCAATGTCAAAGGCTTACGTGAAGGAATTCATGTTACACAAATAAATTTGGGGTTAAAATGCACTTACGGATCACATTGGTTATATATATCCAAATTGATCATTACATCTTCAAATACATGAAAAATATACCTTATAAAGTTTATTTTAATCAACTTATTAATGCAACTAAAAGATTCAAAAACTAAGGGTTTTTTTTTTTTCGATACAAAATAAACACTTAATGTCATTGCTAGACCATCATCGACTCTACCTCCCACTTACGATTTTGCATTACCCTCAACATGTGACTTAGCTTATAAACCTGGCAGAAAGATGCTATCGAATCCCGTGAATAAACCATGAAAAGCACGATCCGAATCCTCGTACCAAAACAAACAAAGCAAACACGGGACATGGTCCTCGTGCCAAAACATCGAATAGGGATATGGGAATAATAAGTAAATGGGCCCTGTTACGTCGAAAATTCGATAGACAATATATACATATAGTCAATCTCATAAAAGCTTTAGATGGAAAAATAACCCACACGGGTAAAGCATGAACATCTAAGCATATATGTATCATAGAGAATATCACATGAGCAAATATCATAGTCAAGTCATAAATTCATGTTGGAAACAGAGTAGATCATAAAATGAAATGTGTGAAAGAGTATTGAGTCTTTTATACCCTGATCCTCAAGGTTAAATCATTCTAACAACCTAAGTCCAAGAAATGATGTATTTGAATGTTTTCGTGTACTCCTCGGGATTTTGGGATAACCACCTAATCGCTCCTTTAAAAGACATTCAAACATTCATCCTGATATTTGGTTGTGTTATGTGTTCAACTTCCATTATGATTATTCATTCCACATATTCTACATTTCATTAAGACTAGTTGTATCCAAATTATTATTATTATTATTATTATTATTATTATTATTATTATTATTATTATTATTATTATTATTATCGGGCTGCCTCCCGGTAGCGCTTTTGTTTAACGTCGTTTGCTCGACAATCCTGCAACTCAGCTTGGATCATGCCACTTCGCCTTCCTTCCAGCCACTACATTGTGTAAGCTCTGATCATTGGTGTGGCTGCAGAAACAACATCTAACACATGAGGTCAAGTTTCTGATTGCTTTCCAAACACTTTTAATCCTCCCCATTGTAAACTTCTTCTTTTCAGCTTTCTCTTTAATTGTGCCTCCCTTTGAGTTCTTCCATATCCCAACTACCAGCCATAACTTCCTCTAATCAACCACCGCCGTCATCCTCGTAAAACAAGTCGGGTGAAAATTCATCAAACTCAAGTGACTTCACCATACCACACCCGAGGATGTCGAGGAAATAAACAATCAAAGGTTTATCTTTGGTTTGTCCTATATAATGCTTGCACCTTTGACCATTCACTCGAACGGTGGTCACCATGACCTTTAGTTCTAAAACACCTCCAGGAATGATTTGCAGAATTTCAAAGGGGCCGGACCAACGCGTCCTCAACTTTCCAGAAACAGATGCAACTGGAATTATAAAGTAAGACTTGCTCCCCAACTTGAAATTCTCGCTTCTTGATTTTAGCATCATGCGTGAGTTTCATTCTCGACCTTGCTAATCCTGGCACTCGTAGGCCCGGAGTCTAAACTCATCCAATTCAT
Organism: Gentiana macrophylla; assembly: GCA_026214975.1. Classification (NCBI taxonomy): domain Eukaryota; kingdom Viridiplantae; phylum Streptophyta; class Magnoliopsida; order Gentianales; family Gentianaceae; genus Gentiana; species Gentiana macrophylla. The sequence goes on along the minus strand of CM047817.1, from coordinate 28,886,170 downwards.
GCAATCGCATCGATCGATGTTCACCACATGATCGGGCATTAAAGTTCAAGAACTTAATGGCCCAATATGCTTTATGCTCTAATTGACCGGCAAATGGCATGGTTTGCCATACACCATCGATAGGAGATGTACCCATGGGAGTTTTATAGGCGATGACGGTATGCCCATAGCACATCATCCAGCTTTGAGACTCCAATCCTTTCTATGATGTTCACAACTTTTTCCAGGATCCTTTTCAAACTCGATTACTTCTCTCGACCGCCACTAGTCATAGGGTGATATGGTGTGCCAATTTTGTGCCGGACACCATATTTCTCAAGGACTTTTCTAGTGGCCTGTTGCGTAAAATGCGTTCCTCATCACCGATTAAGGCATCGGGACATCCAAATCTCACGAAGATTTTTTTCTTGATAAAGTTCATGACTGCTTTGTGGTCATTCATGAGAAGTGGCTTGAGCCTCCACCCATTTTGATAGGTAGTCAACGCAGACTAAGATGTATTTGTTTCCACAGAAGATGGAAACGGGCCCATAAAATCAATACCCCATACATCAAAGACCTCACATTCTAAAATGGGCTTCAATGGCATGTCAAAACGCCTAGTTAGAGCACCGGTTCGTTGGCACCTATCACAAGCCTTGCAGAAGGCTTCTGAATCCTTGAAGATCGTGGACCAATAGAAACCGGACTGAAAGATTTTAGCAACGGATTTCCAGGGACCAAAGTAACCACCAGTAGGTCCACTGTGGCATTGTTCAATGATATCACGTTGTTCGATTCGGGACACATCTTCTCAACAATCCATCTTTACTGATTTTAAAGAGGTAAGGTTCATCCCACACGAAGGTTTTCAAATCGAGAGAAAATTTCTTCTTCTCCCGATATGAAAATTCGGATTTAAATATTGGGAATGCAGGTAGTTGACGATAGAGGCAAACCATGGAACATCCGAGTGCACTCGCCTATATGCATAACATGCTCGAGAGGAAAGTAAAGGTCTATCTCTTCAGGTTCTTTCTTTTCATCATTCTCGCATTCTAGAAACATGATCCGCTACTACGTTTTAACGCCTTTTTATCCTTAATTTGAACATCGAATTCTTGCAGGATCGAGATCCAACGTAGTAAGCGCGGTTTAGCATCTTTCTTTGTCATAAGATAGCGCAGAGCGGCGTGGGTCACCCAAACAATGATCGAGGCGCCCAACAAGTAACTACTACGAAATTTGTCCATAGCAAAGATTACACCAATAATTCCTTTTCGTTGGTTGTGTAGTTCACTTGTGTGGGTTCAAGGTGTGTGATTGGCGTAAGAGATGGGCTGGAATTTTCCTTAATTCGCCGACCTAAGACCGCACTAACGGGCGTAGTTGGATGCATCGCATATGAGTTCAAAGGGTAGGTTCCAATCGGGAGAGATAAGGATCAGCGGAAATCGGGTTGACTTTAAGCTCACAAACGCATGCTTGCAACTATCATCAAAACCGAAAACAACATCTTCTCTAAGTAAAGTGGAAAAGGGCTTAGCTATCTTGGAAAAATCCTTAATGAACCTCCTATAAAACCAACGTGTCCAAGGAAACCTCTTACTTCACGCACATTTTTAGGGAATTTCATCTTCTCTATAGCCTCAACTTTTGCCCTATCTACTTCCATTCCTCTTTTCGATATCTTGTGGCCAAGAACTATTCCTTCGCCTACCATAAAATGGCATTTTTCCTGGGCTTTAGGACTAAGTTCTTTCCACACAGCGGGATAAAACTTGATCAAGATTGTCAAGACAGTTGATCAAAGGATTGACCAAAGATCGAGAAATCGCCCATGAATATCTCCATACACTTTTCAACAAGCCCATCAAAGATTGCCAAGATACATATTTGGAATGTAGCTCGGGGCATTGTAAAGATCGAATGGCATTCGCCTATAAGCGAATGTACCATAAGCGGCAAGTGAAAGTGGTCTTTCTTGGTCGACGGGTCTATGGGTATCCGGAAGTATCAGAATATCCATCAAGGAAACAAGAGAATGCATGTCCCGCCAGACGCCAAGCATCCGGTCAATGAAAGGAAGGGGAAATGATCTTTCATCGCGACTTCATTAAGTTTTTCAGAGTCAATATAGACTCTATAACCGTTACTAGTCTCAATGCTATTTCTTCACCCTTTTCATTCTTTTCTATAGTAATTCCTCCTTTCTTAGGAACTACTTGAGTAGGGACACCCATTCACCTGTCAAAGAATTGCAAAAATAATACCCATGTCCAAAAGCTTGATAATCTCTTTCTTAACCACCTCCTGCATGTGAGGGTTGAGCCTCCTCTTGGGCTGTCTAACACACTTAGCACCCTCTTCAGTTTTGATCTTGTGCATGCATATATCAGGAGATATCCCTCTAATGTCTCCCACTTGCCATCCGAAAGCCTTTTCATTCTTCCTTAACACATTCAACAACTTCATTTCTTCTAACCGGGATAACTTGGCAAAGATAATTAAAGGAAGCTTGTCACCTTCTCTCAAGAAAATGTATTTCAGGTGCTGAGGCAAAGGCTTCAGTACCAAATCCGCAGGTGGTTCTTCTAAACTAGATTTAAGCTCCCCACTTTTCAACTCAACATCACTGAGTTTACTCAGTGGTCCTACTGCCAAAACTTCACCATTTAACGAACCTTCATCAACTTCAGCTCCTAGTTGTTCTAGATTCACCCAACCATGATTATTCAGATTCTCCACTAATCGCTCATATTCGGGTCTCAATACCATGACTTGCTTTTCCATATAGTCGTTAAAGTCATCCGACATGTCCTCAATGGAGAAGCCGTTTGATAATCGAGGGTCTCTCGAATAGCTTTAGAGACATTGTAGCTCACCTCCGATCACCAACTCAGATAGTCACTTTGCCACCATCACAATCAATGAGGGCTCGGGTCAGAAAGAAAAGGTCCGCCGAGTATTAAAGGAACATTCTCATTATTCTCGATGTCAAGGACGTATCAGTCAATCGGGAAAGTGAATCTATCGATTTGAACTAAAACATCCTTTAACATCCCAAAGAAATTTTCTTGGAAGATCTATCGTAATTGAAGATTCATGGTTGTGGGTTCTAAAAGATTATCTAAACAAAGTTGTTTACAAAATGACAATGGCATCGAGACTAATGGATGCACCTAGGTCACATAAAGAATTTGGAAAGACTAAGCCTCCCATCAACAATGTGAGCACAAATTTCCAGTGGTCACCCTCTTGATTGGCAACTTATCATAATCAATCACAGAGCAATTCTCACCAATTAACCGATCCATGTCCTCGAGCTTCTTTTGGAGGACACAACATCCTTGATGAACTTTGTATACTTAGGCATCTCAACTAAAACATCGATAATGGAAGATTTACCTGAGTATTCTTAAGAAGATTAAGCACTTTCATACTTTTGTCTTCATGCAAGGAGATGTTATTTTTCCGGGTGGAAATGGAAGTTTCTTTAAATCATTCTCGTAAAACACTTGCATTGAGGATGAACTAATGCCTTTATCTTCCAAATCTTTCCACCTCACCGCCTTTTCACCTTTCTTGCCACCAGGATCACCACCGACTTCCACTAAACTCTTCATTTCTCAGGATCACCACCGAGTACTATCAAACTCTTTATTTCTCAGGATCACCACCGAGTACTATCATCCGTAATATGGGGGCATGGATATGCGAATTCCCTCCCGCCTCATCATTGGCGGGGAGAGGGTTAGTGGTTTCCCCGGTTCGGGGACCACTAACTGAAAGTGCCGGATCTTAAATTCATAGCACCGGCCTCTTCTCTACCATAGGGAATTGTGGGAACTAGATCGGTGCATTGGCTTTGATTTAACTCGGTTTGAGCCACTTGACCACCTTTGGGGTTCTTCTCGGTGAAGCTGGGTAACGCGCCGGAGGGTCTAGAAGATTTTTGGTCGCCTACTTGCCCGAGCCGCTTTCAAGATTCTTGATTGAACCGAGAAGGAATTGGAAATTATTATTCGCTTCCTTCCGATAGAATCCAATTTAGTGTCAAGATTACTAGATTGAGAGGGCCTTGAGAATTCGAAATTTTTGTGGTAAAGATTGGATATACCGACTTTGAAACATAGGATTTGGATTGTTTGGCCGCCTGTTGAACCTCCGATTAGGAAAATTCATATTATGGTTCGATTGAAGTTCGGATTTTGATTAAAACCTGGTTTTGAAAATTGCTTTGGCCAGAGAACCGATTGTTGAATCTTTGATTTTTCGGCCGTTGAAAGCATTAATTTCAGGCTGCTCGCCCACCCATAAGACGTAAAACGAGCGGTATGCCCCACATTATCACATGTCTGACACGTGACTGGACTGAACTGTCCCTGATTCTGGACTGTATTGACTTGATAGGTAGGAGGGGAAATAAACTGACACTCGCCAACCACATGGCCAGGTTGACAACAACTTTCGCGTAACGTAACTTGAGAGTTCGAGAGAATGACCGATTCGACTCAAAGGATTAGAGAATATTTTGAGAGTCGCCACCGCCGCCGCAAAGATGGCGATCTGATTTTGCATATTCACCTCATCGATCCTAGGTGGAGGAGGTGTCTGGATAGCATGAGATTAAGGGGCGTAGTTGTACTTGGAAATATCTTCAAATAACTGTCATCCCTCTTCAGGCGTTTTTCTTAAAAATGCCCATCCTGATGAACTATTGACCATACCCTTGGTGAGTTCGGTCAATCCACTGAAGAAAGTGTTGACTTGCCTCTGCAAGTCTAAACCATGATGAGGGCATTTCCGCAGGAGAGCCTTAAATCTCTTCCAAGAGTCAAAGAAAGATTCATTTTCTTTTTGGAAAAATGTGAAGATTTCACTCAGGCACTGGGCCGTTTTGGAGGGTGGGAAATATTGACTCAGGAACTCATGCTCGAGTTCGGCCCAGGTTGTTATCGACTCGGCAGCAGAGAGTTGTACCACTCTTTCGCTTCCCTCTCAAGGAAAACGGGAACAATTTCAATTTAATTGCATCCTCATTAACCCCTTTGTATGCGAGTTGTACCACATATTTCTAAAAATGTGTGTACGTGATCGTGAGGATTCTCGATTGAAAACCGTGAAAGATAGATGCGTGTTGCATCATTTGAATAAGACCTGGTTTTAGTTCAAAGGTTGCGCAGCAGTAATAGCCGGGTAAAATGACAAATTGGGTTGACTCGACTTCACCAGGCATGGCGTAGTCACCAACGCGGCGCCTATCATTTGCGTACCATGATGACGACCTCTTCAATCTCCTCTGCTAGATTTCGTTCGAAATCTAGATCGGCCGTGTTCTCTTCGTCAGGAAGAGCCGAAGGACGGACTCTTCGCCTGTTTGGTATGACTATGGTTCGTTCGAGGTCAGGGGTGTAAAGCAGTGGACCTTTCTGACTCCGAGTTTGCATAAACCAGAAATTTTTTTTTATTTGTAATTTTTTTTAAGGAAAGAAAACAGAAACACTAAGGGCACAAACTTAAGAAAAAAAAATAATTAACAAAAACTAGACAACCGTACCGAGTCCCCGGCAACGGCGCCAAAAACTTGTCTCGGATTTTATGCAAAGCAAAATATAACAAGTAATAAAATAAATCCGTTTACCCTAAGTGTGTGGATCGTAGTATAGCGATTTAAAACCGTAGTCGATCCACAGGAATCGAGGTTGGTCTAGTTCTTAATTTTTCTAAAAGTGTCACGAGAAATAAAACTAAAAACGAAAACAAATAATCTGACAGAGGTTGTCAATCCAAAGCCAGAAAGATAATTACGAACCAAACTAACTAAGTTAATTCTAATCTATAAACTAAGAAGACAATAAAATTGCTACGATTATTACGATGAAGACGAAGCAAAACAACACAACGATTTTTTTCTTTCAAGTAATTTAACAACGAACAAGCAATGATCCACCGATTCCCGCAACCCTCAATTTCGACTCTAGATTTTCTTGTGGTGATTTAACGAAAATTGTGATTCACCTATCGAAGGTATGAACTACTAATCTCTTAGAAAAGTTCGCCTATCAATCTTTTATCTTTCGATTTTAAAGATTAACGCTTTCATAACAAAGGTGTGAAATCTCTCAATTTTCGCAATCTAGATATTCAACCTAACAACTCGTTAATTAGATTAAAAATCCAATCTTTACTACGATGATCTAAGGTTTAACGACGATTCTCATCAAACGTTAAACATCAAACAAAGAACCATGTCTCGATTTAAATTGCATAATCAATAAGAACATAATAAAGATACAAACTTTGAGAAAAACTCACAAAACAATCCAAAAGTCGAAATCAAGATGTTACTAAGAATCGGTTTCACAAGGCTTGTTCCAACGTGCTTTAGCCTCTCATCATCGTATGATTTCTTAAAATCGTTTCAGATTTCAACTGTTGATTCATAGACCGTATTCTCCGGAAATAGTTATGACTTCAACAACAATGATCTTTCGATAACTATCTAAGCATTACAACGGTACATTTACGGCTTACTATTTTATTTATGGTATAATGCCTATATATATATATATATATATATATATATATATATATATATATATATATATATATATATATATAGAGAGAGAGAGAGAGAGAGAGAGTATAGATATATATATATATATATATATATATATATATATATATATATATATCTAGCTCTCTCTCTCTCTCTCTCTCTCTCTCTCTCTCTCTCTCTCTATATATATATATATATATATATATATATATATATATATATATCTAGCTCTCTCTCTCTCTCTCTCTCTCTCTCTCTCTATATATATATATATATATATATATATATATATATATATATATATATATATATATATACTATAAATAAAATAAAAGAAAGACGAGAGAAAAGAAAAAAAGAAAAAGAAGGAAAATTGATATTTATATATATATATATATATATATATATATATATATATATATATATATATATATATATATATATATATATATATATATATTAGTACTACAACTAAAAAAAAATAAAATGAGAACAAGAAAGAAAAGGGAAAGGCCGAAAAGCAGGGGCATTTGCTACGGTGATCTATGCAGCCTATTTATAGGCAAAATTAGTTAAGGCCGGACTGGGCGGGAAATAAATGGACGGGCCGGTGCTAATCATCACATTCATCTTCCCTTAATTTTCAATTTTTGGATATAAATTATATATTTTGGAATAAAACTTCTAAAATTCATATCTCAGTTCGGATCTCCAAACAACATGATTCAAGAGGCATCGGAAAGCTCTCGAAAAATGTACAACTTTCATGAAGGACTTTTCTTCAGAAAATGTCGTTTTGATGAGCCATTCATTTGTCGTAAAATATTTCTCGATTACCACTAAATCGAATCGATTAATTACTTGACCACTTGACTTAATGATACTTGAGTTGTAGAAGTCCGATTGACGTGATTCAAAATGCGCTGGAAAGCTCTTTCAAAGATCTACAACTTTCATTAAGGACACTTCTTCAGAAAATGCCGTTTTAATGAGCCATTTGTTCGTCGAAGATATAATTCGTTAGTGGTACCACTAACCAACTGAGCCACTTGACCACTTCGATTGACCACTTAATCATTTAAGCAATTGATTGACCACTTAAGCTCGTGACACTCTCTAAATCCTTTCGTAGATATGCTTATACTTCAAAATGTCGATTCTCGGTCTTGGCTTATACATCCGCAATAAAATACCACAAATACCCACGAATTGACATCGACATTCGATTTACTAAAATCGGTACAAAAACTTATAAAAACACGATAAAAATACGATATTTTATATAATACTTACTAATTACGTATTTAGATAAATCTAAGGAATTAATGACTTGATTTGATACATAAATGCTCAAAATGGTATCGTATGGGTTAAAATGTTATAATAATAATAATGAATTTTTCCACATCGTGTTCCGGAGAGATTTTGGGTTGAAGAAGATGGATGATTTTGGGTTCGAATGGGTGTGATATGAGTTCGAATGAGTGTGATTTTGGTTCGGATGGGTAATTTGGGTTCGAATTGGTTCGAATGGGTGTGATTTGGGCTTGTGTAACATGTTCAAACAAGTTCAATGGATTGGGTTCGTGTGGGTTTGAATGGGTGTGATTTGGATGGGTGATTTGGGTCTGAATGGAGTGTGTTGGGTCTGAATGGGTGTGATTTGGGTCTGAATGGGGTGTTTTGGGTTCGAATGGGTGTGATTTGGGCTTGTTTAACATGTTCAAACTCGTGTAACATGTTCAAACATGTTCAGGGGCTTGGGTTCGAGTAGGTTCGAATGGGTGTGATTTGGATGGGTAATTTGGGTTCGAATGAGTGATTTGATTCAATGGATGTGATTTGGGTTGAATGGGTGTGATTTGAGTTCGGATGGGTGATTTGGGTTCGAATGGGTTTGAATTGGGCTTGTGTAACATGTTCAAACTCAGATAACATGTTTAAACATGTTCGGGGCATTTTGGGTAAGTTAGGACAAAAAGTTGGGTGAGAGACTTTTGAGCAAGGACTTTTTCCCAAAAAAATTGTAGACAAAAACTTTGTTCAAACACTCTAAATAAGAGTCGCCCTAGTTATCTATGTTGAGATCATTATGCAATCTTGAGCATTTCATCCTCTTTATGAGTAGTTAATAGACCTTTTATTAATGTTTTAATTAAGAGGGAAGCCATATGGACTTTTAGGTGTCGTGTTAATCTAAATGGCTTTGAAACCTATAAATAGGCTTAATTATCTAAGTTGAGGAGAGGGGTACTTCTCAAATCGATAGCGAGTAAGCTTATAATAACTCGCAAGAATACACAGTAAAGTAATCCACTCATTTCGCTTCACTTACGATCAACTTCGCGAGGCACGAAGTGTTGAATCATTTCATCCTCTTTACGAGTGAATTTATGTTAAGCTTGGACTTGGATTAGCTCAGTGTGTTACCCATCTTCTACATCATTATGGCTTTAACACGAGCAAAGCAGATGAATTATAATGATACTACAAACAGACTCGTCATATTGTCTTCTCAAACTGAGATAGCAACATTCAAGAAAACATCAATTCAAATGAAGTTTACTGAATGATATTTACTAGTCAATGGCAAGCGAGAGGTTATAGTAAAGGTTCTCGTAAAGGTCAAGGCAATTTCACGAGGCCTCAATGGCACATATTATGGTAAAGAATGCCATACAATTGACAAGTGTTACAAGAAATTTGGTTATCCTCCCAAGTTTGGTAGAGGTGGACGAGGAGGTCCTATGGCAAATAATGTTATCCGAGATGTGGGTCCATCTGAGTCTACTTCTAATTCATAGCAATCTAGAGGTTCTAGTTCCATATCTTCCCAGTATGAGCATTTACCGCCACTGGTCCATAACTTGCAGACATCAAATAGTCACTACAATTCTGATGTCATGGCTGCAGTTCTACTTCTCAGGGACTAGGTATTTGTGATAGTTCAACCCACTGGATCATGGATTCAAGGGCAATATATCACATAACCTTTTCTTTACATCATATGTTTGAATTAACTCATGCAAAAACATGTTTGTTAAGTTGCCTAATAGGACATTTGTGGAAGTTACTCACACAGGAAAAGTTCATATCAATGATTTCATAGTCCTTCAAAATGTATTATGTATTCCTACCTCTAAGTACAATCTTATATAAACTTGATTTAGACAGTAATATGGAGTTTTCAAGAATACGGAGTAGTAGGCAATGAAGCTTCTTTAATGAGACGAATGCAAGTATGTGGGTGGATAAGTGCTTGAAATGGGAATGATCGGGGGAGGGGACCTTAAATATTGGAGGTTCCTATTCCGTAAGATCCTTATCAGCGTGTGGTTTTTACGGAACCACGAGGAACATCATTTGGGTAGTCGAAGACCATCCAAGTATGTGTTCATTTCGCAGATTGTTCAGAGGGGTAGGGAGTTGCGGATTGTGTGGCATGACTAGCTTTTTGTAGATGGTTTTCTTTTGTTTTGCGTAAGATTTCATAGAATAGATTGTACTTCATCCGTCTAATTTATTTGTCCCCTTTGACTTTTCACACTGATTAAGAAAAGTATAGTTATTGGTTTGAATCTCATTTTTTAGTTAATTGTTGAAGCATTTCATGCGTCACACTTTTTATTGTAAATATTGTAAAAATTAAAGTGCATAATAAATTGCACAAAATGGAAACAACAAACAAAACAAAAACACAGACGAATAAAATGGAACGGAGATAGTAATATGTAATTTTTGGGTCTAATAAAGATCCTTTCTCGAAAAAGAAAGGAAAAAGTATATCATCATCTCTAATCTCTTTACTATAAAGAATATAGTTTAGTCTTATTCAAATTCTTTATTGCATTGACTTTTGCAGCATGATATGTAATTTACACTCCCTCCATCTTGTTTTCATTAATGATCTTATCTTTTATCCAATTTTAACCTCTACTAGTTAATTAAATACTCCTTGGCCAAGCTTAGTGGTATTAAGAAAAGAGAAGTCAATTATCAGGAACCGTTCTATCATAATACCTGAACACAACGGTTATTTATATTGTTGATAGATTCGCCTCAAGATAAAGCCAACAAGATTACTACTGCGCTCAAAAATGATTAAATTTTAAGGCCAGATTTTTTTCCTTTTGATCTAAGTTTATTAGGTCTAAACACGCAGATATCGATCTCTTAAAATCCGTTCATTTATATTGAAAGACCATGATTGGTCTAGAGCCTCTAAACACTCAGAGATGGCCTGCGCTGATAATGATGGATTTAACAATAAACAACTAAAGATCAACGATCCAGATGATCGCCAGAATATAATAATTGTGGTCTATATCATTACATATTAGTAGTTGAACAAATCAGTACTCTCTTCGTTCAAATAATCGAAATAATTTAAGAAAAGATTTGCTCCAAAATAACAGTATGCAGATTATAATTCCAACATCAGTATTTATTGTGTTTTTCCTACATCTACATTTATTTATAAAAGAGTGAGAGAACAAATACAATATTCAATTAATTATAGACCAAGGGTTTTCTAGTCAGTTTTACATTCAGATTAAAGTATTTAATTAACCTTTTTAATATGCGTGTTTTTCACAACCTGCCCGCTTAACTAAGGAATACTGAAAGCTTGGCCATTAATGCATCCCGCACAAACATGTAAATCCTCTCCCTACGCATAAGGGAGTCAGAGCAGTATATAACGCTCTTATTAATAATTTTCTATCTAATGAACAAAAAAAAAAGTTCAAAAAAAAAACAAAGTCAAATGCAGTATCTTCAGGAAAAAAAAAAAACAAGTTGTGCTTGAATCATGCCAACTAAAAAGACATGTGAACCTTCAGGAAAAAAAAAAAAAAAAAAACTCTTCTATAATATTGCGACGACCAAGAAAAAAGAAAATAAGACCAACTCTTAAAAAATTAATCGTGATACAATATTTGTGGATTATGAAGGAGGTAGTAGTGAATATAAAAGTGTCAAATGTGAACTTGGATGAGAATTTATTTGCATTGAAGTTGGCATTTCCTTCCTGTTTTAAGTGCATTGAAGATTCCTATAAGTATTCTTACCATTTCAAGAAGCAAACTATAGCAACTCTCTTTATACTTTCTATTTTCTAATGGGAAGAAACACATCAAACTTCATGAGTTCTGCATCCTCTTTTCTTTACCATTTCTTCTCTATTTATAACTACAACAGCTAACTCAGCAGCAAACTGGATTAACCATGGCGGGGATCTTTACAACCGCCGATACGCCGCAACAGAAACAAAGATCAGCCCTTTAACAGCATCAAAACTAAAACTCAAATGGAAATTCGAAGCCGGAAATGATATAAGCGCAACCCCGGCTATATATAAAGGGAAACTCTACTTTCCAAGTTGGAATGGTTATCTCTATGCTGTCAGAGCCAATGATGGATCTCTTATTTGGAAAAAGAACCTGAAAGACCTGACAGGAATAAATACCACCGGGTCATATACAACGTGAATACAACTGTAGCTCGAGCTACTCCGACCATTGCCGGTGATCATGGGGAAATGCTAATCGAGGGAATCGCCGGGCCTGCTTACGTTATTGCTGTTAAACGATCATCGGGAAGCTCATTTGGGCAAGAAAGCTTGACAGCCATCCTCTGCCCTTATAACCATGTCTGGAACTTACTACAAGGGGTAAGCTTTATGTTTGACTTTTGTTAAAGTGATAGAAATTATTCTCGACTCAATTCGAATCGTAATACGTATGATTAATTTAACCCATTTTGAATCATATATAAATGTTTTTCATATTTAATGTCGGTCACAAATAATTTCTGACAAAATTAAGCCAGGAAAACTTTCAGCATTAAAAAAACAGTGTTAAGATCTTTTATTGCACCACAATTTGTATAAGAATATGTTTGGAAAGGCTATGCATTGATTTGACATTTAGAATCATTCATATTCAATTTAGGAAAATGATTATGACACTGAAATAGTACACACAACATCCCTGAATGTAGCCTTTTGTGAGAAAATATAACATCGCGTCACTATAAAGACCTGATATTTCATTTCTGGATGGCGCCGATTTGACATTTTTTTAAGTCTCACGTCAAAATTTTGACGCTTTCACAAAATTTATACTATCTCATCCAAATGTGATATAAATCAAGTTAAAATGAAATACAGCAAAAAAAGGACTTTGATTCGCCTAAATTAGAGACGGATTCCGTCAAAATTTACACGAATTCGTCCAAATGCTGACGGAAACAATAGATTTGAAGGGAGTAGATAACTGATTTCTTGATTCTTCGTTAAATTTCTTCTCTTTGCCCCAACTCCTTGCCGAATCCATTGATGTAATTCTGCAGAAAAAAATATGAAGGCCGCTCGCCCTTCTTGTTAAAAAAAAAAAAAAAAATCAGGGGAATTTCAATTTTTGAGATGGATAACGAAGTCAAAATCCAATCTTTTTGAAAACCCAGCTAAAATATTGAACTAGTTTCAAGAATGAATCATATTTGAGAAGAAAAAAAATCAAAGATTCAAGCTTGATTCAAGCTCAAAAACAGGGGACAGAAGAAAACGCAGTAAAAGCTTCTAATTCTTGATCAATCTTTTCCAAAACTCTTGGCTTGCAAACACAAAAATTGAGAGAGCGAGCGGCCTTGAGGAAAAATAAGATTGAAATCCCAATTCGTTCTTTTGTGAGTGAAAGCAAAGAGGTAGGAGAATCAGATGCTGAAAAGGCAGAGGACTTTTTATTATGCTCTTAACTACTCCGTCCAAATCTATTGTTTTGTCAGAATTGGACGAATTTGTCTAAATTTTGACTAATCTGTCATATTTAGATTTATCATTTTTTAAATTCAGATTTCATTTTATTTGGATTTATATCACATTTAGACAAGATAAGATAAATTTTGACGAAGACGCCAAATTTTGACGTGGAACTAAAAAAATTCAGATCCGACCAAATTAAATATCCAGGCCTTATAAATGACACGATCTTATATTTTTCGCTTTTATGGTGTAGAAATTTTATGCATTTTAATTTTAATTTTTTTATCTCTTGATGTATGGCTCAAAACCATTCTATGGATAAATTCGGGGATTGATTTTGTGCCTGCATCATCCTCCATTCAATTTATGATGTGCATTTTATAGTTTTAACACGTTTCAAGGAGCATGTGCACCCACTCAATTTTCGGAAAATACAATATGGTATTTAAATGGAATAAATGATGTAGTTTTGTAATACTTATGTCATTAGTGACCATATTGACCTTTAAATTGTACTGCAATACTCTCGCTAAATCTAAATTCTGATCCGCCTTCTTTAAACACATATTACATGTTTATATGGTGTTTTAAAGAATGTCATAAATGATTCTTTAAAAGGAACAGAGAAACAAATTAAGAAGACTCAACAAAGACACATTAAATAAAGAGCTTCTGCACTTTTCATTTGAAACGTTTATTGATACCTTCATAATTAATTTTCATTTAATATCTTGATACTAGTTTTATCCTGGGATTAAACATAAAGTAATTCTGGAATTTTGACATTTCATGGTGATTAAAAACTGCAGGAGTTATTATGTTGGAGTATCGTCTTTTGAAGAAGTGACGGCCACAATCGAGACATGTTGCTTCTTCCGTGGGAAGTTTTGTGAAGTTGACATTCTAAAAGGCGACATTCTTTGAGAACATACATGTTGCCAGACAACCAAGGCAAGACTGGAAAATATGCTGAGCTGCCATTTGGGGAAGTAGCCCTTCTATTGATGTTCAAAGAAATCTTGTCTATATTGCCACAGGAAATCTCTATTCAACACCTTTAAGTGTCCAACAATGTCAAGAAAAGAAAATAATCAAACAACTCCTAAACAACTTGATATCTGTATCGGAAAAGACATACATTCTGAGTCTGTCTTGGCACTTGATCTCAATTCTGGAAAGATCAAATGGAGCACACAGCTTGGTGGATATGATGTTTGGTTCCTGGCATGTTTTGATCTTTCTACCCCGAATTGCCCAGTTGGCCCCAACCCAGATGCCGATTTTGAGAAGCACCCATGCTGCTAAGCATACACATTAAAGGTGTCAAGCGAGACGAGTTTCAATAGTACAGAAAAGTGGCCGCTGGACATTGGATCGCAAAAATGGAAAGATTATATGGTCTACGGTGAGTTTGAATCTTGTAATTTCTTATGACTTTTGTGAATGCTCTTTTGCATGTGTAGCCCTATTTACCTTTTTTAGATCTCATGTACTTTACCTTAATATATATTCTTCACCCTAACCCATTCATTTTGCATTTTTAAAAATATATATTAATGTGTTATATGATATCGATCCTAGGTTTGACACATGTTTTGACACATCACATGATCTTCGGGATTATTACATTGTATAACTAATGAATCTTAATCTGTCAAACAGTACATGTATCAAGAACTCAATGGAGATTGATATAATGAGGCTAAATTACAATTTTGGTCACTTTTTTTTATTTTGGTCCTGTTTTTCTCCGACGGCATTTTAGTCCCGTAGTAATGCTTTTTTGCAAAATACTCCCGAATACCGGAAGGACCACTTACAGACTAAAATTGGTCTTTTCCGCGATAATTTTAGTCCTGTAAGTGGTCTTTCCGGCTCGCAGACTATTTTTGCAAAAAGACCACTTACAAGACTAAAATTGTCGCTTTAAAAACCAAGTGACCAAAATCGAAAGAGTCATTCCAGCTAGTATGACTAAAATCAGAATTTAACCGATATAATGATGTACATTGATTTCTTACTATACTTTTAACTTTTGCATACATTGTTTTGTTGGTATTTTTTAAGTTATCTAAGGAGAAAATATAATGGTGTAGGTTGCTGGTCCTGGAGGCATTAGCGGAGGAGGCATATGGGGTGCAGCAACAGATGGCAAGACCATCTACACTAATATTGCCAACAGTGACAAAAACAATTCATTCTTCAACCGTCTAAAAAAACAACTACGGAGGAGGATGGGTAGCAATAAATGCTCAAAGTGGTAGGATTTTATGGTCAACTGCAGTGCCCAGTAATACAACAACCAATCCAATGACATTAGCCAATGGTGTAGTCTTCGCAGGCTCAACATACCCAACTGGGCCTATTTACGCGATTGACGCAGCAACTGGTAAAGTACTATGGTCATATGAAACTGGTGCCACTGTTTATGGTGGGATGTCTGTCAGTAATGGGTGCATTTTTGTTGGTCATGGTTACAAAGTTAGTATTGCGTTTACTAATCCATCCTTCACGTCTGGTACATATCTTTTGCTTTTGTGTAGCATGAGCTTAATTTCTAGCCGTGTATGAAATACAACATCTTTAATTAGTGCTTTATTATCACTTTCCAATAAATGCAATGATATGTGCCATTTTC
Source organism: Gentiana macrophylla (assembly GCA_026214975.1). Classification (NCBI taxonomy): domain Eukaryota; kingdom Viridiplantae; phylum Streptophyta; class Magnoliopsida; order Gentianales; family Gentianaceae; genus Gentiana; species Gentiana macrophylla. Next base: position 28,870,228 of record CM047817.1, on the reverse strand, counting down.
TTATTCTTAAGACATTATAATCATAATACTTCAACTCGGCGTCAGTGACGGAGCCATGGCAAGGCATGTACATAGGGGCTAAGCGCACCAAAGCTTATGCAAATATTTAACCCTTAGGCCTACCATACCGTCAACTGAAAAGCCCACTTCCTCATTTAATATTTATCATCAACTTAAAAAGGCCACCTACCTATTTAATATTTATTATACATTCATTCACTTAAATATTTCAATACTAGTAGAGAACTCATTCGATGCACTGAAAACGTTAAATTTAAAAAGAAACATCGAAAAAAATAATATGTTTTAAAAAGGCCATGAAAGAAACTAATATATAAAAAAATGATATTATTCCTAAAAATGATATTTTTCATAAAAAAATGATATTATGGTCACAACAACCAACCCCTCTTTCTTTCTCAAGCAATATTACATGGAAGTGACATCAGGTAAATAAAAATGAAGCATTGCTAATTGAAGATGAAATGGTGAGAAGATCATTCTGTAAACTCATTAACCTTTCCAGTAATCCAAAGGACAGATTTCAATATCTCCATCTCGGCAAACAATAAAAACACTAAGAATGGAGATCTCATTATTTCAAACTGCTTATCCTCCCATTGAAAAAAATGTGTCCATACCTCATTGTCCATTTGCTAAATCACAGTAGCAACAACATTATGATAACCTGACAACAAAGAGAAATGGACTTTATGTATGAAATAGAAGGTGAGTAGTGAGTACTACAACCAACTGCTCATCAAATAGCGGAAAACATGAAAACCTGCTGATAACATCTCTCAATGATGACATCACCATTGTTCATAAAACTCGATTCTCTGTCAACACCCCACATATGAAATTATATCAAAACCCCTGTAAAAAAAAAAAAAAATCAAACAAACTCACCTGTACAGTCGAATTTTCACAAAAACATGATATGAATGTCCATGAACGGTCATTCTCTGCCAGAACCAAACCATCTCTAATGAGGGAACACAATTACCTAACACAACAGGTTGAACGCAACAGGTTAAAGTATTAAATTGAGAAAATACTGAAATAAGAACCTTAAAGTGATTCTACCGAGAGAAATTGATCTGAACACACCCTAATAAAAGATATAAAACAATTATCGTAAAGTGCACACGTGTCCAAAAATATTGTTGGATAACCTCCCATGCAGCCGCTACCTAGAGAAACGCCGCGCCATTGATGAAAGGAAAAAAAACAAAACAAAACAAAACAAAAATACTGCACAAACTGCTACCTGAATCATATAAATAAAACCACAATTGTTGTATGATATATACAGATATGAACATATAGATTGACATGATTTAACAATGAATAGTGACCATAAACAAAAATATAATATAAGATTGGGGAATGAGGAGAATGACAAAAATATTTCATCAATCGAGTAGTAATGATGTTTTTTGAAACTTTTGACAAAGCCGACAAAACTATTTATTCACTCGTCGTAAATTCACTGTGTTCAAATTCACTATTTAAATTCACTCGCCGATATTCATCGCCGAATTCACTAATTTTCAAAATTCATTGTTTAAATTCACTAATTTTCGATTCATCGCCAAATTCATCACAAAATTCACCGATTTTCGTGAGATTCACCGATTTTCGTGATTCACTGCTTGTCCTTCCTCACTATAAAATTACGCAATTGTCCTTCTCCCTATAAAAATATGTGAAATGTCTCCGTTACTTAAAAATATTCCAGATTTTCATCCTTATCCCTAATTTTCCATATAAGATTATCCCTACCTATTCCATTTGAAACAGCATTGACACATAATAGTGACCATAAACAAAAATGGGGAAACTCAAAAAATACCCTATTTATGTAAAACATTTTTTCCTATACACCCCTATTTTTCAAATTTTTTTATGTCCATCGCTTTAAAATTGACGGTACCGCCAAAACCTGACGGACAGAAGCTTTATTCGATCGCTGAAATTATCGACGGTATTACACTTTCGCTTGACGGTACTGCAGATAAGTTAGACGGTACCGTCCAAAAAGATATTCAGCTTCAAATCCATATTCCACCGTGTTTTCTCCCTTCCCTTCTTTCATAATCATTTTTTTTTACTGGTTCTTGATATTCTCCATATTCCACCGTGTTTTCTTGGTGAACTTAAGCTTACACTATGAGTTACTAGTTGAAGATGTTGTGCCATAGAATCTGGGCAAGTTCCTGTTCCTAATTACCTTGGAGAGGAAGCTTCTTCATCATCTATGAAAGACAATCATGGATTTTCCGGCGGTCCGGCAGCCGAAAAGAAGTCGAATTGCGGTTTCGGAGGTAGGTTTTCAGGATTAAGCTTGGATTCTTCTAGCCATGGTGGTAAAAGTGGTGGTGGAGGAGGATCCAAAGCAGAACAAGAACGCTGGAAAGGGATACTGTGGACTGGAAGAAGAACATAGGTATGTTAATCTCACTTTAAAATCAACAATTACAAAGAAATTGACTTATATCTGTAAACTAAAACTGCACCTTTTTTTGGTTGATTCGTAGGTTGTTTTTGCTGGGTTTGGACAAGTTTGAAAAGGGGATTGAGAAGCATATCAAGAAACTTTGTGATATCAAGCACCAAGAAACTTTTGGACGGTACCGTCCAACTTATCTGCGGTGCCGTCTAACTTATCTACGGTAATGGCCGAAAACGAGGGTGGTACCGCCGATAATTTCAGCGGTCAATGAAGGCGTACTCGCTCCAGTTTTGAAAGCGGATCTGAATTTTAAGGCGATGGACATAAAAATTTTAAAAATAGGCCAGATAGTGAAAAATATTTTACATAAATAGTGTGATTTTCAGCTTCTAATCAATGGCATTTTCCCTATAAATAGTCAGCGCCAATATTCGAATTAAGAAGCACCAAAATCAATACGTAGCATTTTCCTAAAGTAATTTCTTCTGCAGCAAACAAACAGATCACAGTAATTAATGGCTACTGGCTACTGTTGCCTTCGATTACACCGCATCGTCCAAAATCAAAGCTTGGGTTTATAAACAATACGGTAAAATTGAAGAAGAGCTGAAGCTTGAATCTGATGTACAACTTCTCAAATCATTGATGATCGATCAAGTTCTGATCAAAGTTGTTGCTGCTGCTCTTAATCCTGTGGATTATAAGCGCGCCTGGCTCATTCGCCGCTCCGATTCTCCCTCTTCCGGTAACAGAAAAACATATATATAAGAAAAGCCAACAAAATATTAATGACTCACGCTTCATACAATCAAATAACTCACCTTTCATACAATCGACTGAACATTGAAAAGACATCAATACATCAAGGAACCCATACACACATCTTGAAGGGTTGCTGTGGTTGGGAAGCCAATTGATTTTTTGAGAGGAATGAAGCAGCAACGATTTTTTTTTGAAGTAGCAATGGAAGTTTTACAATGAGATTGGGTTTTATCATTAACCGAAGTAACTGAAGTAAACGTGGGGATATTGCAGGGGAGTTGTGCAGAGGCGTGGGAGTTCTATGTTTTTTTTTCCTTTTCTTATGTCTTTTTTTATATTTATTTTCCTGGTTCAGCTCGTAAATTATAAAACTGATAATTACTTGCTTTTTTACAATTAAAATATAATATAAGATCTTTGACCCATCTTTATTAAAAATGTCATATTTACAGCCTAGATATCGAATTTGCTTGTCAAAATTCACCTTCAACTATATATATATATATATTCTGAAATAGTTTTACTTTAATTGCCTTTGCTACTAGAAATTACAGATAGAGCGTTGTTTTTTCTAAAAATAATTTGATAAGCAATGAACTTTTTAGGCAAAGTTTTAGACAATGGATTTTGAGTCACCATTTTGGCATAAAATTAAAATACAATTGTTATAGTAAAATTAAAATACAATCATATAGTAAGCAGAAAGAACAGATATGTGTTCACTGAAATATCCAAGCTTCTATTTTGCTTATATTAAACGAATGTTTTCTGTAAGTTGTTTTTGTTTTATGGATCACAGGGATGTTTTGTTAAACACTATTTTGTAATAAATTCTTGTAATATCATATAAAAATGTTTAGTCTAGCCCACCAAAAAAAAAAATCCTGAATCCCTCCTTAGACGTCACTATTATAGTTTGTTAAAGAACCTATTATTCAATAAGATTTTTAGTATCTGATTGTACTTTATTTCCTAGAAGTACTCAGGTCATTGAAAAATATTTGGATCTAGGAAATTATTACTTTTATCCTCGTGGAATTTATTCACTACAAGAAAATACTATTTTACCACAAATAATTTTAGACTGACTCAGAGATATGAGAAATGTGTATATAAAGCAAAACTGCTTTTGTTTTATTGTCCACGCATGCAGAATCGACGATCGCTGGTATTGCAGACTTCACGGCTGTATCACACCTCTTCGGAAGATTGTACGGATTTTGATCAGATCGAGTAGTCATCTTTGTCCAGATTCGCCGGGCGTGAAGGTGGCCGGTCGATGAAGGAATGATGCTTCCATCAACATGGGCTGACGCAGTGATCTCGTGAAGTGAGACAATAAAATTTTTAAAGAGGAAAATAAAAATCAAGCGGGGCAAAGAAACACGATACTACATATATTAGTAGCTTTTTTTCGACACGGAGCAATTGCCTCCTAAGTTATATGTAGTTCCGTAGACTACATAGCCAAAAACCTTTGACCACGGAGGCAATGTAGGATTTGGCTCGCTAAAAGGATAGCCTTGATGGTGAGTTTGATAATGTGCATAGTAAATGAATGAGTGAAATAAGGATACGAGGAGGAAAATCTGGCGTGGAGCATGTTGATTCATGATGGGTCGCTAGGTATCTACATGGGGAGAAAGAAAAAGAATAGACAGGAGAAGTCATAATAATAACATAATATTAGATTTTGAGTATAAGAATGATTTTCAGTGATTTAAAATAATTGGTACAATGCCTCCTCAAAAAAATTGGTACCTCAAGATTTTTTTGCTTTTTCTTACGGTAATTTTTTTTGTCACAGCAAAAAATGATGTTAATATACTTACTTTTCACCATAGCAGTGTGGCAAATCAAGAATTAAGAAAAGAAAAGTAATGCCAATCTTTTTTAATGTAGTTTATATGACTTTTTATTTGTGTGAAAAAGTATAGGTCTAAATCGCTCTACCTATTATATGACCGTGTAGAAAATTATTGATTATCTCTCTATGGTAGGTCATCCTCTTCATACGGATGCGTTTTGTGGTTACCATCAATATCGATATCATAGCCAACAAAGATATTCTTTAATTTATTTTTTTGTTTTTTCGGCAGGGATTTTAGAGAAGTACGTTTTAAAAGTAAAATGTATAGGGACATAAAAGCTGTGATGGTCCCTGACTAAATCTTTATTTTGTTTTCATGAATGAAAAGTGAAGGAAAAAATGGTAGACTCTTGTTTTTTAAAAATAAAAATAAAAATCCTTTTAAAACCTTGAATTGATAAAAGTGATATATTACTATTAAAATTCAACCAGACCCCAATAAAATCGAGCTTGATCCTCTGTTGTGCTGGGAAATCATGGCCTGTGGTAAGGGGTGAGAGGGTAAAATGGGAAATTTGTGATTTAAAATTGAAAAAAAAAAAAAAAAAACAGTTTCTATACAAGCATCACAGCAATATATACTGCAAACATACACAGAAGGGGATCCGAAATCCAATAAAATCACTATGGTAGAGAAGTTCGAGAGAAATCCTTGTTTATTGATTTTAGGAGTTTTACGGATATAGAGCGGGTCAATAAAAATAGGTTTTGAATTGTAATATATATAATGGATGAGATTTGTACTACTAGTACAATATCTCAAAACTAATGATATTTACCCTTTAATTGTAGTGCATATTTATCATTTCAAAATTTTAATGCAAATAGTCCAACAACACGGGCAAGGCCATGCCTCAGCTTATCTCCACGTGCTTTTCCTACCCCGAAGCATAGACCCTGCTCGATTCCTCCCGTAGCTTTAATTAAAAATCGTATCCCGCCCAAAAAAAAAAAAAAATATATATATAAATATATAGTCCAACACAAATTTTACAATAATCTTGATCAGCTTTTTTGTTTGCACACAAACCAATAATTTAAAATTTTATATGGCTGTTACGCTTAAAAATCAACCAAAGAATCATATTTTTCTAAATCGATAATACGATAATCCAATTACTTCGATCTTCCAAAACATATAGGACCAGAGAAAAGAATCCAGTCATAAAAGTCGTCATTGGCGGTCAAACATCCTACCCCATGACATTTATTATGGACTCTGCATTGCAGTATAGAGAACAGAAAATCTAACGTTCACATGCAATCCTGTTCACACCCCATGACCCTTTTAATGGTCATCTGATAAAGAGACGGGTGCTGTAATAATGGTGGAGGACCTAAGATTGTAAATCTGGTCACGCATGCAGGCACACCACCAATGATTCACGAAAAGAAATGGAGGATCATAGTGATTATAAATCCTTTATCAATTGATTTGTATTGTTAGAAAAAACAAAAACAAAAAAACGAATTGTATATTTGAGGTATCGAGTAGATTATGATATTTAATCGTATTTAATTAGAACTATAATAATGGAATCTGCCATTTTTATAGTGTTACTACTACTCCATTTTTATTGGAAATTCAAATAATACCATGTTTGGTAAAATAAAATAAAAAACCTTTTTTCCATACTTACTTTTCAGAATTTTATCAGTGCCACACGCCTTGAAGACGGACAGTACATCCGTGTATGGACGGTACCGCCATTTTCACCTTACTAACGCCGCTCTCTCTCTTTATCTCTTGTTGTTTCATCGTGGATAAGATGAGTAGTGTTTCTCTCGAATGGCCGGAGCATCAATGAAAGATGTCATGAAAAGTTGCGCTAGCTTGGAAAACTGTGAATATAATGCGGAGGAAGTCTTTAAACCATTCGTGATGCCTTCCATGTCCGTATCCTAAAGAAGGCTATCATTTCATATCATCAAAGGCACAATACAAGATCATATGTTGTACATATAACTGATGCAGTATGATCCTCTTGATCTTTAGTCCCTTCATGTGGCTTCATTTTCAAGATCTTGAATACCTCCGCCCGAGGAAGTGTTCAATCTCTCACAGAAAGTTAAGATGTAACATAGGCTTCCCCGCTTCTCTTCCTAAGAGTTTGTTTACCTCGCCACGGGCGGCGAATGTAGTATCAATGAATGAGTGGAACTCTTTTGTCCATGCTTGTTGGCCATTCGTGATTGCTCAAGGTCGTTAGCTCTCTAATCGGGCTCTCATGGGATTGGTGCCCTGGTGCCAAGGCCTTGAGGATTTGGCCGCTGAGGTCTTTTCCTCCCTTAACTTGCCAAGTAGATCAACAAATGTTTCAATTAATTGGTTGCTCACTACTTGTTCAACCAATTCCAACATCCGACGAGCGATATCCGTTGCCCATCCTTCCGCCTCTGATGACAGGTTCTTCATTCTCTTTGCACCACGGGTCCTATACATTTTTCTAAACAAGCGCTTTTTCCTCATGCATGTTCATTGGCCTCATTGAAACACATGATTTAGAAAATTGCACTTGAAGAAAGATAAAACAGATGCAATCTAAAAGAAAAGTAATATGAAATTGATAAAAACACGGAAACAAAGTGGAACACGGTGATTTAACACGGTATCCGCGTCAGGTCGACTAATCCACAAGTAAAAGAAGATATTTTATTATGTACAAAGTTACAGAGTTTTTCATGCTCTTGAAAAACACATACAACATTGATTACAACGGATGATATTTATAAACACAAATCCTAAACCCTAGCCGCCATATGATCTTTGTCGGATTGTCATAAATGCCCTAGATGTGGATCCACCAAACTAACTCCACTGTGATGAAAACTCACTTTCTCTAAAACTCGCCTAAACTCACTTTTCTGTAATCAACCAACCTGATGTAGAACTCACTTGTATTCAAAGAAACTCGGGCTTTCTAAGTTTCCATCAAAACTCGGCCTAAAACTCTGGCTCACCACCTAAACTTAGTTTCACCAAAACTCTGTTTCCACCAAAACTAGGTTTCCACCAAAACTTAGTTTCTCCAAAACCCGCCCACTCGACAAAATTGACTTTCGATTAGTTCCACCGCTTTTGAGATCAAGTCACAAACCGACAAATCTCCATCTTGACTTGAACTCTCATTCGGCCACCAGATTGCATAATTCGGATGACCTTATACTCAGATGCATGGCCACAATGCCAGATGTACTTGTACTGCATTTTCCATGTAATCCACTTAGCCGACCGCCTCAACCGAAGTTTCCAAAATTGATTATAATCTTTGAATGTTAAGAAAGTTCGCACACAATCAAACTTGCTTTGTTGAACTTGTTTAGTAAGAATATCGCAGATTCTCCTTGGGGCTGGTCTCTTCATCGCAACCCTTTCTCATTCCTAAGAAAATGATATCTCACATCAATATGCTTGGTTCTCTCATGATGAACTCCGATCCTTAGCTAGACAAATTTCACTCAAATCGTCTACAATAAATCTTGATTGATCCTCGACAGAAGTCTCTAAATCACGCATCGCCTTCTTCAACCGTATACCTCCTTGTTGTTGTTTCAAGAAGAGCCATATACTCACTTTCTGTGAGTTGATAAAGCCACTGTGGCCTCAAGAGTTTCTTTCCAAATTGACAATCAAACTCAATGGAAAAACATAACTAGTCATAGATTTTCTATTGTTCACACCACATGCATAATCAGATCACAAGATCCTAGCAGAATAAACTCGAGTATCACCTCAATAAATAAGACCATTATCACCAGTACTCTAAGGTACTTCGAACATTCTTTTCACAAGCTTTCCAATGTTCCTACCAAAGTTGAGCCACAAACATGTTGACAACACCGATCGCCTAATCCAGATCAGTATTACCGTGATACCATGGCATACATCACCGCTTAATTGCACTAGCATATGGAACTCTTGACATATATCCTTCTCCTCATCCGATCGTGAAGCATAAACTCGACAAATGAACATTTGATGCAAAGGGAGTATCTATTGGTTTTATAATTACATACTAAACTTGGCCAAAATCTTCTGTATGTAGATTCGCCGAGATAAAAATAGTTTTTCTCTGATTTCTATCTCTCCAGATATCCATCCCTAAGATTTTCTTGGTCGCACTAAAATCTTTCATTTCAAATTCAAAGATCGATATAGTTTCGACCCAACAGGCCTCCTGTTCGCATTAGATTGGGCTTACTACCACGGCCCAATGACAAAGATAATGGCCTTATCCTCTCCGTCTCGCTTCATAAACCGGATCCTACCAACCGATTGTAAGCCGGGTCGTAGTCGGACTTTCCTTTCCGTGATTTCTACCCATATGGTCAAACTGGAGCATCGCCCAAGGCAAATATGAGCTCGTTGTCCGCCGCTTGCCATATTTATCCGCATAACCGCCAGGGGGCCACTTGTATTACATGCATGATTATCTTTAAATTATGTACTTTTAATTGTCTTGTCACGTAATAAACCGACTTAGTCTCACCGACTTAGTCATAGCCTATATATGGGATCACAATGTAATAAAAAAAAAGAACTAATACATGCAGAGCTACTCACAATTTGTCGATTCTCTAGTGTTTACTCTCATAAGCATATTTCCGACAACTTTGTTCTTGTTCACCACCGTGTTATCTCTGTAGAGAAATCATTCACATATAGCCTTTATATCCACAAGATAAATATTGTTACCGCAAACCCGATATTCTACGCGATATCGCTAATTAGGGCGAAGGCCTTTCGCATTCCTCAATATCAAACTTCTTTTCTTGCAAATGACAAAGATATCATCCACATACAAAACAAGATAGATGTATGATCCATCTTTCACCGATCGTTGTAAACACAATAATCGGTAAGGACTTCGCTATAATAAAGTTGGACTCATGAATCACAAACCTTTATACCACTCATCTAGAGCCTCGCTTCAATCCATACAAATGACTTCTTCAACTTACAAACAAATGCTTTTACTGTGAACTTGAAATCCTCCTCGATGAGTCATGTATATCTCTTTATCTACCTCACCATGTAGAAAAGTCAGCCTTCACATCTAACTTCTCAAGTTCAAGGTCTTACTGTGCCACCATTGCTAATAACACTGATTGAAGTATGTCTGACTCACCGTGAGAATATCTCATCAACGCCCACCCTTTCTTTCCTGATCGAACCTCTAGCAACAAAACATGCCTTATACTTGACTCCTTATGCCTTAGTCATTCCTTTCACTTTTCTTAAGATCAATTTGCATGTAACAACTCTCCTATCAGCTTGATGTTTAACAAGATCCCAAGTCCTGATCTTTAGTAATGACTCCATTTCATCTCCCATGGCAAAGAAGCCATTGAGATGACTCGTAACATGTCATCGCTTCCTGTAAAGTAGAAGGTCTAAAACCATCCACCTCTTCTCAAGCAACTTCAAGTGCATATCCACCAAATCATCAAACTCATACCTTTCCGGGAGGTATCCTAACATTGATCTTCTAGCTCACGACATCTATACTTTGTTGACCAAGACGCTTGACGCCTATCCGGACTTCTTGTTCAATTGGATCGCTTGAACTCTAGTTCCGCTCTAGTAACTAGATCGATGAAACTGACTTTGTTCGGCCTGATGTTGCATCTCACCTAACTCCACCAAGCTCTACTTCCACTTCGCTTTTCTCGCCAAAGACTAGTTTCAAATCCTTCCCAACCGATAGTTGATCACAAAATTTCATCGAAAACAACATCTCTCACGAGAATAACTCGTTCTCTCAACATGACCAGATTCTATATCCTTTAACCCCATCACCATATCCCAAAAACACTCATTTCTTGGCCCTTGTCTCAGCCTCCTTCACTAACATGATATTAAACTGTTTCCAAACCCTCGTAATCGAGGTAATCGGCAGACTTTCTCTCGACTACATTTCAACTCGTGTCTCAAACCGATCCTCGTGCGAGATTCCTCCTTATTAAGTAATAAGTTGTGCTTATAGCCTTTTCCGCCTAAAATCTTCTTGATAAAACAAAAGATTAGAGAGCATACATCTTGCCCTCTCCGAAGAGTTTGATTCATTCTCTCACCACATACCATTTTGTCGAGGTGTATTCCTTTAGCAGTGATGTCCGACAATACCTCGCCACAAAATTTATCAAACTCACCCAAGAGAATTCTGCATCATTATCCCAGACGGTTCTTGATTTTCTTTTCCCTAACTGATTTTCAACTAGAGCTTTCACACAACTTGAATTTATTAAATTCATCACTCTTGTGTTTCATCATCACTACCAAGTCATCATTGAATAGTCATCTATGAATGACACAAAAATATATGCTGACCACCCAATGACTCCACCTTTGAAGGCCTCCAACAATCGTAATGAATGTAATCAATGATGACTTTGTGTTGTGTATTCCTTTGAGAACTTGCCTCTGTGGAAGCTTCCAAACACACAATGCTCACAAAATTCCAGATTCTTGACCTTACATCCTCCAAGCAAGATTATTCTGAGAAAGAATCAGATCCCCTATTCACCAATGTGACCTCACCATATGCCATAATTTTGTAAGTCAGTGGCTCGATGAATTTTCAGCAGATGCTACGAAAGAAGCAGATCCGCATACGTGATATTCTTGCAAAATATGGGCTGTGGTTCCCTTTCATCCCCTCAAACTAAAACTGAAGCCTTTTTGTAGACACTCAACTTTCCACCTTCACCCTTAAAATCAATCCTTGTTGTCTAAAAGATCGAGAGATACCAAGTTCTTGGTCATCTCGTGGAACATGTCTAACTTCACCTAACGACATAATTTACTATCTTATGTCCTCAATCGAACCGATCCAATCCTAAATATCTTGCAAACTTTGCTATTTGCCATAGCTATATGACTCATCATCGACCGTTGATAACTTGAGAACTACTTTCTGTGTACAAATATGATAAGATGCTCCAAATTCCAAAATCCATAAATCAAAGATAATGTGTGCGAATCTCTAAATTTACTAGTAACCATGTCATCCTCTCAATCAAACTCACTGCAATAATAAAATTGCTCAAATCGTTTCTCCCATCAGATCTTTTTGGACGATTGACTTCCAATGTCCCTCGCCTCTTATAACTGAATTGTACATACATCTGTGGATTTAGAACTTTGGACCCTATCTCCTTGGATTTCTTCTTCCTAGACTCCCCATATTCTTTTCCACTACTATCGTTAACTACTACCCAACAAATCACTCGCTCGCCTACCGCTTTATGTCTCATCTCCCTCGGCATGTAAAGATGACCTTAAATCTTCTAATGCAAATCAGATCCTTCCTAATCTATGTAAGGATTGTACAAAGTTCCTCATAAGTTAGTTCGTGGCAAAGTGATACCAAAAAAATCAGAGTCAGATCTTCATCCTCAATCTTCATATCAACATTCTTTAAGATCAAGTAATATTGTGTCTAAATCATCAAGATGATCTCAAACTGATCCTCCCCATGCATCTTCTTAGGCTAAACAATCCTCGCTTTAGCAAAAGAACTTGTTGGTCAATGACTTAGTCATATAAAAGTTTCAAGCTTTGACCATAACTTAGCAAATGGTGTCTTCCTCAAAGAACTTCTGCGGATAATACTCACCTTATAAGCACATGATGGTAGGAATGTGCTTTCTCCCTCCAGATCGGGCGAATCGGGCTGCAACCGCATCCCTTTTACTCGATACGGTGGAGTCCACAATCCTTGTTGCTTTAACAAGGCCTGTGATCTTGATTTTCCATGCACTAAAATTGTTCCTCCATATCAATCTTTACGTTAATTAGTCGGCATCTTCTTGTTAAAGAATAGACTTTGATCACAAAACCCAGCACCGTCACCGGGTCTTCGTGAAGATCAACTCCGCTCAACTGCAAAACTCTCTCAATCTTGGAACTCACGCCTCCGATACTCATTTTGTTGAAACACAGATTTAGAAACTCGTACCTTAAAGAAAGATAAAACAGATGCAATCTAACCCAAAAGTAAGGCATGGAAATTGATAAAACATAAACAAAGAGAACACAGGGATTTAACACGGTATCCGCGTTGTAATGATCAATCCAATGCAAGGCAGTAAAATAAGATATTTTATTATGCCTAAAAGTTACAAAAGTTTTTCACGCCTTGAAAAATACACACAACATTGGATTACAATGGATGATATTTATAAGATACAAATCCTTCAAACCCAGCCGCCATAGATCTCAATGGATTGTTATAAATGCCCTGTATGTGGATCCTCACTTCAAACCTGACTTTACCAGATGAAAACTCATGCTTTTCGTAAACTCACTTTTCCTTGTAATCAACCAACTCGTATGTAAACTCATCAAGGTTTAGTAAACTGGCTTTTAAGTTTCCACTGTAAATCTCCGCCTCACCAAAACTCAATTTCACTCAAATCCTGGGCCCAAACTCGCTTTCCACTTACACATCGATTCTTGATTAGTTCCGCCGCTTTTAGGATCAAGTCACAAACTCGATAGTTTTATCAGGATCTACATGCGACACTAAGTTGTATATTACCCGTATCTAGTGCAAAGTGCTCTTTGGATGGAATCCCATCAGCTAACTTCTAAAAGTTTTGGTCCTTTGCGGCATAAGGATCGAC